>OX438762.1:17386653-17804438 GCA_949316455.1 Acleris holmiana | reverse complement strand
TAATGTTATTATTACAGTTAAATGGTAAATTTTTGTATTGTATTTACAATTTTTATCCAAAACTCTCCAAATTTTTCACTTGGGACAGTGAGTAGGTAATAATTTTCGCAAATACGATGGCGAAACAACACAAATAATACAATCAGCCTTGCAGTTACCTGAAAAAAAAAGACTTAATTGCTTGTAATCCCACAAATCTAAAGTTTTTATGGACATCGAAAAATATTACTTCGTTTCTGACAAACAAAATAATTAAATTAAATAATACAGTCCTTTTATGTGCAGTAGTTTCTGATATTAGCGGCCTATTTTGATGACTAACAGTTGCATTACGTATTTGCTGTCAATAAATCAGGGTAGGCTACATAGTTTAGATTACCTCGATGATCAAGGTTGCATTGAAATTTTGTAAACACCGACATAACTTCATCCAAACAGTCGTCGAATTTAGTGTTTTCAACGACTTTTAGCATTATTCTTAGGCATCTTTCTCGAAAATTTATAAAACAGCTGCATGTTTTGGGCACTGTAATAAATTAAATAATAATGTGAGTAAACCGATGACTTATATTCAAAATTTACAAGCATTTGTATTTTACCCTTATAGTTATTTCCTCGTCGGAACGACTTTATTTCTATCTTTGCCATGAGAAGCCTGCTGAATAGTCTAAATTCTTGAACATCAATGATATCCATCTGAACAAAAAGACTGAATTATAATTTTCACTTAATCAAATAAATATTAAGTTAAATCAAAGATCAGTCAAGGACTACTTTGACATATAGGTATATGGCCATAGATAAATAATTTCATTTTTCTTTTTAAAATAGAATTGTAGGTATACCTACCTAACGGGATGGGTATTACGACAGAGGTGGTTCGATGAACCCAAGATTATGAGTTTTGATGAATAAATAGACATTATATTTTGCTTAATTGTTATTAATATATATATATACATAATATTTTTTCTATATTACTTGGTGTAATTCTTTGTCGTCTCAAGTTGTATATCCACTTCAACGTTGAAAAAGTTCTCTCAACTTCGACAGATGTGATAGGTAAAAACCTTAAAAGGTTAAAATGTTGAAGAGTTTTTTTGTTAACATTACTTGAAATATCAGTTCCTTTTTCGATAGTAAATTACGTGCTGCTTTAATTGTGGCCAAACCAGGGTTTTTTTCTAATACGTTTTCGAGTTTTTGATAAATTGCATTACCCGTAGAAATATTTACCAGTTCAAATAATTTGTTTTTAACTTCGTATACGTGGGTTAAGGCTTCATCAAGACTTAAATTTGGATTTTGAAGTTTGTCTATGTATGCTGCTAAAAATGTGTAATTCTCAGCGATGAAATTTATCTCTTGTATGTTTGTAGTACTCATTTTTTTTTTTGCTTCTCTAATAGATGCTGCACTTTTTGGATCAAATTCATTTATAATCTGTTTTATTTGTTCAAAATACTTCGCATAGTAATTAACCGCTTGCAACCAGGTTCCCCATCTTGTAATGACAGGTGTGGGAGGAAGTGGAACAGTTGGATATTTATTTCTTAAACTCTCTTTTCTTGAAGGAGTTTTGTTGAATACTTTTTTGACGGAATTTATAAGCGTATTAACATTAGGGTACAGACACCGTATCTTCTCAACAACTCTATGTAACCCATGGGCTAAACAAGTCAAATGAGTTAAATTAGGGTATATATTGATTAAATTTTTGCCGGCTTTCACCATACAAGATCCGGCATCCGTTATCAAGATTAGAAACTTACTTAAGTTACGATCATACATGTTTCCCCAAAGGTTCTTTAATGTTTCGGTGATTGCGGTGCTAACGGAAATGTAATTTTATCCAAGACAGTAGTTTTCATGAGGTACGGCTTGGTATTTTGGTTGTTTAATTCTCCAACTAACACATTTGCAATCTTTTTCCCATCATTATCCGTAGTTTCATCAACAGTTACATTAATGTATTTATTTTGCAATTCTTCCCGTATCATTTGCTTCTTGTTTTCATAAACTTTTGGCAGGACAGTCTGCCTTAAATGACTTTCACTTGGTATATGTACATTGTCACCATATTTACCTTTGCTACAATTTTCTAGAAATACTTTGAATTTGATGTTATTAAGCTGACTCCATGGTATGTTACACGCAATCATCATTTCTAGTAAATATTTTTCAAATATTTCTTTTTTTGGGCTTTTGTGCCGATCTGAGTTAACGTGTCTCTCAATGTTATATTTTGTTGGGTACATAATCTTTATGTTACAAGTTTGGCAGAAAATTTTGTTGTCGTCGATTTTCAAACAGTCGTATAACTTAACGAAGCTATCCAGATAGATTGAACAATTTGTTTCTTTTTTTTACATGGTTCTTGCTTTTAATGTGACTTTCTAAAATAAATTTTATTGGTTTTAGTTTTTTATTACAATATGTACACAAAACCGATATATCTTTTTTTTTTTAAAACCTATGCTCTTCAAGCAGTAGCTCCATTGTTACTTTAAATTAATTATTGTTACAAAACTATTTGAAAATGCAATAATAAGCAAACACAACCAGTACTTGACGGAGTCACATTGACAATTATGACAAGAACATATCTACTAGTTCGAAAATTTATCTATTGACAATATATTTATCAATTCCAAGAAGGTTTTGTTAATGTCATAAATAGCACTTATTACTTTTTAGTGTCTAGGTGTATAATATAATGATATTAATGATAAATAAACACATTCCTCCATACATATGAATAAGTAGCATAACTGACGATTCGAAAGTGCTTGTTTCTAAGCCTACTCAATAAATAATTTTGGCCTTTGACTTGACTTGACTGGGTAGCAACCCTAGTACTTCAATGGATTTCGCTCGCAGTTAACGATCCTTGCTTATATAATGTATTATATTAAGTTCTATATGAAAGTCATTTATACGTTCTGCTAAACATGCCGGGGTATTATTCAAACCAGTTGTGGCTAACGTAAGAGGTACAATTGGATTCGGCTTGCTTACCTTTCTGCACTTCTCAGTATTAATAATTTTCCACACAGTTTTGCACATATTTTCAGAGTTACTTACACATTTATTAATATGCTTACTCCTCTTTTGTAGTTTTAAATTCTTTAGATGTAAGTGTGTAGTCATTTACAAAACTAATTAGATCTTGGTTATTCGGATATGTCACTAACAAATTGCTTATATGCTTAATTGCTTATGGATAGAAATAAATTTTAATTTTTAATTCATTATCAACCCATATAATTTGTTTATTAATTTGCGGGTACTTTTTTAGTGGAAAATGAGTGTCAAACTTTATCTTCAACAAGGTCATTAAACTATCCATCTTATGAGAAGGATGAAGACTAGATCGGACTATTCTTGCATAGGACTGGTTTGACAAATCTTCCAAGAAGTTGTGAATGTTAAGACTTGAAAAATTTCTGCTTATTACAGGCGGTAGGTGCACATCAATGTCATCAATGTGTATTTTAATTATCTGAGCATCATGGTCACTTAAGTGGCCCCCTATTAGATGTATGTCAGTGGTACCCTTTTTGCAATTTGAGTATAGGTACATGGTCTAAACACGTTTTTGATGTTTCCGTGATCCTTGTTGGGAGGACATGCACTGGGTTTAGGTTGTATTGTCCTATTAAATCCAATTAATAGAAGGAGTGAATTTGACTACTTCTATTTTTGTTATTGGTTTATAATTTTGATTCTTAATACTTAAAAATAAAATAAAATGGTGCTTTTTTGTTAATAAGTTAAAATGTATGACGGCAAATATATTGCCGTTAACCAGTAAAGGGTTAACTCTAAGCTAACCAAACCTAGCAGCTTGTTTCTGGGGGTATGGGACAAATAATAACGCATTTTTTTGACAATATATTGTTAGTAATAAACTGTTTGCTAAACGACAATTTATCTTTAACAAACTTGGTATTCGACGAAAAACCTTCCGCCGAGACGGCAGTCGCAGGAACAGGAAACGTGATCCAATCCTTATGTATGACCCAAAATATGACTTTGAATATGAGTATGTTATACAGTGTAAGACGGCAATGCTCGGCGGCTGTGTGCGGACTTTCCCCGCGTAACCTTATATGTAAATGTAATTAGCTTTCCTCCTGCAACTTCACCTGCGGGCAGTCAGTACTTTCTTGAAAACGTACAGATATTGTTTTCATCATCTGAATTCTATACAATTTTTATTTTTCTATATTATACGTTTAACCTTAAGTTGTTTATGGCACGGAACCCTAAATGGACGCGTGTTTACTGTACACTGAACCAGATATTTTTACTTACCTAGATGTTATTTATTATTTATTATGAATTTGTTGCCTCCTGCCCCCAATTTCACCATACCGACAATGATATGTGACCTGTGACATTATGCATTTCTGTCCAAATAATTTTCCATAAATTCGCTCCAGTGACTTACCATAAATTCCTTAGCCAAAATAGCTACCGTAAAATGACAATGCATTATGTACAAAACGAGTAGTTACTACATACGAGTACGTACATAACGTCACCCCTTTATTCCCAGGGTGGGGTAGGCAGAGCTACGGAACACCAACAACTCTAAAAAACTTGTTGATAATTCTGTAACCACATTTTGCACAATCAGGCTAAGATGTTTACTTGTGTATAGTGACAGGTTGCAAGCCCATCGCCTGGCAGTACTACAAGCCGTTATTCCCTCACGGCCGAAACCTATGTATATTCAAACCGCGGATAGATAAGGCTTACTTCGGGTTGAAATTTGACATTTACCACGGTTTGAATATATATAGGGTTTGGCCGTTAGTCGCCTCTTACGACATTCACTCAGTAGTAGTTTTTTATTTATTCTAAATTTTCTTTGTTATTTTAATAAAGAGGTTTTCTAAAAAAGCTTTCTTCAAAATTCATTTGTTTTGATGGCAACGTAAAGATCGTAGCAGAAGGCAGCCAAAATAAAATAATTTCACTAGTTATTAAATAACACCATAATCATCTACCATTGAATGACAAGGTGTTACCGTGTTATGCTAACTCTGAAAACAGCTCACCCCAGCCACAGAAAACAGGAAGATACTCGTACAGCAGGGCCGAGATTCTACACGTTAAAAACGATATCGTCTGTGACCTGTTTCTGTATAGTCAACGTTTTGATAACTCTTATGTCATTTACAATAATGGCGGCTGTGACATAAACGATTCTAAAACACGTCAAAAGCGATATCGTTATAACGCAGTACAATAGAGGCCCTGAAGTCAATCACAATTGTCATGTTTGTACTTCACTTTTCATCGTACGCTCGGCGGTCGCTCTAGGGTTGTCAACTATGGCTTATGCACAAAAAACAATAGTGGTAGTGGCACTCGTATCTAGTTGTTTGATTTGTTGTTGAGACTGAAACGGGAAGAATGGAAATATAAATTAATTAAAGAAAGTGTCATATAATCGAATATTTAACATTCCCACCTTCATTACAAACTACGTTTCATATCAACTACTTTTTAATTTCGTAACATCTTATTTTAATTATGAAACTTACAACACTGCATTTTTAAAAATAAATAAAATATCAGGGGACAATCTCACACAAATTGACCTATTCCCAAACTAAGCTCTAGGCTTGTACTATGGTATTAGACAACGATAAACATACTTGTGTAGAGAAATACATACTTTTATAAATAACTTTTCTTATAACAACGATTGTCAAGAAATAATACGTGATTGCGTATTTAATTTATTATAATTGCATGAAATTATGCATTTATAATGCCTCAATGGTATAATCAAAATAAACACGCGTAACGGAAAGAACCCGAGTCTCGTCTATGACGTTTGAACGAGGTCAGGTGTCATAGCGTCCAAATCACAAAAGTATATCGAGATGGAAGGAAAGAGTTCGTCGATTTATACGAGTATGAGAGCCGAGCGTGTAACATTTCGGTGTAGGTACTTTGACGTCACGCGAGTGTTTTAGTGATGTGCATAACATAAACAGAATCGTTTCCAGTCGTTTCATCGATCGCAACGGAATAGCGTCAGTGAGGTTTAGATTTAGATTGTTTAGTGTTTTTTAATATTTTTATTCAAAGATATTGGCTTCAACAAAGTAATTTCTGAAATAAATGCATATATTCTTATATGATCCATATATTTTAAACATGGAACAAAGGCTGTGATGTCATTCCTGTCGTCGATTGTGTATGGAGTGTTTTTGCAGGGGGTTTGAACTATGACTTCATATCTTAAAGCTTCATAGCTTATGATTGTATACGTATTATGTCTATATGTATTATTTAATACGACAATTGTTTCGCGAATACAGTTATTCTTCTCTTTCATAGCACTTACCAGAGAGCGTAGAAAACGATTTTTTGCATGTTCTCTATTATCGATATAACTATAATTATTATCCTTTCGTCAATAATATGTCATTATGACCACTATATCATCGCACGGCTACATAATAGTATTTTTTCTGTGTTCAAAATCGATTTCAATCGAATAAGAAATCGGCATTGTTAATCGCACACACTGCATCTTAATTTTGACAGAAAATAAGAAATCAACCTTGAACGCGTCTCGACAAGTGCTCGAAAGTCTGGATTGTTTTATTTTCTTTGCTGGTTTTCAATGCAAACAAATAATGACAGATATTTTACAGCAAACAGTACTAACCGATGAAAGGAAATATCTTGGTTTACGCTCCAACTTGTTCGAACACTTTATTATCGAGCAGGGGCCATTTTGATTTTACACTTGAACGTCACACGCGGAATAAAGTCGAGAGCGAACTGAGCATTGCGGCGAGCAACGACGATTATTTTTTCGTCGTTTCGGCACGCGAGGTACATACACTCTTTCCTTCCATCTCGATATAGCTCTGTGGCCCAAATTAGTGTAAAATTATTAATTTGTCTCAAAACTACATATATTTTTATTCGCGACCTGTGGGTTTCCGCAACTATAAATTCATCTTAAAAGGCTTCTATTAATGAGTACACTCTATAAAAAATATGAACTCCCAACTCGACGGCTACTATTTTACAGTTGAGACCACTTGCGCTCGCACTGGTCCCAATCGGTCCGATATATCGTGTACGTGACCTCGCGCACAGTTGTATGTACATTGATTGATTTGTGTACCTATCTGTTTTCTCTGCCCCTGCCGAGCTCTGATAATAAGTCACGATCAGCCAAGATACAAACGATAGTTACGCCCTTTTCTATCGCTCAAAATCTATGGAATGACAGTTGACCATGTGGTTTATCGTAACGCATGAGAATAGCATCCCAATCATTTTGAGCGATTAAAAAGTTAATAAGTACTTGCAGTAAACTCAATTAATCGTCAACGAAGACGTGCCTTTGGCAAAAAGGCAAAACATGATATACTTATCAGCAAGACGGATGTCCTGCACATTTTGGTGTCAATGTTAGGCGATGGCTCGATAGCCATTTTCCTAATCGTTGGATAGGGCGAGGAGTCCGGACTTAACGCCGGTGCATTTCTATGTCTGGGGTCACATGAAATCCCTAGTTTACGAGGTCTATCCTGTGTCATCCGCGGAAGAACTCAAAACAAAAATTATAAACGCAGCAAATGCGATGCGGAATAATTTGACTACTTACTTCGGTAGTTAAGTCACAACTCAGAAAAAGAATGCAACTTTGCGTAGTACGCAATATGGGAAGTCACTTCAAGCAAGAACTTTCATTAGGCTAAATTACCAAATGTCTTAATAAATTAATATCAGGGGACAATCTCACACAAATTGACCTAGTCCCAAACTAAGTTCTAGGCTTGTACTATGGGTACTAGACAACGATAAACATACTTATATATAGAGAAATAAATACTTAAATACATAGAAAACATCCAAGACTTAGGAACAAACATTCGCGCTCATCACACAAATATCTGCCCTTACCGGGATTTGAACCCAGGACCGCTTGCTTCGGGGCCAGGGTCACTCCCAACTAGGGCACCGTGTCGTCATATTCATCGTTAATTGTTACTTATTATTAATTGTTAATTGTTATTACTACTAAATATCACTGGTTATTACATTTTATTTTAAATTTGTATTTTTTGTTTTATTTACATTGAGTATTGTTTTTAGATGAATTTTTCGGAAATTTTAAATAACGATATTAAGTTTAGTTATAATACAAATTTCCGCCTGCTTCTTTTGTGATCTTTCTTTTTTCAGTTTCTTTGGAATAAGTTCCTAGTTGTTATGCATTGTTGGAGAGCTAAGAAAACAATTGTGTTTCAAAATAATCTGCCAGCCAAGTTTTATAACTTTTTTTGTTTTTAAGGCATTTTAGAAAAAAAACTTAAAAACAATATTGAACTAATAAGGATTTTTGTCTCGCATTTATAAAATTGGACCAATAATTGTTGTTTTAATGTAAATAAATAACCTATCTTTAATCGTTCTAATAAATCAGAAGAAAAAAATGGATTTTAATGAATACTATTATAATTAATATAATTTATTATAATTTTTTGTTGCATTTTTGACTTATTTTAAAAAAGCTAAAAATCATGATAACTTAAAAATCGTTCACTATTGCATAATGCATACGGGGGTTAAAATTATTGCAAATAGTCACCCCTATCACGTCCCAACGGGAATACGTCGAATTACCAATAACCCTGTATATAAATAACGTTTATGTGTGCATATTATTTAGATCACAGACTAAGTTAATTTACACCAGGGACGGACAAAACAATAATATCAATCATATTTTGAAGTTTTATAAAAATATAACATATTTTTGATTACCTCGTATCATCCAAACGGCTGGCCGGATTTCTAATGGCGGATTTTAGGTGCCATTATTATGAGACTTGATAAAATGGGTTATCTGATTAAATAAGGTTCAAAATGGTTTATAACAAATGTTTGTACATATCGTGGTTTAAAAAGTTTAGTATTTGGAACACCTTAGACGACGCGTTCATACGAAATTTAGGAGATTTGTATGAATGCATCAGCAATGGTTTTTCAAATGCTATTTAAACTACGATATGTACAAAAATTTGCTATAAACCATTTTGAATTTTATTTAATCAGCTAACGATTTGAATAATAGCAATACAATTGTTCAACTTGTTCTTGATTGGTTGTCAATTTTGGTGAGTCTAATTTGTAGGTAGTCGTATGAGATGTAAGTACAAATATGATATTTTATTTTCCGGTATTGTAGTTACGCTAATTTGGCTAGTGAGTGTTTTTTTCAGTTTTATTATAAACCATGACTAAGTAAATCTCACGAAAGCGTTTGAGTGGAGACATTAGTTTAGGGAGGGCACAGCACCAGGTTTGAGTCTGCGTAATTTGTTTAAATAATGCTGTAAATAATCCACTTAGCGGTATTTAGGCAAATATTCGTGTTGCATCTTTTTCCTTCCTACTGCAAATGAAGAGGGTCAACGACGCAACGCAAATACGCAACCCCAAGTGAAGTGCCACCATAAGAGTCATTTTCAAAATGTTTGGAGCAAATCCGACCATGTTTCGACCAAGACCAATTTGGACGCGAAATAGCTTCTATCCAACTTTGCTTCATATCATCGTTGTCAAGGAATCTAAAATAAACCATATTCCGAATATTATAATTTATTACCTTTATATATAATAACATTAAACTTCGCAACTGCTTTATCGATACGAAATGATAACGTCACTATTATAACATGTTACAAAACAATAAAAATCTAATTAACTATTGCTTTAAAGATATTTCAAACACACATGTTTACTTCGGATGATGATATTCTGCATTTCTACGTTTTCCGATCCGAAATATATTCAATATGCCGCCTTACCGGTGTACTAAGCTTTTTTTTAGATTTGATTTTTCTTGCGGGATATATGAGATCTGCATTCAAACACAACACACGCCATATTGCTGTTTATTGTTCTTCACGTTTATATAAAACACCACATATATTGTCGTTAAAATAAATTCAAACAAATATGAAGTCGCAACGGCATCCTGCGAATGACAAACAATACATACGACTTAAAAAACATGACATCCGTTTGACACCTAGCTTGTGCCTAACTCAATACCATAGACTATCTTAAGGAGATTTTTGATTTGGCAGGATAATTTACGCCCATGGAGACATGATAGTCGCCAGTTGGTTAACCAGAAGGTAACTAGGCGTGTACGGCTAGTTTTATCAAGAACTGGACACTAATCTTTCCTTTTTTAACTTATTGAACATTCACATTGAAAATTTTGAGGCAGGTGTAGATCTGACGCTTTTGTTGTAAGGCTACTATGCCTTTAGTTCTTGTTCAATGGATTTTTCGGTGAAAAATCAGCAGTTAGCAGATTTTTCTTTAGACCATGGAATCAGTAGAGTAGGTCGGTATATACTCGTATGTATGTACCTAGTACTTACTATTTCTATGGTTTAGAACCAAAGTTTAGACATACGCTTATTATAATCTGTGATGACGTGTTTACAAGAGTTCTCAAATGTTAACAATTTGCGAAGAAATTTATTGATGAGGGGCCATTTGCAACGTTAAAAGATGGCGGACGTGTGATTTGTTTTAGACTTTAATTTTTGGGTAATTAGGTGTTCAAAGTTCTTTTCTGATAGTGATTTGTACTTTTTATGCCTTTGTGTCGCACAGTGATTGAAGACTTGGACTTATTTCGTGTATCTGGCATCTTTCTTCTCGTTTCAAGTGGACTCGCAGTGGTGCAGAGGTTAAAACTATCTTGACCTCTGACCTACTAATCACCGTACAACGTTGCCCCCAATCTTCCTAGAGAAGATTGGATTGTGTTTTATTGCTATATTGATTTATAATTATATATACTTACTTGACACTGGCGAAATCACTTCACGTGGAAACGCCATATCCCCGCGGTAGTAGCTGTTCAAGTCGCCGCGGGGGCAAAGAAAGAAGAAGAAATTTATTGATAAAAGACGCACAAATGCGTTGATGTTAGTTGGCCGCGCAGAAAACGGTGACCTTTTTAAGCACTGCTAAGAATATTAATGTCGTTTGAGCTCGCACAGGCTTAGAGGTAATTTATTAAAATTGAAAAGGTCAATAATAGAATTCCCTTTCTCTTCGTAAAACAATGAAATCGTTTGCGTCTAGCTTTACGGAGTCTATAGAAAATAAAAGTTTACCCAGTATTCCACCGAGACCCGCTCTGCAGCAAGGCATACACAGGCAGCCGTTGATTAACACTAAGAATGAAAATAAAGAATATCCGGTTCTCAATGCGAATGTACAAAAACAGAAGTACTTCATTCCCCTGTCCGAAACTACTTCCTCCCCAAACGTTGTATATGCCGCTAAAGATAACTTGATGATAAGTAGTGGTTCGACCGTAAGAGAAAGCAGTAGTACTAGCCGGAATCAACCGGATGATATAAGAACTAAAATTAACTCAAATTCATACCAAGAGATTAAATTGCGGAACAGATGGTCAAAAGTTATTCCCTACGAGAAAATAGATGCGGTAAGAAACTTAAAATAACATAGATATATTTAATTTTCTTGTATTTCGGTTTAATTTCTGACTCATTTCATATGAAGTCGAACGAAGAGATCCAAGTATTAAAAGTGACAGAGAGTGTGAGCTTGCCCATGTTGCTGCCCTCCGAGACAGAGTTCCTGCACCTCGTGGCCGGGGACGACGTGGTGGCCGTGCGCGCCTTCCTCCAGGAACACCCTCGCCTGAACATCAATTGCGTCAACTTCCAGGTCGCCCACTGACTAACCTGATAATAATATTCTCGTTGCAACTGCATTAACCACCAACTTAATATCGAATGTAGGGCGTATCGGCACTTCACATAGCTGTAAAAAACCGATCCGAAGCCATGGTCGAATTTCTCTTGGATCAGCCAAATATAGAAATCGGTGATACAATAATGCATGCTGTTCGAGAGAACAACTTAAAAGTACTGGGTAATGTTTACACATAACTACGTTCGTATTAACTTTAGTGTAGTCAAAACCTGTCTTAAAAAGCCTTTTAAGTACAGTCATTTCTTATTGCATTTAGATTCCTGCGATACGAGTAAAATATTAAAATTTAAATGTCACCGACAAGATCGACGACATGGTAGCAAAATCAATGAGTTTGACTGCACATCGCTTAAGGATACATTAAGTCATTTAACAGTTAGTTTACTCAAGTAGCCATTATTTTATACGTCACACATATTTAACCTCGATGCACAGTTTAAAAAACGTAAGAGTGGATGCTTCTATGAATACATCTTACTCTAACTATACATGTTATATTTTGTATATTATATATGTCCTACTAATATTATAATTGCGAAAGTTTGTGTGTTTGTTTGTTACTTCTTCACGGTGCAGCAACTCGACGGATTTGGATGAAATTTGAAATGGGGATAGCCCTTTATTAACACGCAGGCTACGTTCCGGAACATTTGATCTCGAGAGAATGACGATAATCGAAATTAACGCGGACGAAGTCGTGCGCAGAACCTTATTTATCCATCTTACTGGGTATTGTTATGCCAAAGAAATTAGGCACAGAGATAGACTACGAGTATAGTCTGGAATAGCACACGGCTACTTTAATCTCGAAAAAAATTACACTTCCCGAGATAATAGCAATGAACGACTTCTACGCGGACGGAGTCGCGCGCAAAAACTGTCGGTCATAAGAGCTGTGCAACGAGTCTTAAAAAGACGTTCTAGCTTAGGAAAACCCTGTTAGACGCGCATAAGACTGTATGAGAGCGAGATATTGTCAACTACAAAGAGAGTATCCACTTTTGAACCTTATTTCGGTGTAATAAGGTAATAAATAAAGTGGATACGTCTGTTTGTAGTTGACAATATTTAATGTACTCTGTTGTATGACAGTTGACGATACTCATACTCAATTATTCATAAAATTTTAAAAACTACACGTCAAGAGGTTACATAAATTTATACTATTAATTAGATTTGATAATTGCATTATAAGTAGGTACATAGTAGGTACTCATCACAGTCATCACATTACAATTTCGATTAAAATAAAATAAATAAATAATACGGGACAATGTCACATAAATTGACCTAGTTCCAAACTAAGGTCTAGGCTTGTACTATGGGTACAATGATAAACATACTTAGATAGAAAAATAAATACTCGTGCTGATCACACAAATATCTACCCTGACCGGGATTTGAACCCGGGGCCGCTGGCTTCGGAGGCAGGGTCACTCCCAACTAGGCCAACGTGTCGTCAAATAGGTTTTATAATCGTTAGTTACATATTTCAAATTACATATTAAAGGTTATAATACTCATTGATTGTATAAAATGCTTGTACAGTAAGCCATTTTTTCAAATTAATATAAAATGTAACACTGTAGTCGATATGCTTTATTTCGTCTGGTAGTTTATTATATACGTATATGAGGTCTCAGAGTTGTAATTGTTTTGGTTGACTGCGAGTCGGTAACTCGTTGTGTCCATTATGTTTCCTTTTCCGTGCAATCCTTTTTGACGATTTCATTGAAACAACTCTAAATTATTTCTTACGAACTTAACAATGTAAAATATGTATTGTGGAGTTAGTGTCATAATGCTATGTTTTCTGAATAGTTGCTGGGCGGGGGTACCGGGTGGAGCATGTGAAACTATTCTAACAGCACTTGTTGAAGAATAAATACACGCTGCCATCCTGCCGCCGTTCCCCGGAGCTCATGCCCGTAACACATGACCGAGTGGAAAAGCGCGAAGTAACTTGACCAAAGCTGGTGGTTGGGCAAAACCCAACAAAAATCTGCTCAGAGCAAAACATGCACCCGACAACTTGCCACTCACGATATCTATGTGCTATATGATATCTTCGCTAAATACGTTTGCCTACCTCACAGCGGTACAACCTCGTTTCCTACTATAAATTTACCACCGTCTAATAGTGTATTGTTTATCCATGGGTTGAGAAGGCTTAAAGATACGAGATGTTTAGCCACCCGAGCTAAGCTCATTACACACACTCAGAAACTCATCTCGTAGCCTAGCCCTACTGAAAACCAGCGTCACAATTATTACCTTATCCTGTGACACAAGCTGAGTAGAGACCATTTTAGACACCATTGTAAATAAATCGTTGTAAGCATTTGTTAGACCTTTACCTCAAAAACGTAAATTTCTTGTAGCAATTCACCGATTCGCATTTCACTTCGATCGTGTATTTTAATTTCGCTTTGTGTCAAAGTCGTAATTTTTTTTGTTCGCTAATAGCTTTACTCGCACTTCACCTCGATCGCTTATTTTACTGTTTCATTTGGCCTCGATCTTCAATTTTATTATAAGCAAATATTTTAAATCACAGTATACCTCAATCGCATATTTTGTAATAGCATTTCGCTGCGATCGCTTATTTATTAATCATAGTTCGCCAATCTACTATACATACCTCGATCATTAAATCTTATTGTTTTATGTAGTCAAAGTCTTCGCCCGCTTGTTATGGTGCGGCACTACGGTCCCGCTGCAGGAGACGGTCGCGTCGCGGTAAGAACACGATGATGATAATATTTCAATGAATTTGATAGCATTTAAGACATGAAACTACAGGTACAAAACACGTTTTAAAAATTATATGCAAACATTTAGTGCAAACATCAATTAACGCATCAAATTAAATAGAGTCCCAAACAAACATCGATCACGACAAAATGCGTCTAGGGTAAAAACTAAACGAAAAATGAAATGCTACAAAATAATTATACTAAGTAGGTACATAATGTAAAAAGCCACGCGAAAAATTGCTTCAAGTAAAAGATTCCTAGTAGCGATTCACCGAATCGCTACAAGGAATTTATGCTTTTGAGGTAAACTACTAACAAATGGTTGTAAGTTATTATTTCTACTGTTTTTATATTCGAATATTTCACTGTTTAATACAAACTGCCAAATGGCATTTTATGTAAATGTGTGTCCAAACAAACCATTCATATTCTTATTCATCAAGTCATCACACATTTAACCAGGGGCCACAAGTGTTTTATAACACCATCGACCGAGCTAAACGCAGCGCAAAATACCTACTGGCTAGATGTGGGAAATGTTTCAGTAAAGTTGCTCGACACTCAGCGTGAGTTGTGCCCGGGGCTGGAGTTCGCGGGGAGCACACACTCTCCAGACTTCTCGGAGCACGTGACGCCGCTGATCCTGGCGGCGCAGAACGGACACTACGAGGCCGTGGCGCTGCTAGTGCGCCGCGGGCACACTGTCCCGCACCCGCACTCGCCCAAGTGCAACTGCGAACAATGCAAGTCAGTAATATGTATAAATAGATGTACGCCTAGCTAACCTTTGCCAAATTATTTGAGGCTTGCCAGAATTTGGAGGAAGTTGTAATATTAGCAAAATTTACATTTATTTGAATGATCTCCAGTAATAATTAAGGACTACCATTTACCACCGAATTCATTTGCGTAAAGCTCTTATATCGTTATTCTCTCGGGAATCACTCGACCTCGGACTCATTATTTTCCAACCGTCAACAGACATCCAACGTTCTCACAAACCATAACATTATTCAAAATATTAGAATAAGTAGGATCATTCATTGTCATTTTCGGGTACACTTACCTGCCGAGCACTTTATTATTTGTTAAAACATTAGGGTGTAAAGAGTTACTTCATCGGTCCGTCCTACTCAATCATCATTAGCCCGAGTAAAAATCAAAAGCGGTGGCACTATTGCTTAGTCCTAAATTGATCCCCCTATGGCACATTTTGTCGATGAGTTCAGGTTCAGACACGCGGGAACCACGCGATTGCGTTAACATACGGTTTCTTATGTAGTTTGTATTAACGGACCCCTAGGCAATCTATGAAAAGCGACGACCCTCTCCGCGCGAGCAGGGCTCGCCTCGACATGTACCGCGCCGTGGCAGCCCCAGCCTTCCTGGTGCACGTCTCCGCGGACCCCATCCTGGCCGCCTTCCGGCTCACCAAGGAGCTGGCTGACAATGCCGCCTCTCACAGACAGCTCGCGGCCGAGTACTTGCAGCTCAGGAACGAAGTCAGCACTTTTGCTGTTGACTTATTAGGTTAACACACGGAATAACAAATTAGTGGAAGGGCTCTTCGGCCGCGTTAAAAGCAGAACCAGATTGTTTTATGTTAAGTGATATCAATTAAAATACAGGACAACGTTCGAAATAAATGTTAACATTATTGAAAAAAAAACATTTACAATATGTAGGCATGTAGGTACTTACTGGCAGATTAATTATTAATAAGTATGTACGTACTTCAAATATGTACAAAAGTAATAACATATGTAGGTAATTCTACATAATCAATATGAAAATATTGTATTGGCTGTCAAATATAAAAAGGCGGCTATTTATAATTCACGTATAATTAATATCTATAGGCATATAAAAAATACTTATTAAACTTTAACGGCATTTTATATATACGATAATTCTGTAACCACATTTTGCAGAAGTAGGCTAAGATATTACAGAATTATCAACAAGCTTTTTAGATTTGTTGGAATTTCTGTAGCTCTGCCTACCCCACTCTGGGAATTAGGCGTGATGTTATTATCTACACTAATATTATAAAGAGAAAAGATTTGTACCTATTTTTGTATGTTTGTAATGAATTGGCTCAAAAAGTACTGGGCTGATTTAAAAAATTCTTTCACCAATAGAATGCTACATTCTTTCAATTTGACATAGGCTACATTTCATTTTGAAAAAAAATTAGGGATCCTTGGTAAAATTTGAACAATGTAACCGAAGAAAGTAAGAAAAATGAGTCTTAAAATGTGTTTCGTCGAATGCGCTGCCGAAACTATTAGCGATAGAACAAAATAATGTACAACAAAATTGAAGAACATCATAATGTCTACAAAAAACTCCGCGGTAGCATATGTCCAACTATTGTAGTTATGTCACTACAACAACTTTTTTCATTTTAAACATTAATGAAAATGCTAACCAAATTCAAACCATGCTATTTATGTGTTTATATTAATCCTTATCCAAATAAATTATTTTATGGTCAAGACCATTTAACTACGTATAATTTTTTTTGGAAATACCTTTTTTTTTATTTCTTTTTAGTTTTCTGGTTTTAAATGGCACATGCTTAGAAAGCCCGTAAATCAAAGAAGTTTATTAAGTATTTTTTACGCGTAAATCGCTGTTACTTTTTTTTTGTAGACATGCAAAGTTGTAAAATTATCTAAAAAAAACTTTATCGTCATGTTTAAATAGGTTTTATTAGTAATTGTAGCAGTCGAAGGTAATTGTTTGAATTGATTTTGAAGAACCAAGGTGTAGCAATGGCAAAACACTAAAAATTAACTCAATACAAGCTATACAGGGTGTTAAATAAAAAAAAAAACTGGCAAACAGAGTGATTTTTCAAAAATTAAATAAATATGACAATATCTCAAAAACCGTGACACTTAGCATAATAGTAAGTGTGGTCAAAAATGTTCAGAATGACCCTAACTATCATCCCTTAAAACCCCTACACCCGACTACCAAACACCCTGTATATACGAACGTGGTCGCGAGATTAGAGGCTCATCCACATTAAGATTATGACTCGATATCCCGCTAATTGCATTCGGAAATCCGATCACTAATAGGTACTACTTAAAATAATTACATGTCAATAATATAATAATAATGGCATGTCATCCACAAGTTTCAAGATAAAGAGTCTAATGATAAGAATTATACTGATGATGATAAAAATTGTTTTTTTTTTATGGAGATTGGCTTGTTTTTATTTTTGTATTTATGGGTAATTTGTGTTTTCTTAACTTATTTTCTTTTATTTAAAACTAGTCTGTCAAGTTATTCATGGGCAACCCAATTTCACGTTGGAAAAAAACCATTAGTAAGCAACACCAGGGGGATGAATTGCAAAATTATTGTACATAGTTAAGGACCTAATTGATGTCAAAGTTTAATTGAACAAAATATTTTTCCTTTGTGTAACGAAAATTAGTCATACAATTGTATGGTTAAAGTTCGTTACACAAAGGAATAATATTTTTTTTCAATTAAACATTGACATCAATTAGGGCCTTAACTATGTACAATATTTTTGGAATTCACCCAGGGGCTCATTTCATAAAAGCTTGTAGCATGTAATACAAGTGGAAGTCTCTTTTCATCAGTATGTATTAAAAAGAAACTTCCACTTGTATTACATGTAATAAGCTTTTATGAAAAGGGCGCCTGGTCACAGTCCGGTACCCCATAATTATTCGTCTTGACAGTGCTTGATACTGAGATTTCTTGCCATACGTGTATGTTATGACCCAGTCTGCGGCATAATTAATTTGACAGACTAGTAGTATTTCCCAACTTGCAATAAATAATTGATGTATATAATTGGTTTAATCGTCCATCAGCACTTATGTAATCTACTAAACTAAAAATCCGGTCTTTTAGGAATTTAGGCATTTGGGAATCAAGTATAAACAGCAGCTTGTACGTTGGGAATTAAATAAACTGGCTATCTTGTATATATTCAAGATAATGAGTATCTGGTAGATAAAGGAAGAACAGTTTTGCTAGCCCGGTGTTTACATTATGTGGTATTGTGGGAATTCGGTTTGAAATGGGACATAGTGAATTGAGAACAAGTTGCTTTGGCAATCCGATATATAAAGGAACACAGTAACAAGAAAGTATGGTATATTGGGAATTTGATATTTTAGGAATCGGGTAAATTGGCAATCCAGTATTTTACAGTTATGATATTTAGGGAATGAGTGATTTCTTGTCAACAGTTTAACCACACCTCCATGTGCCCGAGTGACGGATAGCTCGAGTAGCATGGAAAATTCTAGAATGTTATTTTCAATTATGTGCAAATTAATATAAACTATTTCGTTTAACAATTAACGCTCATTTTATCTGACTTCAAAGGAGTAAATTTACTCTTAAGAGAAATGGTACATTTTTATAAAATTAAGATTAAATAATAATAACCGATTATAGGAAATGCCTTTGTTTGAGCTATTGTTCCGAGACGACTAAACTGTGCAGGCTTAAGTAGATAATTTATAAAGGTTTTTTTTGTGAATTAATCTGTCATGTCTTGTCAGTTTCATGTACGGCCATTGTACGGCATATGACGAAGTCACGTGGCGGCTCGCCTATGCCGTATTATTATATCGCTTACTTATGGTGACAAGGGAACGCCCTCTTCATCTTTCCACTAGTTTGTTATTCCGTGGGTTAAGATATCAGTTCAAATCATTCCACTATCGCTTTCGATTGCAGGTTAAAATGTCACAAATATCATGTTTTAACCCGAACCAACCAAATCTAAATGACTTTTTTGTAACGTGGTCTTTAATCCTGGTAAGGCCGTTTGTCCCCTGCACGCCGAAAATAATATATCGTAATGGCCGATATCAAATATCGTGTCGGCGATTGTTTGTCCACCGCGACGATATCGCTGGTTCAGTCAGTTTGTTTAGATGTCGTGAGTGGCCTTAGGCCGTTTGTCCACCGCCGCCGTCAACGACAAGTAACGATAACGAGATGACGGCGCCGAAGTAGCGGGACATACATTTGCTATGGCCGCCTGTCCACTGCACGCCTGACGCTGATGATTTTTGGAGTAGATCGTCGCTACCGATAGAACTCGGCCCGATATTGTCTACCGCCGTCGTCAACAACACGACACGGATGCGGTGGACAAACGCCCTAAGTGTAAGTTTTCTGATTATCGTATAAACACACGAGGAAACTTTTCTAGTGTAAGTATGCAATTTGGATAGCAATATCAAAATAATGGTACCGTCGAGCTGGTGTAATGAATGATAATAATCTATAACATTGTAGGCGCCTTGGTCCATACTGTAAGCCTATAATTGTAATTATAATAATAAATAAATAAATAGAGATAGTTTTTATAGACTTTGTAAATTCGTTAAACTTCGTTAAAGTGTTTATTTATTTTGTCGCACATTATTATTTACAGTAAGAACACAATTTATTATAGGGTGAACGCACCAGTGTTGGACACTTTAAGCTGACAGGCACCAATAATGGACACTTTACTCTTAATTCAAAGATCATAAGGTTATAAATTGATTGTTGCAAAACAAAAGAATAACCTTTATTGTCTGTAAAATAAGAGTCAAGTGTCCATCATTGGACCTTGTCCATTACTGGTTCGATCACCCTAGTCAAATAACGAAATAGGCTGCTGCCGCACTTCGGAGGAGGTGGAGCTGATACTGAAGCAGGGTAGCTGCGAGAGGTGCACCCACTTCAAGTTGCCGCGACTCCTGATGGCGGTCGACTACAGCCAGAAGGCATTTGTCGCGCATCCTAACACGCAATTGGTCAGTTAAAAAACTAACCTCTTCATTATTAATATTATTATATTAGCCCAATGACGTTCTTTACTGGACCTCGGCCTCTCACGAGGATCGGTCCCGGTCTGCCCACACCTGTAGGGTCCCTGCGGCTTTTACCTACGGTATTAATAAACTGACACAATTTGTCAAATTTATGAAAAAGTCTTATACTTAAATTGGGCTTTAAACAGGAAAAAACTTTTTTAATTTACATAATTGTTATTATTACAACATTTAAAAAAAAGGAAAAGAAACACGCGGGCAAAAGTGTGTCGCGGACCTTGTGGTCACTTTAGAATTCCAACAACAAACCTAAAATCTGTATCAAAAACTACAACTATGATCAAATTTTCATGTGAAAGTTATTTGGTGTTGTCTTAGATGCCTTTTAGTAGGTATAAACACTTAAGTCGCCTGTATCTTAGGAAACCAATCAAGTCTACTTTTGGTCGTGATAGTCTTTCTTTAAAATTCGTTATACGAGCATATGCTTTCATACTTGTTGTTTTCGAAGAAAAAAAATAGTTTATTGTAACGGGGCGTCAGAACCCTATACATACACACTGAGCATGGTCCGACCAGCTCGGCCATCTCTGTACTGCCGAAACAAAGAGCGGGCCTGCCGCAGCGCCGCATAAGTCGGTAAGGGTCGCGTGGGAAGTTATTTGCTAAATTCCTTGTTAAGTAATTTATTAAACAAGTAATATTAAGCAATTTCCTTTGAGGTCAATCCCACATTCTTCCTACACGGAGTTTTGTTTTTACTCTCAGCCGAATCGTATTCCGCTAAAGTAAAATAAGAAAGTATTTACTCCACAAACAGCAACACAGGTAACTGACCGATCTTGACCCAATATTATTCTTGATGCTATACAACAAGGTTCACTAGTTTTCAGTTAACTGCGTTGCTGTTAGTACATGAAAGGATTAAGATACTTATCTAGGTTGAGTATTAGCCCTTATCAATGCAAACACTTTTTATCGACTACATACTGTTGGTTGAAATTGCAGCAGCCTTAGTACCTCGATTTAAAGTTTAAACATGGTATACTACTTATACTATTGCATTTAGGTAAAAATATACTTATCTTGAATTACTCCCAATAAACGACTAACTTGACTAATATGTATTTTATCTGTAGATAAAATACTTACATTGGTGGCGGGCCTGCTTGAGGGTTAAAAATATAAAACGGAATTAAGTAAGTTCCTTACTATGTTCACAGGTCCTGGAATCATACTGGCTAGGAAACTGGTTTAGTTGGAAGAGTAAATCCTGCTTAGAAAAAGGATTTATTATACTGAGCAGAGTTTTCATAACTCCAGTTATTTTACTGATGTGCGTGGTACGTTTGTAAAATATTTTAGGACGTAAAGTGAAGGTAAGGTCGACCTTATGAGTAGCTATTGTGCATCAAGGAAAGTAAGAGTAATAGATATTAATGACTCGAGTTTGTTATCCCCTTACTGCCTGCCTGCCTGTATCATACACACAATATTTTTCATCACATTTGGCGAAACAAAACCTAGAGCAAAACAATAAAAAAATAAAAAACCGGGCAAGAGCATGTCGGACCATGCTCAGTGTAGGGTTCCCAAGCCGTTAAGTACTACAAACATAAAAATCAACAAGTGATAAGATAACTAATTTTCTATTTAAAGTCAATTGATGCCGTCTTAGATGATTTTAGTAGGTATAAACTCTTTAATCGCCTGTCTCTCAAGAACCAATGATGTCTACTTATGGCCGAACCCTATATTCAAACCGCGGACAGATTCAAATTTCAACCCGAAGTAAGCCTTATCTTTCGATTTTTCGTATTTGTAGTTTTGGCTATAGGGGGCTCCCTTATGGGGGCGCTAATTTTTGTTAGACACTTGAGTCTAACAAAAATTAGCGCTTTAAAGCTTAATATTTAATAAACGGGTAACTTAATCGAAAAACTGTTTTCACAAACCCGTAATATTTTTGAAAGACCTTTCCAACGACCCCCCACACTATAAGGTAGACGAGAAAACAAAAATCCCCGTCCTATTTTTTTATTTTTTTTACATTATATTGTACCACTTTGTTGGCGTGACTAATATGCATATTCATGCCAAATTACAGCTTTCTAGTACTTTAGGTCCCTGCGCTAGGCTGCGGACGGTCGGACGGACGGACGGACATGGCGAAACTATAGGGGTTCCTAGTTTGACTACGGAACCCTAAAAATTAATGACACTCAACTCGCTAAAAGAGATTGACAAAATGTCATGTTTTTCTCAATATAGTCCTCCACAAATAATGCTATAAGAACTGCCATTAGTTTTCAAACTTGACAGGTCTTACTGCCAGATTGAAAAGATTTTCAAAATTAAATTTACATACATACATAACATCACGCCTTCATTCCCAGAGTGAGGTAGGCAGAGCTACAGAAATGCCATCAACTCTAAAAATACTTAAGTATTTATAATTCGGTAACCACACTTTGCACAATCAGCTCAAGAAGTTTACTAGTGTATTAGTGACAGGTTGCAAGCCCATCGTCTAAGTAAATTAAATAAATATAATTTAATAAAAATAATTGCAAACTCTGAAACAATAGTAAAATATAAATACAACGTGTTACAAAATAATCCGCGTAAAAAATAAATTACAAAAGTAGTGTCAACCCTTATTAAATAACGTCAGTTCAGTATCTTAGGTATACAGTATACTAGGGTTGACACTACTTTCGTAATTTCTTTTTTACGGATTATTTTGTAACACGTTGTATAATGCAGGTTAATGTACCGTATAAGTTTTATTATACTGGGTGTTGCCTGTAATAGGAGGAATAAATTGTGGGATCGTTTCGTTTTACAAAATATGTAATTTATTATTTGGGATTTTTTCGAACAAACTAAAAAGCATTTTCAATGTACTCCATCCAGTTGACATCTACTGTCAGCCTACAAACTTCGTAGTTTTCGCAATACATTGCTGGCTTGGAAAATCTAAATTCATTCATATTTAGTAAACAACAAGTTATTTTCAAAAGTTGTAGAATAAATGTTGTTACGTTTGTGGTGTGGAAACGATCCCTAAATTTATTGCTCCTATTACAGGCAACACCTGGTAAACAGTAAAATTGGTTTGCAGCCAAGGTTTGAAAATAGGTTATAAACCTTGGCTGTTTTTAAACCTTCATAGTCCGAAATGACGTACGATATTTAAAAAATAAACTCGTCACTCCCTTGGAAGTTATTAAAATCCGTAACTCCCACGGGAGGTTAATAGGCTATAACTGTTCTATACGCCTGCGTGTAACAACACCCTTTCCAAACAAGTGTGATTAATGTTAACTATTTGTATTTGTATTTCATTTTTACTAGTTTTTGTTGTTAGTCTGTATGGAGAATTAGATTGTTTTGCTTTATTTTCTTAAGGAATGGGTTTCTAATAAATATCTAAGTTTTCGACCTTTATGGAGGAGCGACCCACCATATTGAACTGAAGGTACCTAAATGTGCACCGCGATCAACATCAACAGGATGGGCGCTCTACTTAACGTAGACCCACCGAAGTTTTGATTCGTTAATTTGGTCTCGATAATATACCTAGTTTACTTCCACAAATTTTAATACGCAACACGAAAGATAATTTCGATTATCAACGAATGTATGAGGTACTTTTATGGTTTTTTTTTTATCATCCTGAAACCGGCGATTGTTTTGTGTATTTTGCTGTAAGAGGTTTAGAATATCGCGTAAAAGTCGGATAAATATTTTTTTTACTTTGTAAAGTTTTATAGAAAATGGCCAAAAAAATATTTTTTTTTCGGCTACTTTAAACTCTCGTTCATAAAATTAAAACATCAGTATTAAACTTCAGTTCAAAATCAATACTTTGAAAAAAAATCCAAAAAATTAATAATAATAAATAAATAAATAATAAATCACAGGACAATGTCACACAAACTGAACTAGTCCCAAACTAAGCTCTAGGCTTGTACTATGGGTAGGTACTAGACCACGATAATCTTACTTACATAGAGAAATATAATACTTAAATACATAGAAAACATCCAAGACTCAGGAACAAATACTCGTGCTCATCACACAAATATTTGCCCTTACCAGGATTTGAACCCAGGACCCCTAGCTTCGAAGGCAGACTCACTACCTATGCTAGCGTGTCGTCAAATAATGTTTTAAAACAACCTAACACTCGCATTATAAAACTCGACAAAAATAGAAAAGTAGCCATTCATTCGTAGCTCATTTATTCGATCATAACTGAAATGATATTCATGTTGTGCATTTTAACTGTAAAATTACGAAAAGACGCAAATCCGCCAAAATTTCGTGTACGGCCATTTAAAGGGGTCTTCGTACATGAAGCGAGTTTTTAAGTGTGAAAATGAAATTAAACACATAATGGTAATAAAAAATAAAAAATAGGGAGCCCCCACACAAGAATGGAACGAAACCCTTCGTGTTCGAGTCCGGTTTTGTACAATTGCTGAGCACGTTCCAGGTCGCCCCGAGACACCGGCTGGTTAAGCACTTCCAGATACCGCTCAACAAGCTGATCACCCATACGGCCGCGTACTTCCTGTTTCTGGCCCTGGTCTTCTACATCTCTAATCAAGATAAAAAGAGACAGAAACGCGGACCGCCGAATACAGGTTGCTCTCTTTTTGATGACAATGACGAGATTATCTGTCATCATTGTCAAAATGGATTGTTCGCGTATGACAGTCGGGCAACTTGATCCGTTTCAACACCGTTGTAATACATTAATTTAAAACAACAGATTTTTTAAAAACTACAGATCTTTTTAAATTTGTATCACACATTACTTCCGCGTCAATAATGCAAGTCCCACAGCGGCCCTCCTGTCTTTTACTTACAAGTTGGTATTAGAACACATCCTATAAATCCTGTCATGGGCTGTACCTAGGCGCCGAAGCTCCAGTGGTACTGTACGTGTGCGGCTACGTGTGGTCAGCCGCGCGCATGTGCGTGAAGCAGGGCTTGCGGCGGTACCTGTCCGAGTCGTGGAACCTGTTCAACGTCACCATGCTGACGCTATTTGGACTGACCTTCGCGTTCTGGCTAGCCGCCGCCAATGACGTCGCCATTAATGATGATGAGGATTTGGGTGACTGATTTGTTTACCGAGGAATTAACATTGTAAAAATCATGCAGTAATAGGCTCGCAGGGAGACTTAGAGAAAGTCTGTACCCATTTTTAAGGATTGGTAATTCCTACTAGAGGACTTTTTAAAAGAAATTTAATTATATAAAATGACGTGTAGAATCTGATTATGGCTACGTGGCTGCTTATTTTCCTTTGCAACCTAAGCTGGTAGTTTTGATGGTGTTGTGTCATTTCATTTTAAGCAAATAGAAAGCGATAAATGAATATTTCGTAAGCGGACGGTCACATTCACTTTTATTGTTGACAGAGCGTAAATATTGGAACCAAAATGACCCAACTCTTTTAGCTGAGGGCACATTCTGTCTGGCAACCATATTCGCATATTTGAGGCTCATGTTCCTGTGTCAGCTTAACTATCACATCGGACCCCTGCAAGTATGTGCACACCTAACACAATAATATCAGAGACTGTTTACTTAAATAATGATGATGAAATAAATTTTGCCCAGGTGTCCTTAGGAAAGATGGCTGTGGATATATTCAAGTATTTGACAATATTCGCTATTATAATAAGTGCTTTTACGGCCGGCATGACTCGGTTGTACCATTATTATGATGGTATGGTGTATGAAGACGAATTTGGAATGAAAACTGTACAAGTAAGTGTTATAAAATTGTTCGGTTTCATCACAAGATATATAGAACCGGAGTTAGCATAGATTATTTTAACGGAGAGGCTTACTTATCTATTTTGAAAATTGACAACTTTAATGGTTTCTCTGTTTTTCATCCACAAAGGTTTGCTATCTCAATACTAGGATGTCATTATGCATAAGTACTGGCTTCAAAAATAGTCAAGACGGAAAAAAAAATTGTTATCTATTTCAAATTTTCTTATCGATATTCTACAATTGTTTCGTGTTTTTTTTCCAAAATGACGATTTTCTAACTCGGAATATTACGATATGCATAGGCAATGATTTATCAATTGAAGATCCCCCACTGAACAGCGACGGCTACCTTCATACCAGTGTTTTTTCAACATGTCAAGACACTTACATTCCATCTTTCATCGGTCTACTGGAAGAGGACATCCAAGCACAGTCGATGTCAGGCAGGCTAAATTAGTTTTAGAGCATTTTGAAGAAGAGCCAACCACGAGTGTGAGACGACCCGGAGCAAGATTCGGTATAAACCATGATGCAGTTTAGCGAATTCTTCGTGACGACAATCGT
Source organism: Acleris holmiana (assembly GCA_949316455.1). NCBI lineage: Eukaryota > Metazoa > Arthropoda > Insecta > Lepidoptera > Tortricidae > Acleris > Acleris holmiana. The sequence continues at coordinate 17,777,671 of OX438762.1, read as the reverse complement.
CACCTTTATCACTACCGCCGTACATAAGTGCTGACACCCTCCGATCTTGCACCCAGGAGGAACTTCTGCGAGTGGTACCTCAGACAGTTAGGGGAGAGCCCTAATTACTTAAACTATGTTCTTTGGACGGATGATGCAACATTTACGAGGTCAGGACTTTCAAATTACGTTAGGTTAGGTCATTCAAAATTTTCCAAAACTTGACTTGTAATATCTATCTAAATAATCGGATTCTGAACAATTTGTTATTGTCTCTTTATCGTTACGCGAATTAGGTAAGCATCTATATATATATATAGATTTTGATCTTGAGAATGGCTGTAACAATTTCGATGAAATTTAAATTGCATTACGGGGTGAAAACCCAATCTGTCGAGTGGTAATCTTCGGAAAAAAAAACGTGACATGCGTGGATACTAGCAACACGGACCTAGTCCATTGTTGCAGAGGGACCCACTTTACGCAATTTATGGATGAGTCACAGGGCCGAAACGAAAAGTCGTTGAGACCCTCTAGTATACGAGGCCATTAATTGCCCTTTCTGGTGGGCACAGTGATTGTCTGAACTATTGCGAGGAAATAAAACACTTCTGGTCGACAATGATGTTTTACGTCCAAAATTATCCACCTTAGGGTTTTCTTTCCGGCTGCTGAAGTTACTGGCTAGTTATTTAAGAGACCGAAAGCTATATGTCCAGCTGTCAGGTTACTCGTCTAAAGAGTATTAACTTTACTCGATCTGGCGTAAGTCAGGGGAGCACGCTGGGGCCGCCTCTATTTGTCTTAATGATTAACGATCTGCCTACAGTGATCCGCAATGCCAAATGTCTCCTTTTTGCTGATGATTTGAAGTTGTTTTATGCTGTGGATGCGCCTTCAGATTGCGAGGTCTTGCAAAAAGATATAGACGCTGTTATAAGATGGGCTTAGATCAGTCAGTTGCACTTCAATATAAGTAAATGCAAAGTTTATAACCTTCACAGGCCAAAGTCCCAATCGCAACCACCTTCTGTTTGGAGGGCAATGCATTAGATAGAGTCCATGACATCCGTGACCTGGGGCTGCATCTTGATGACAAGCTTGATTTTTATCATCATATTGTTGCGACACGGAACAGTGCAAGTAAGGCCTTAGGTTTTATCATACGTACCGCTGCTTCGTTCAAAGATATTACAGTACCCATTATCATGTTTAATGTTTTTGTGCGTATTAAACTCGATCTGGGATCCAATGGAAGCAAATTATACCTTGCTTTTGGAAAAAGTTCAGCGGAATTTCGCGAGATACCTGTATAAAATAATATACGGTTACTATCCGTTCTTGTTTCCCTCGCTCTTTGTGACGGGCATGGTCGGTCTGCCTACTCTATCTTGCAGACAGAAGATGCAGCTGTTAGTGCACTATTGCTTGCTGCTGCGACACCAAATTCACAACCCGTCAGCTCTTGAGCGGCTGAGTTTCTTCGTTCCTGACCACTACGTGAGGGGAGGGGTTCGCCGTCGACATCCTCTTTTTGCGGCTCTAGAGAGTTGCCGTACTCGTCGCGCTCGGAACACGCCGACCGCCAGGGCCATTGATTTGTTAAATGCGCTCACTTCGGGGGTCCAAGATGCTGACGTATTTGCTGATAACTGGTCATTGTTACTAATTTATATTGATAGGTTCTTGTGTATTTGTCATTAGTATAAAAGCAGAATGATTTAAAATTGTAATTAGCTTAATAGGTGATTTGGTGTAAACTGTGAGCCTGTTACATACATACATAACATCACGCCTTCATTCCCATAGTGGGGTAGGCAGAGCTACAGAATTACCAATAACTCTTAAATTGTTGATAATTCTGTAACCAAATTTTGCACAATCAGGCTAATATGCTTACCAGTGTATTAGTGACAGGTTGCAAGCCCATCGCCTAACAATACTACAAGCATTTATTCCCTTAGTCGCCTCTTACGACATCCACGGGAAGACAGAGAGTGGCACTATTCTAACTCGGCAATCACACGTGAGCCTGTTTATTGTGTAATAAAATAAATAAATAAATAAAACAAAACCTATTTACAAATGATGACCAAATTTTACTTTGTATTCATTATGTGACACACATTGAATATTACAATTATCAAAACAATAAAGGTTTAGGCTACTCTGAAAGTTTGTTGAAATACGCTAGTAACAAATTTTTACTGAACGATTTGGCTTTTATTAGGTTTTCATTGCATGAAGTTATTGTAAACTTGTACATAATCGTACTTTCCAGTGATTTCTGTTTGTGTTTGCAATTTTGATGATCATTGGTTCTCACGGTTGGATAACAATGTTGTCGACCAATCAGGAAACAGGCCGGCAAAAACATCCTTATCCTGTTTATAGGTATAAATTATATTTTGTGACTCCAAATACTTTGGCAGTATTTCCGAGTATTTTTTCCATTGCCCTGTCCACTGTACATAATATTTTGTATAGTGTATATTGATTAGTAACCGTACCTACTGAGACAAGTATAGTAAGAATTGTGGTGAATGGTTAGAGCGTCTGCGTGTACGAGTAGGTACGCCTTTTACTTTTGCTCGGTTTGCGCTAGGTATCTTCGTTCACGGGTCTGGCGGACACGCTGAACACGCTGTTCTGGGCGCTGCTCTGCATGGCGCCGCTGGAAAGCGCGGACGTGGTACTGGAGAATGGTAGCGACCGGCGCGACCGCGGGCGCGCCAACCGGCACGCCTACACCGAGCGCATCGGCTATTTTTGCTTCGGATGTGAGTTGGGTCGCACAATCCAATTACAAATGCGAAAGTGTGTTTGTTTGTCCTTCTTTGATAATTTTGAAGAAATTTAGTATGAAGATAACTAAGGTCTCGAGAAAGGACAAAGGATACTTTTGATCCCGGGAAATTGGACAGTTCCTGAGGGAATAGCGATAAATGATTTCTATGCGGATGAAGTCATGTCATGGGCAACAAGAAGCTACTCTCATATAAAGGGACAAGTACAATAGACGCTGTTCCTAACGATATATACTCGTAGCTCGATCGTGCCTGCTCTGAGCTTCCTTTCCTATCGCACGTAAATTTTGTGTTCATTCGCATTATATCCAACTTATTTAAAAAAGCTATATAAGTCTGAGACTATCAGAGAAGACTGAAGCAGTCGAGGTTGTATGCCCAGTCCCAGCCTGCCCTCCACCCACTCCACCGCGCACTCCGATGACATGGGCAACATCATCAAATAGCATTATATGTCCGATCCCTAGTGAGTAAAATGTCTTTTTACCCTAGGGATTAAATGCATCACTTTAGTCCGCCTATACATGGCTATTAAGAATCATTTTAGAGCGATAGAAGTGAAAAAACATTGCCGCCATTGGCGTTGACATCTCTCATAATGCCATTTAAATTCATAATAGGTACAGTCAAGGTTATAAATATGTATACACTTTAGTACCTTGTCTAATTAACGTCATGTTTAAACTGCCATATGAAATTGTCACAGCGATTAAAATGACAAGGTACTAAAGTGTATACATATTTATGACCTTGACTGTACTATCGGGACGTAGTGCTGTCTGATCTTGACTTACACAAAACCTATCCACAGGTTTTGAAGTTATATCCGTCATAGTCGTACTGAATATGTTAATAGCAACGATGTCCAACACCTTTCAGCGAGTGATAAACAACGCTACTACTGAGTGGACATTTGGGAGGACCGAGGTATGCTTAATAGGTGCTTTAACTTACTGCTTTGCAAGTCATTATTAATCAAAGTTTCTTTATTGACTTTAGTTAATAGGTAAGCGTACCAGTGAATGAACAGTGCTAGTGAATGAACGAAATGAACTTTTTTTCGCAAAACAAGGATTCTTTAAACTTCTACAATACAAAGTATTTTTTTTTAGATTGGCAACATTACTAGTAACATCATGGTAACATTAACTTCAACTCAGGTGCTTTAGTTGCAACACGGCGGACATCTAAAGTGGACGTGTCGCAGACGTGTTTTTGTTGTATGGGGCGGTATTAAGGAGTCTGGTTTGTCACATTGTGTTTTATGTGATACTGTACTCGTACCAAGCAACTACGATTAAGTATGTGTTTATGTTTTAAGTCTAAAGGATACATTTTTTCTATTTAAATATCATATTATGTGCCTTTTTTTCAAAATACCGATTTTAAGCAAATGTTTTATAACTAGATCACTGAAACCGCTAAAACCAATGAATGAACCCCGGTGTTCATTCACTAGAACCGAGTGAATTTTTGATTTTGCAATATTTTGCGATTTAACTATGGTATCAAAGTTTATTTTGAGTAACATAGACGTTAATTGATTGTCCGTCATGTGGCCAGTATTCGAACAAAATCTTAAAAGGGAGTTCATTCACTGGTTTCTAATACAATCTATGAGCCAGTTAATGAACGATCATTATTTTATGAATACTCAGTAGTAAAATGTCACGTTTTAACCGACTTCAGATAAAAGGACATTCTCTGTTTGACCGGTATATATCAAAAACTACTGCACCGATTTACAAAATTATTTCTTGAATATACCTACCTAATCATTGTACTTTTGTAGTGGTTTTTAAATAACAACCACTATAATTTTCACATGGCCTTGCTTTTGGCAAGGTCAAACCGTCCTAAGACTGACTAATTTTGCTATAAATAACTTTATTAGAATATAAGGATGAGAATTATACCTAATTAAGAAGAGTATTCAAAGGCTGACTACCTATTTTATTACTTGAATTATTTATTTTCTAATACATTACATTTATAACTCAAATTTTGACGACACGTTGGCTTAGTTGGAAGTCACCCTGCCTCCGAAGCCAGTGGTCCTGGGTTCAAATCCCGGTAAGGGCAGATATTTGTGTGATGAGCGCGAATATTTGTTCCTGAGTCTTGGATGTTTTGTATGTATTTAAGTATATATTTCTCTATACAAGTATGTTTATCGTTGTCCAGTACCCATAGTACAAGCCTAGAGCTTAGTTTGGGACTAGGTCAATTTGTGTGAGATTGTCCCCTGTTATTTATTTATTTAAATACCTGAAGGTCTCAATTTCAGGTCAGTCAATAAAACATTGTTCATTCACTGGTTTCATTTGTTCATTCACTAGGAAATTGTGTTCATTCACTGGTGTTTTGGGGTGTCTTCGGCTTAAAATTACTATAACTTTAAATTACGCTATACCATTGTAAAACAAATGTCATAAATTCAAACAAGAATACTTGCTTGACTTATAACGACAGTATATTTGACGGTCCCTTTCTCTATTTAAGTACAATGATTTTTTAAAGTTGAAAATCTCCTTAAGGGTTCATTCACTGGTACGCTTACCATAGTTTAGTTGAGGATATAGTAGCATCAGACTGAGAATTCTTAAACTTAACTAAAATGTACGAAAGTGTTACTAATTAATGAAATTTAACTAATCGGATCGGAGAAAAAAGCTCTTTTCTGAGGACTCTGACTCTTGATATTTGCAGAAGACGAAGGAGATCCAGACGGAGCAGCAGTGATGGTTGCCTTTGCTGTGAGAGCGGGTTTTGTAGATTTACCACTAATTTTGTCCTAAATAGCCTGGTTTCTAGCAAACTTGTCTGGGCTGGCATTTCATGTTCAATTGCAATCCTTGAAGAAGTGACAATCACTCAAGCATAAGCAAACTTGGGATCTATTGCAAGATCCACGACCATTTCCGGACTTGGTGCGAATCACTGGCTTACTGTACTTTACCTACTGGCTTAACACGTTCTTTAACCTCGAACCAGATGTTGTGATAGGTGACATGGTCTGGATGAATAGAGCTCAAAAATTTCACCAATAGTAGGAGACATCGAATCATCCGTATACCTCCCGGTAAAGCGCTTAAGTTCTATGATGTCAGCGTCAGCTTTCCCTATTTTCTAATAAATTTTCTTCCGATACTTCAACTTGGGATTAGACTCTCCAGATGATCATATTGTGTTCGCGACCCATGCATTATTATCTATTATTCTTTCAAGAACACTTTGATAAGGAAGTTACCTACAGGCTTAACATGGTCAAAACCCTGGCAAGTTTTCAAAATGCTGATAGTTTTTATCAAGTCCATTTTTGTGTTTAAACATAGTCCTTAAAGAGTCCTCTCTTTCTTAATACAATTTCGCCGCCATTTTGTGTTGGGATGACTCATTATCATCAACAGCTTTTCTTTTGGCGGCTGAAGTCCTTCCACGACTTTATTTATTCATGCCACATCATCCTTAAATAAATGTGCGATTAACTTAAGTTATTTTAATTACAAAAAGAGAGAAAAAAAGGAGAGACAGGTATTTTATAAAACAATTTCAAAATTGCACCCAATACAATCAAGAGTCGCGCCTTTTTTAACCGACTTCAAAAAAGGAGGAGGTTTTACGTTCCACTGTATGTATCTTATTTTGTTCACCGATTATTCCGTCAATAGTGGACCGATTATGAAAATTATTTTTTGGTTTGATAGAGTATACTTTTGAGGTTGTCTCATTGTCACCAAATCTAAATCTGATTAGATCAGTAAGGAATTGAGGGAACTCCTCAAATATTGTAAGCAAACATAAGTACAGTGATTTTAGTATTTTTAGTAACAAATCTAAGATTTGCATTCAGAAAGTATGACTTGGTGAAGTGGAACTGATGATGAAGACCACATATGGCCACCGGAACTCCTCAATGGTACCTATTTCATGGGTGGCTATTAGATATCTCGATTAAGATAGTTGAGCGACTCCAACGAAGAATATTTACTTGTTGAAATATGATTATGACTTTAACGCGGCGTTGCTTGCGGCGCGCTTGAAATAACTTAAACTTTCATATCAAGTAAGAAGTGGGACTACATAACAGCGTATTATGATCTGATCACTAAAAAGTATAAAATAAAATAAATACTTAAAAAAACAAAAAGTCGCCTTCAAAACTGCAAAAGATAAATTCTTTTAAAATTGTAGGTATCTAGTACTCGTAGGTTAGTCCAACTGAAGTCGGCGATCAAAATATTATAAGGTAAAGACACCAGTAGTCGACAAAGGACCAATGTTCGACACTGATTCTTACTCAAAGAAGATAAGAGTTATTCATTTGTTTTGCAACAATCAATTTATAACCCTATGATCTTAGAATTAAAAGCTTCTGTCGATTATTGGTGCATGTCAGCTAAAAGTGTCGAACATTGGTGTTGTTACCTTAGTCGACTTCAGTTGGACTAACCTAAGGTAAAAACACCAATGTTCGACACTTTTAGCTGACATGCACCAGTAATCGACAGAAGCTTTTAATTCAAAGACCATATGGTAAATAAATTGATTGTTGCAAAACAAATGAATAACTCTTATCTTCTTTGAATAAGAGTCAGTGTCGAACATTGGTCCTATGTCGAGTACCGGTGCCGTTACCTTACGAGTATTAGGGTCGCCGGTGTGCGCGGTGGAGTCGGTAGAGGGCAGGCTGAGGCTGGGCATACAACCTCCACCGCCGAGGTCTTCGTTTCTAAAATGTGCACGCGCATCAATATCTATGCAAAAAAATCTGATGATTTCTGCTTGGGGACGAGGGACGACGAGGCAACGCACACTTATGCATTTTTCAATCACGTCGCTACGCACGCAGACGACCAAATTATTAATCACAAGCATAAAATATACGCACACAAGTATATCCCACACACAGGGACAACCTGTCAGTGCACGGCATGACGTCAATTTCAATGAAACAATGATAATGCTTGACACGGTCGATATTTTTCTGTCGAGGAGTTTTACCAATAATTATGACAAAAAAATAATATAAAGGTTGGTTTTAATTAAGGATCTTCGATTAGTAGAAACCTAAAGAATTAGTATAGATGAATTAGCGAGAGCTTGGATTTGTATTTGTAGCGGTTGTACGATTCGCATGAAAAGGAGAATAACTTGAGTATATCTCTTATTTTAATGAAATACATACCCTTCTCTTCTTAACAAGTAAAACAATACTCAGTCCTTGTTTGCTTTCTTTCGCTATCGTTTAATTCTTCATCTGAGCTGTCTTAAGTATTGATATTAATAGGTGTCCCCTTGTTTTACAGACAGAAAATTTACAGAATTTTGTTTCACAGAAAATGTTTCATATACTATTCGGTTCTAGTATTTTTGTTTCGAATATATTTTTTTTAAAACTATTTATTTGAAAGAAACAAATTCCACAGAAAATCAATTCAATGAATTTTATAATTTAATTTTTTCATTAAACAAATCTATCAAACAATATAATTATTTTTTAACGATACCTTCTTTTACAGAATATTTTTTCATAGACCGTATCACTTCGTAGAATTTTCTTTTTTTTTTAGAAATTAGATTTCTAAGTAATGAAAATTCTGCGAAGTAATACGTTCTATGAAATAATGTTCTGTAAAAGAAGAGGACACTAACGACAACAGTATACAAAGTCGTGGGAAACTCAATATTCTGTGAATAATTTTTGTGAAACACTATTTAATTCTACGAAATTACTATTTGGAGAGTAAGGGTACACCAATAATAACAAAATCAATTACAACATAATACAAATTATCTTTAAGTATAAGGGTTATAAGCTAAATACTACAGTATGATATAAATATGAGTAAGCGACCATGACCTCTCTGGGCAGAACCGACTTGAATAGGTTAGGTTAGAAGGCTAAGGCGATCGCGAAGCGAAGCAAGCTCCCGCCTTGCCTTCGAGGTTATTTTTTTTTACATCTCTTGAATAAACTATGCGAAAAAAATTGCAATGAAAATACGAGAAAAAAATTACATGACATGAAATTCTAAACAACTTCTGTCTGTAAAATAACGTACACTGTAAAATGATTTTATAGTTCTTAAGTTATATATTAACTAAATAACATGAGAACAAAGAATATGTAATTTGCTATTATATGATATGAAAAAAGAAACATTGAAATTTATTTGAAATAAAAATTGATGATTTAAATGTCTTCAAAGTAATTATTCTATAAATTGACTATTCTATGAAATGATAATACGAGAAAAAATGTACAAGAAATGAAATTCTAAACAACTTCTGTCTGTAAAATAACGTACAACCATATTAATATTATGACCTGTGATTAGATCTATTTTCCCTTCTTCATATCTTTATTTATTTTTTTCACTTTCAACATGGCGACAAATATTTTCCCAGTCCTCACCAGTGATAGTATTCTTTTTTACATACATACATAATATCACGCCTTCATTCCCAGAGGCAGATAGGCAGAGCTACAGAAATACCAACAACTCTAAAAAGACTTGTTGATAATTCTGCAACCAAATTTTGCACAAGCGGGCTAAGTTGTTTACCAGTGAATTATTGACAGGTTGCAAGCCCATCGCCAAACAGTACTCGTACTACAAGCCCTTATTCCCACAGCAAATAATCGCATGTTCAGAACAATAGTAAACCAATTCAAAATTTCAGTTTTCAAATTTCAAGTCATAAATTTATTACTATAGAGACCTATTTCGAAATTTAAAATTTATGAATTAGGTCACTATTGTTCTGAACATGCGTAAGTATATAGTATTAAGAGCTTTTCTCAAAAAAAAAACTCTTTGAGTGATATATCCAGATTTAAAAAAATGGCAGGTATGTAGAGAACATCAAACTAAGCAATAATTAAATAATATTCTTATGTATCCCAAAATATTTGTATGAAAAGTTCCTTTTGTGTTACCGATATTCATACGTTTTTCGTAACGCAAAAGGAACTATTCTCAACACTACTAACATCAAACTGTTTTTTTTTTAATATGTAGATGTCACTCAATGTGGCATTTTTTTGAGAAATGCTCATTAATTCTTTTAAATGCTAAATTCATAATTGGTTGCATGTTTAATGAAACTATTCTTTTCGCGACAAATCCTTTAACCATACACCAAATAAATTCGATCGAATTTATGATAAGCTTGACCGGACATGTGTGAAGTATGAATGTAGCTTTCATCAGTGTAAACTATTATTAGTCTACATTGACATCGATATTCTGCAATTTTGTATTTTTGAATGTCTGTATAGAATAAACTCAAAAACTACCGCGCCGATTTCAAAAAATATTTCACCATTAGAATCGTACATTATTCCTGTGTATCATAAAAGATGAATATAAAATAACTTAGAAAGTAGTAAAAAAAGATCAAGAATTTATTGACTTACTTGAATGTCATGTCAACATAGCTCCTTTTGCTTACGAACGGGCTCCATTTCTTCTTTTATTTTTTGGAAATGAGTAATCATCTTGAAAGCAAGTTCTCGAACTCCACTTTTATAGGTTCACCTATTATGTAAATGGGAATCGTTAAAAAATCCCCAACAAAATATCCACGTAATACCAATATGTCGTATGTTGTATATTTGAGTGACATGAAAGATCACAGATTATAAGGGTATTTTATAGGATGCCGTTTAATATCTTGTGCAATTTTATTGTGGGATGACTCTATCGGTTTTTAACACAGAGTGGGGAGCTTTTATGGTTGGGACTGCTTATGGGACAGATGAAATTATATGAAACTAACGACCCGCCCTCGCTTCGCTCCGGATTAAAGTATTATACTTATACACCTTCCTCTTCAATCACTCTATCTATTAAAAAAACCGCATCAAAATTCGTTGCGCAGTTTTAAAGATTTAAGCATACATAGGGATATAGGGACAGAAAAAGCGACTTTGTTTTATACTATGTAGTGATTATACAGGGTGTTAGGTAATGAGTGGATACTCCTTGAACTACGGATAGAGGGCACTTAGGACGTTATGAAAAAGCTAAAATAGGTCTAGTAAAAGTCGCACGGTTTTCGAGATATTTGGACTTTTAATCGGATTTTTTGTCATTTTTCCTTATGTCCATGTTACGAAAAACCCTTAATTTCATGTATTAATTCATATTTTTTTCACTTTTTTCTTGCATGGTTAGAATCAGTATGAACTAAGAAAGTTTTTAAAGCTACATGCCAAGTTTTTTTCATGACAACTTTTTGAGTAAACTCACTAAGTTACTTTTTCCATACTAAGAAATCCCCGCGTTTGTTTTTCACGTAGTATGGAAAAACAAACTTTGTGCGTTTACTCAAAAAGTTGTCATGAAAAAAAACTGGGCATGTAGCTTTATAAACTTCCTTAGTTCATAGTGATTCTAACCATGCAAGAAACAACGAAAAAAAAAATGAATTAATACATGAACTTAGGGGTTTTTCGTAACACGGACATAAGGAAAAATGATAAAAAATCCGATTAAAATGACCAATATCTCGAAAACCGTGCGACTTTTACTAGACCTATTTTAGCTTTTTCATAACGTCCTAAGTGCCCTCTATGCGTAGTTCAAGGATTATCCACTCATTACCTAACACCCTGTATATTGCGGACTTCTCGATCAAAATCTTCTAGTGCCGATGACATACTTTTGTTTCTTTGAATTTGTCATTCTTACACCCGTATTTGTAGACACGAAAAGTAATTACTTAAGCAAAAGTAATGACTGAAGAAACGATTTTAGTATGACTTTTGACATTACTATTACTCAAGTAATTACTTTTCTTGTCTATAAAATACGGGTGTTAGGTACTTGAGTAATATAGTAAGTCATACTAAAATAATCTTCTAGTGCCGATGACATACTTTTGTTTCTTTGAATTTGTCATTCTTACACCCGTATTTGTAGACACGAAAAGTAATTACTTAAGCAAAAGTAATGACTGAAGAAACGATTTTAGTATGACTTTTGACATTACTATTACTCAAGTAATTACTTTTCTTGTCTATAAAATACGGGTGTTAGGTACTTGAGTAATATAGTAAGTCACACTAAAATCCATTCTTAAGTCATTACTTTTGCTTAAGTAATTACTTTTCGTGTGTAATAAATACGGGTGTTACTCTCAGACACAATATTATAAAACAGTCGAGAGAGAAACACCTGTAGCTGAAAAATCAGCTAACTGGGCAGCGGTTCAAAATAATTTGCTTACTTAGACTCTCAATCGGACCAAAATTATTTTGGGTGAGATGTCTAAAAAGCTAGATGCTGAATAAGCGTGACGTCTAAAAAGCGGGATACCTAACGAGAGGGGTGCCTAAACAGCAAGATCCTAACAAATTATGTTCTGCCATAGTTTTTAAAAACTGTGTAGCTTACAGTCGGACGGGCCCAGAATTATTTTGAAAATTGTGAGAATAAAATAAAATCAGCCGTTAAAATAAACGCACAACGTAAATAATATTTACAATTTGACACTTACATTATTTTGGATTTTTTTCTTCAATAATAAATGATGATAGTACGGGAAAAGGGAAATTTCAAATATGTATAATAAGCCTATAATAGCACACGATACCACTACATATGCACCACCCTCTCGGTAATTTATCTATACATAATCTTTTGCCGCTAAAATCACTTGCCATATACCTGAAAGCTTACCAAAACTTTATGGACTGGAAGAATAAAATAGAAGATTGTTAAACAAGGGACTAAAGGAAGCCATTATGACACGAGATATTTATCCACCCGAGCAATAAGCGAGCGTGGATGAACTTCGAATGTCATTATGGCTTTTTAGACTGCAAGAAAAATCAATCTTATATTTATAATATTGTTATTACAAAAACATTTAAACAACCGTTGAAAATTTGTTTAGTAAATATAAATTCATAAAAAACTGTCACTCTAAACATGTCATATTTTTAATATAGACGCCTTAAAAATACGATTGAATAGCGCTATCATTTTTACTCTCAACCCATCAGTGTAATGCAGAACGAGACAGCTAAAAAGTTGTATTTGGGGTTAGAGCATAACAAGTAGTCCATAGACAACATTTCTGAAACGAAGACCTCGGCGGTGGAGGTCGTATGCCCAGCCCCAGCCTGCCTTGCCCTGCACCGACTCCACTGCGCACTCCGACGTCAAGGGCAACATCATCAAATGGCAACATGTATTTGGCTGTTTATAATTTTTGAAGGCTTCTTATAGAAATTAAAAAGAAAAAGTACATTAGTACTAGGGATTAAAATGACTGACTGTTTAGGTACAAATGAAGTCATTAATATTGACCGATCGCTAAGAAATACGAGTGCAACCGGCAATGATGCTATTGCCACAAAACTCCTAAAAGTAATTGTTCATGAAATTGCATCGATTTTGACTCACTTAATAAATAATTCCTTCGAGCAAGGTTTATGTCCTGATGCGTTGAAGTATTCAATAGTCAAGCCAGTATTTAAGAAAGGAGATAGAATGGAAATGTTTTATTGTAGACTTATTGCGCTCCGACATTATCTAGAATTCTCAAAAATGATATGTATAGAAGAATTTTGTCTTTCTTATCTAAATATAACATTCTTAAGAAAGAACAAAACGGATTTCAGAAAAATAAATGTTCCTACCACGTTAGCAATCTTCAACTTCATTAACAACGTTAATAGATAAGAAAAAACCAACAGGTGTTGTGTTCTTTGACATGACTAAAGCTTTTGATGTAGTATCTCATAACCTATTATAACGTAAGCTTCAAAAATACGGTACCTATTAGAGGACTAGCATTGAATTGGTTACAATCATACTTAGAAAATAGGTTACAATGTATCGAGATTTCGAATGTTCACAACTCTGAGGTCACAAAATATAGATCAATGTACAGATCTAACGCCTTCGGAGTACCGCAGGGTAGCGTGCTCGGACCCTTATTATTTACTGTATATAAACGCTTTTGCTGATGACAGAATTTTAACCTATTAATCTCAGAATGATGTGATTAAAACTATTGTGGCTTGAGGTTAACAATTTAAATGTTAATCTAAGTAAAACTAATTGGTTGTATTCTTGGTTGTATTACTAAAAATGTGTAAATAATGGAAGTGGATAAAATGCATTTTTTAGCTTTGTTTTTGGATAGACACTGAAAGCACACGTTGAACAAGTTTGTTGCAAAGTGATTTTAAATTTTTCATACATTGCTATAAACAGATGTATCCCATTTGGCTATGTTAAACTGACTTCAAAAAAGGAGGAGTTATCAATTGGACTGTGTTGTATTTCGTGTGTTTCTTATGCGAATACTCTGTCAATTGTGCATATATTTATAAAAAAACTTTTTTTGTTTGATAGGGAGTACTCCAGAAGTGGTCCCATTGCCACCAAGTTGGTATCTGGTCAGGGGATTCGTGAGGAATTGAGATAACTTTTCAAATATTATAGGAATAAATATACGTGGATGACATAACAGTGTAATTTTATTGTGATATATGGTGATATTGATGATCACTAAAAGGTATAAAATAAAATAACAATTTAAAAAAATAAAAACCGTCTTCAAAAAGCATGAAAAAACTTCTTTTAAAATGATAGTTAGTAGGTCTGTCTTACTGAAGTGGACGCCCCACAATATTTTTAACCAAAAGCTGAATTCAGTTGAACTGACCTTTTGCTACCTGTGATTTAAAAAAAAGGTATTTCTTGCTTTAGGAAGACGGTTTCTAGTTTTTTATAACTTTTATTTTGTCCACCTCTACTCGAAGTGGAATAAGTATTTCCAACCAGGTTCGAGAGAATGTTAGGGGGTATAAAATAGCGCGAAAAAGGTTTTGAGAAACTGTTTTGAACGTTACAAAACAACACGACTTAAAAGACAGCCGTAGCTGTTGCTTCCGTTATTGAACGAGGCGGAGCCCCAGTTTCGTAAACTGAGGGCTTACGTGATTTTCCGCAGGTATATCTGAACTACATGTCGCAGACGACACTGCCGTCCCCGTTGAACCTGATCCCCACGGCGTCGGGGATGCGCTCCACCGTGGATTGGCTCCTGGCCTGCGCCAAGATGCGGCAGGGGACGGGCCTTCGGTGCTCCTGCTCGCAATCCTATTGTGGTGTAAGATGCCTTCCTTCCTATATCTGATCAGCTGATCACACGCACACACGCATTTTTTATGTCAGTTATTGATTTATAGCAAAAAAATTACAAAAGTTATTGTTCCCCCTTGTCTCCGAAGTTTATAAACCGATGTATTTTCAAAATTCCTGCCCTAAAGATAATTATTATACCTACGTGAAAAATAACAAGAAGTCAAATTTTACAGTTTTGGAAAAGTTTAAATACTTTATAAATCGTAGCTACAATTTAGGATAGTCAAAATGCATCTTATTGCATAGAAAATATTATTCATTTTGTTATGAACTAAACACGGATAACCCTCGGTGAGCAAGTACAAGGTGGCGAAATAAAAATAATCAATACTTATATTGACGACTTTATCCAAACAGCAGTTGAGTTTTTAATGCTTGTTTTTTGTTAACTTGTGTAGGTATAAATAAATATCATGGAGTGTCACACAAATTAATTGACCTAGTCCCAAACGAAGCACTAGGCTTGTGCCATCTGTACTATGGGTACTAGACAACTATAAACTTACTTAAAAAACTAAACTAAAACTTACTTTAAACTTACTTTACTTACACTTACTTTACTTAAACTTACTTACTTAACTTACGTATAGAGAAATACATACCAAACATCCAAGACTCAGGAACAAATACTCGTGCACGAACACATAAAATATCTGTCCTATAAACAAATAAGTTAATTTCACGCACCCGCTCGCCGCCCGCCACGCGCAGCTGTCCGGCGACGCCACTGCCTTTTATTAAGTTGGCTGAAGACTACTCGTAAGAAAGTTGAAAAGTTGAAAGTTTTCATTAAATTTGTAAGTATTTACCCCCGACGCAAAAAGAGGGGTGTTATAATTTTGATGTGTAAGTGTGTGTGTGGGTGTCTGGCTGTGGCACCGTAGCTCTTAAATGGATGAACCGATTTAAAACTGTTTTGTTTTAATTTGAAAGCAAGTTCTTTTGTTAATTAAATAATATAAAATACCCCAGCTACTTAGCGGTCCCCGACGTATCAGTTTAGTTAGGGTCACTCCCTTACTCCTACGAGACGACGCTTGGATCAAAATATTAATACCTACTTGGATCAAAACTTATAGGGCCACTACGTATTATATTTTACTTTTTAGAGGTTTTTTACAGACTGTTTTGTGTTGTTTAATGTTAATAAGACTATTTCTTTGTAGAATAAATTAGCTTCAATTTAATAAGAATTAATACACGGTACCTAGGTTGGTTTAATGCAAGGAGAAATAATACAGGATTAAAAATATGCCGTTCAGTAGGTACCTACCATTTAAGCAACATCATCACTCGTCTTTGTCTAAAGCCACTAGAGGTGTTCTGAAATGTGATTGCACATGCGTACAGCAATATGTAGGCCATATCTCAGAATAAGTAATGGTACTGCCATATTGAACATTTATTGAAGAGTATTATTTTTTTGTATGTTCTTATTAAATGGAAGCTAATTTACAGCCAGTGGATCCATTGGGTTACATTCTTATCTAGGGTGAACAAGTCGGCTGGGTTGCCCTGGTACTTGGTGAGTGGGCACTCGCGGATAATATGGTCCTTGTCTTGTACCACAGCTCCACACTCTCATGCTGGAGAATCCCTTCATCCACATTTTTATGCATGAACTCTCGACTTCTACCCCAGCCGGACCGCAGTCTGTTTAAGTAACACCAATTTCGCCTTGATAATGGAAAGCTAGTGGGTTTTTTGTAGAGTATATTAGTCCCTAGACTGGTTTGAGAGTCCTGTCTCCATTCCTGGACCCATTTCTTCGTAATGTCGAAGGGAGTATTTAATAGGGTTGATGTAGTCTTAGATGACGGATGGTGTGGTGGGGGGTTTTTAAAATACTTGAAGGCAGGTAATTCGGGTTTGGACAGGATCTGTTGTGCTTCTCGGACTAGTGCTTGTCGTCTTCTTAGGTGCGGCCGGTGCGGGGGAGCTATGTGACTGAGCGCAGGTAGCCACCCTGTAGGAGTGCTCGCGATAGTTCCAGATATGCATCTCATAGCTTTGTCTCAGTCGCCCATCCACTTGATTGACCTGCATACTGTTAAGCCAGACTGGCGCGGAGTACTTTGCTGTTGAGTGAACCAAGCTGAGACAAGCATTTGCTCCCCAAGTAGTTCCCGATAGCTTATGCAGGATTGGATTACGCGTCTGGAGTTTCTCACCAAGCGGTGCATAAGTTGGGCTGCGGTCGAGGGTCATGCCTAGATACTTTGTCTTTGGGTTGTGAAAATTAAAATGAAAAATGTTTATTTTTGTTATAATTTAGGTTACATAAAATTGTGCAAAGGTTAGGATCTCCCAGAATACCTGTGACAGGAGACCTCACTCTTCCATAACATATACTTAATACTTACTTAAGCATAAACAACATTAAGAACTAACAACATTTACATTTTTTGAGCAGTCTAGGATCTTATTATTAAGAAATTTGTACGTATATTGGACTACGCGCGCACGCGCGGGTGTGTGTGTGTGCGTAGCTAATGAAATATAATTATAGAATGTCATTAAATGAAATCAGTTTTAATTCAGGATGGCTTCAATGTCTTCATAGCTGAGAGTTTTAAACCAATCAAACACAGTTACTTAATCGTTTCTCCCGAGAAAAATATGTTCGGTTGGTAACTTACCTCTCTACGAGTAATACACAAATGGAAAGTTGTCACTTCTGTTTTACTTGCATGTGGTACCAAGCGCCATTTCCTGAAGTATTGTTCAAGGATGATCAGGTCTCGGTTTAAGATATCCTCTGAAGCTCCAAATCGGGCACTTCGGCTGGGGTTGGCCATATCTTCCGCGTACATGAATTTTCGGCTGATGGTTTCTGAGATGTCGTAGGTATATAAATTGAAAAGAAGCACAGAGCCCTGCGGTAGTCCGTTGTTGAGCGTTCTTGTACGACTCTGTTAATCGCCCAGATTGACGATGAATTGGCAACACCTTCATAAGTTTGTATACTTGGCCTATTTTCCACACTGTATCGTACGCAGCCGACAGGTCAATAAGAACTGCAATGTTCTTTTGGCATTTTTGAAAGGTCGTCTCTATGTAAGTTGGGACAGAACCCGGTCTGTGCAGTTTCGTCCACTACGGAAGCGTGCTTGTTCGATGGGAGTGATAACAGCTACAAGCGGCCTTCATGCTGTTGTAGATCAGCCTTTTTAAGGAGTTGATACACACAGCTTAATAGCGCGATAGGACGATAGCTTCTCGAATCCTTGGGGTCCTTTTCCGGTTTGAGTATTGCTATGAATTTTGACCGGTTGAAGTTAGGCGGCAATTTACGACGGTGTAGGATATCCGAGTAAGGGTAAGGACCAAATAGTTGGATCATAGCTAAGCGTAGTTAACCATACAAACAACAAAAGTGAAAAAGTTCCGTTGTGACACCGTGTCACAACGGAACTTTTTCACTTTTGTTGTCATTTAGCGACTGAATAAGCTTTTCACCCACTTCGTGACCTCCAGTTTCCCTGTACAGTTGTTCACTTACGTTTGACCAGAGAGGATGTATAATTTGCGAGATATCTTGGGATATTCCTTTTAGCCGTCGAATACACAAGTCGAGTAAACCGTTCGTAGTTTTCGGTCACAGGAGGTATCCATCGAATTGCAGCATCCATATCTGAGGTGGTAATTCCATCACGGTAGAGGCATTGATTTTGATACCAGTATTTTGATGCCACTTTCTATGAGCACAGGGCGGT
Organism: Acleris holmiana; assembly: GCA_949316455.1. Lineage (NCBI taxonomy): Eukaryota > Metazoa > Arthropoda > Insecta > Lepidoptera > Tortricidae > Acleris > Acleris holmiana. The sequence goes on along the minus strand of OX438762.1, from coordinate 17,758,999 downwards.
GTTGACTGTTTGAGAAATCAGTGTGTGCGTGACGTATGTAGAGGCAGCCCGTTACGTTACGTGTAACGAAGGTAAGATCTAGGTTGTTATCCCTTTTCCAGCGCGCAGACCTGAAATACCCCATATCCTTCGCATCAAACATGAGATTGATTGATTGTTGTTCGCTGCCCATTCTAACAGGTGGGCGCCGTTCCGGTCGCTTGTGTTATAGCGCCATATTGTTTCCTGTAATGGGAGCACATCAACCCTATGTTCTATCAGTAACTTTTGCATAACGTCGGATTTCGCAGAACTTGTACTTTCTAAGTTCAGTTGGCAGACTCGGGTTGTAGAGCCTACACTCTTGTATCTTGGCTCTTAAAATAACCTTTTTGCAAACTTCGGAGCACCCATTTTTTAAAAAATCCAAGCTTTCCAGAACGATTTCAAGGGTTAATTGTGAGGTCGATTTTAGAAAAACGACAGTTACAGCCGCCAAAAGGTTGTTGCTCGATTAGCGCCACCCAGGGGATATGTGCAGGGTAGTAGTAGCGATTTCAGCGGTAGGTAACTTCTATAGGTTCGGATTTCCCCATACTGTTCCAGTTAAATAAAACACTATAGGTATAACTTATCTACGTGATTTAGTCCTTTCGATTTTGGATGCAACAGAGAGCATTTAAAATAGTATATCGCGTCGGTCAGGAATAGGTTATTCACTTCTCATGCTCTAAAATGGCCACTAAACATGATAACTAGCCATGTATGCAACCAGGCACTTAAGTACTTTTTCTGTTTAATGTTTCTGGAAAGCCACAAACAGCCAGATTCAAGTTGCTCGCGTCGTTGGAGGAGCGGTGCGGTAGGTTCAACTGGTCGCATAACTCATGTCAACAGTGGCGGATTTACCAAACTTTCCGCCCCTTAAAATCTGCAAATTTCAGGAGACGGCAAATTTGAATTAGACCCAAAAAAAAAATACATGCATAAATAATAAAAAAAACAAGTCACTATACAGGTACATAGAGAAAACGAGTATCGATTTTAGAGGTCAGAAGGGGCGGCAATAATTGAATAGCCTACTGGCGGCAAATTAGTAAATCCGCTACTGCGTGTTAGTAGTGTCAGGCCAACCTGCCCCTCCTACTAGTACAGGATCCAAGTATACAGGGTGGAAATTTTAAATGCCACCTGGAGGGAAAGTACTAAGGAAACATTCCTTTATTTTTGATAAGAAACAAAACTGCATTCAAAGATTTTTGAAATACGCTTCCTGTACTTTTATGTATTTTACGTGATATTAAAGAATAGATAGATGAAAAACTTAAGTAAAGGACCAGGGCCTCTGTTCAGGTGCGTTAAAACGATATCGTGTTTGACACGTTTAAGAATCGTTTATGTCACAGTCGCCATTATTGTAGGTAAATGACATAAGAGTTATCAAAACGTTGACAATACGGAAACAGGTCAAAATCGATATCGTTATAACGCAGTTGAATAGAGGCCCTGTTATATGTAGTTGTGTGAAAAAGTAATATAGAGCTTACGTCAAATTTCAAATATAGAATGAGGAACTGTGTATGCAAATGTGTTATAACTACATACAACAGGTCATTTACTTGAGTTCTACACCAATATATACATTGTAAATAAAATGTAGTCTTTATTTTGACATAAAGTTTATTAATTAACCAGACCAGTGCCAATTACTAATATCGATTTACCTGCCTACCCAAAAGTTATGACGGGATTTTTTTTACAACCTAACGTTTGCATACTCTATAGGCATACTTTTTATTCGTATGTCATTTGTTTATTAACCGAAACGGTGATATTGAAAAACGAAAAACACAATTTGTAATGAATCGTATTCTGGACTGATTTTTTATAGTCAACCACTTGCAATATGTTTTTAACAAGCCTATTTAATTTAATATAAAATCGTTTTCGGGTACGGACCAAAAAGTTGGCCACCTAACCCAGGCAATTAATTTTTCTATGAAACTTTTCCGTTGTGCGACGAAAATTAGCCACACATTGTAAGGATACTTGTCGTCACCCCACGGGACTTGTTCCGTCTTCGTTATTTGTATGGTTAACTGCGCTTAACTATGGTCCAACCTTTGGGTCCTCTTCGGTGAAGGTCGTTGTGTACACCAAATCCTATACTATATGTATTTCATTCAATATAAGATACTCTTCATCCATTAAACATTTCGGTGAAGGTCGTTGTATACTTGGATCTTAGACCGAGGTCAAAACATTTTTTTTTTATAAATTGTTCATGTACCTACCTACCATGTATTTGTTAGGTTCGTTATAAATTGTTTTTGTGTGTCTTGAAAATTATATATAATTATATTCTTTTAATTTTTTACTTTTTTACTCGCAATGGAAATGAAAAGTACGAGTAAAATGTTTAAATCTAGACTAAGTCATTAAATTTCGTAGGAGGCTGAGAAAGAGGTGCCGCTAGGTAAAGAATATCCGATGTTGATGTCGCTGCTCGTGCAGAGGTACTTCAGGGACAAGGAGTCCGCGGCGGGGTCGGGCAACCTGGAAGATGAGCTGGAATCACTGCGCAGGGAGCTCGCCGCCATCAAGACTTTGCTGGAGAAGCACCCAGCAACCGCCGCTCATTGACTTTCTTAATATCCCACCGATGAGTGATTGACGGCAAGGTTATGTTAAACCAGATACATGGCGAAAGAATAAGTGGAGCTGGTAGTTTTATTTTTACATTTGATGAGCCTACAGGTTTTTAAAGGTTCCAACGACACCACAGCAGTGTTCGGCAAAAGTAATTAAATTACAAATGAATAATTGCAATTACAAAATGTAAATGAAATTACAAATTACAATTAGAAGTTTAAAGTAATAGAAGTTCAATCACCAATTATAATTACGAAATGTATCTTGGTAATTCAATTACGAATTATCAAATATTTTTGATCATTTTATTTCACACTTATGATCATTCCAATCGTAATATTAATTTGCTTTCGACTATGTATATAAATTCAATTCAATTCAATTTATCAATTATATTTTATTATACTTACAGTATATTTTATCATATAAATTAAAAAAAATAAAGTTATGTTTGGTTTTAAGTATTGATTAAATCTGTTTTTTTTTATTTCCCTAATCAGCTTAAAATATGAATGGGCTTTAAATTTGACTAAGCTTTCAATGTTTGGCTTTACTAAAGAAAAAAATCTTTAGGCTTTTAAGGGCCTGTTTCACAATCGACAAGTAAATTTATCTGTCACATAAAGATGTCTCTCTCCTTGTCTATTTTCAAGTGTCAGAAAGAGAAAGTGCTAAGGTTATCTGTCAAATAAGCTTTACTTGTCGATTGTGAAACAGGCGGTTAATGTGTCAAGTTTCGCTTAGTAGGTAGTTATTATGTTATTATTTTATTCATAATTTTAGGATTCAAATAAATAAAGTTGTTCAAGGTATATTTACAAAGAGACTTACAAATCCTGCAATATATTTTCTTACCGCATTGCAAGCAGGTCTAAGTATGCATCAATGACAAAAAAAACGTAATAATAGGTTGATCCTGTAATGAAAAGGTTATTTACAATTAAGTTCATTGACCCAATCATATGTTTAGGGTTGAAACAAGTAGTTTTTTGTGTGAATGTTTAACCGGCTGTAATTAGAAAACGGCCGCTTAAATTCACATAGTTTGTATGGGGGAAATAAAGTGTTAAGGCTAAACTATCTCCCATTTTCGGGATTGTCCACGGTCCTCTTCCACCCTGTACACAAAATGTAACAAATGCCTCGTAAGTCCAGCACGTCGTAAGTGCGTACCTGGTCGTTTCTAAGGGACCCATATGTGGGGCACGGACTTGTGAAGCTGGTTCGTCGTGACCCATATTATGGGGCACCGGACTGTAAAGGTGTAAAAAAATAAAAAATAAAAATAAACGTGTAGATTACCAAAAAGCTTTTTTATTTCTATAATAGTGAAAAAAGGAGTTACCTATATATCTAAAACTATCAAAGAAGAATAATAAAATAATCATAATTAACCACTTTGAATAATTTTGATCAATATAAACAAATTGTAATGTAATAGTTCAACATATTATATGTACATATTTAATGACATTTAACAAGAATGATAGATAGACCTTCACCGAACTGGTTAATCTATGAAAAGTATTTACATGGTATTAAATATGCTAAAAATATATGGAAAGTGGGTTGACGAAAAAAAACAGACGCAACAATTATTGTTTTTTTATATGTTAATTATATGTATATATGTATTTAAGTAGGTAATATATTTTACGTGATAAAAGTATACGCATGTTTTGTAAATAAAAATGTAATCTTTATTTTGACAAAGTTTATTCATTAACCATACTAGTGCAAGTACCTAATATCGATTTACCTGTTTATATACCTACCTGCCTACCCAAAAGGTATGACGGAAAAAAATTGACAACTTAACGTTTGCATTATTCTATAGGCTTTATACTTTTGATTGGTACTTATTTCATTCATTGGTCTATTAACCGAAACAGAGAAATTTATAAAAAAAAATATTCATATTCTGGGCTGAAACTGATTTGGTTACAGAATGATCAACTTTTATTTTAGTTTTTCGTAATTCTGTAGCTCTGCCTACCCACTCTGGGAATTAATGCGTAATGTTATGTATGTATGGACTGAAATTTTTTAGTCAACACATTTGCAATATATTTTTTAACATATTAAATTAAATATAAAATACTTTTCATCCATTAACCAGGTCGCTGAAGGTCGTTCTATACTCGGATCCTATACCTATAAGTAATACTAACTATAATAAAATGAAGGTGTTACTCAAAATGAGATAATATTAAGTATAATTATTAACAAGATATAGGTTGACCACATATTTAGTGAATTGATTAAATATGTATGTACATATATACAGTTAGTTGCAAAACTGAGTCAATATTAGCACCTTAGTAGAATGTAAATAAGTTGATGATAGTTAAAGGTATAATTAAATGTTTAATATGACAAGTACTCCTTGAAATTTGCTACAAATACTCCTATCAAATGATTTACCTGTCATTTACAGTTTTTAATAATTTTATCGTAAAAACTGTTGAATTTAACTTTTTTTATTTGGCTTATTTTTTAATTCTCTCTGTGGCATCAAAATAACCTGATAAATATAAGAAATTTAGCCTTTTTAAAATAAGTAGAAAAATATTAAAATCGGACATACTTTTGGTGGCAGTTATTGGCAACATTAGTTTGGTGCATGGTTCACTTTTGCACCGAGACAAATTAGCCATACAAACTGGTTGTTAGTTCACTATGGTAGGGGATTAAAATACTGCAATAACTAGAAAACTACGCCCCTGATTCAAGCAGTTGATACCTCATTTTAAAAAGAATGAAATTCTCTATTTTAAATAGTTTTCTTATTTGGGGTTGCCATAGAGAAAACTAAATTACTAGTATAAAACATAAATTGATTTTTTACAGTTTTTCGTTCAAAATCTAAAAAAAAATATAAATGACAAATAAATTATTTATATAGCAGTTTTGTAGCTTACTTCAAGGATAACTATTCTGTACTAAGCATTTGAAAATAGCTTTGATTGTCATCGAATTATTGACATTCTGCTAAGGTGCTAATATTGACTCAGTTTTTCAACTAACTAAATAATACATAAGGGTCATACACAGATTTAGATTACCGTCTTTCCTGTGGACACACCGAAAGTTAACGTTGTTATGGCCTAATTTTCTGGCTAAGCCCATTCCCACAATAACGCCGTCACTGCCGTCAGGACTGCTTTAGACCTATCATATAAAAACATTACTTATATGCACACAAGCTTTTAACTATTAACCACAGGACAGACAACTTTTGTTTTTAAGAATGTGTATGACCCATAAATTATACGTACGCCAGGAGCCAAATTGTATAGTCCGGGCTATTGTTTTCTGTGGTAGGGTTGACCTCCAGGTACGATGTACTAAAACTCCCAGCTAAGGGCCTTGCTTTCCGTGATAGAGTGGGTATGTTACCTTTTCAATTTGTATCGTAAATATCGCGAATTAAGCTAAGAAATGGTATATTAATTCGTTTTTAAAGACCAAAACAAAAGTAATTTCAACATTAAACAATAACCCAGACTACACGACTTATTGCATTTGCAACTATCTCGATGGTTTAGGGTTTTGGAATCCTAATACATCGTCCCGCATCACCCACATCTAACCAGTACCTATAAATAATTCGTTTGATTAAACAATTATGAACACGACCGCTGTTATTACTATTTACTTTTGACTGTGTCCTATGTTACCCAGGATAACAAAATATATACTATCTACACTACACACTTCAAAATTGGTTAGCAAATTTAAGTATATAGAGGAATTAAGAAGCTGACGTTACATACATGAACTAAACTTAGAACGACAAGTAACGTTTAGTTAATGACAATTATAACGTAACATTTTTACACTTATTGACTAATATACGATAATTACACACACCCTTTGTAAGAAGGGTAATCGCCTTGATCTTTTATAACTATTGAAAACCGGGCAAGAGCATGTCGGACCATGCTCAGTGTAGGGTTCCGAAGCCGTTAAGCCGTGAAGCCGTTAACAGAAAAATCAACAAGTAATGACGTCTTTTTAGTCGTGATAGTTTTCCTATTAAATTCGTTATATGCGCTATAATTTAAGTTTTTTTTTTCCGATTTTGCAGTTTTGGCTGTAGGGACACTTGACTCAAACAAAAATTAGCGCTTCAAAGCTTAATATTTCATAAACGGACCCCTTAATCGAAAAATGGTTTTCACAACCCCGCAAGATTTTTGAAGGTCTATCCAAGGACACCCCACATTATAGGGCAGACGAGAATAAAATACATCCCCACGTTACGTGTAGAAAGGCGCACTAAAAAAAAATTTTTCACGCATCTATTTGACCACTTTGTTGGCGAGACTAATATACTAATATATCAAGCCAAACTAAAGCTTTCTAGTACTTATAGTCTCTGAGATAGGCTGCGGAAGGACGGACAGACATGGCGAAACTATAAGGGGTCCTAGTTTGACTACGGAACCCTAAAAATAAGCATAAAGTCCTTAATCTTCGTATGCCTAAACGCGAGACGAAGTAAAAAAATTTACTAAATTAGCAAGTTTACATTAAAGGAACGTAGAGATATTGCTATTTAAGGCCTCACAATTTACGGTTTATACAAAAAAAAACTTCTTCAGCGCATTTGCGCTCAACGTTGGGCATACGCCTCTCTAATATAAAAAATATACAAAAAACATTACAAGCGCACAGTTATTATTCACATTTATGGTGAAGTATACACACATCACACGGAATTTAATTTTAACTTACAATAAGTACAAAAGAGGTTGCATTATTAGTCATTAAGCTATTATTCTACATACGTAGTCCAGCACTTTGCACGATTGAGTGTTTATGACAGCAAACTCAAGAAGAGATATGGCAGGTCTTCATTGGTTGCCCATCACATCCTCACATGGAACTTGCCCGCCTTGGTGACGTACTTGACGCCCTTGAAGGGCTTGTATTTGGCGCCGTACATGTCGAGGCGGCTCACGCGCAGCCCGCTAACGGCCAGCTGCGGGATGGTGAAGTGCACGTTGACGCTGGGAGCAGCGCTGTTCGTGTCCGCGCCGGACGCCACCGTCACCTGACAAATATGTATACCATTTGATCATTAATTGAGTACCGGATCGGGAGTCGCAGCCCGTCCCTTACCCTGCATCCTAGGACTATGAAGCGCTTAGCTTGAGTAGTTGATAGGTTATCGTCATAATTCTGGTTGCAATCTAAATCTTAATGCTGCACTAAAAGCCGAAACGAGACGACGAACGAAGAAGAAAACGGTTTTTTGTCAACCAATTATTACGCCCATATGTATGAAGTTTGTCCAAGAGTAATGAGAAACGCCTGGGATCGCATTACAGACGACACGCGAAAAAGGTTACTTTGGCTCAGACTAAATATGAGATTAGCCCGGGGCAACGCAGACCGCTCGTATTGGGAATGAATTAACCGGCGGCGGAATTGAATGGTGCAGCGTTGGAGCCATAGAAATAAAAGCAGCAAGGAGGTCATAGAGGACAGCTGTCGAATGATTTGGGAAGAAACGGGAGGAACGGACATGTGCCTTGTAGGTTCCAATACCAGGGCGACCGAGCTCTGCTCGGATGTATGTCCACGACACTTTTCAAAAACAATTGGATAGTGTCTTCTATATAAATATGTCAAATACCCCGGAACCCGATTTTTCGGCGGAACCCGCATTTTCCTGAAGATGACGACTTGACCGATTGATTTTTTGACCCGAAAAACCCCGCATCCTGTTTCGTCATATTCCAGAGCCTATAGCCAAGATACGTTCGCTAACTAGCGTTACTATTCGTTCGATTTTTAAACCAATCGCGTCACGTGACTTTTCATATGACGTGATCTACCAGTGATGCGATTGGTTAAAAAAAACGAATCGAGACGCTAAGTAGTGAACGCATTTTGGCTAGGGCCTCTGATTTTTAGATGATTTTATTCTAAAGAATACGACATAACAAGGGTGTTTTGTTTGGATTTCTTCTCTAGAATCGTAACTGAGGGAGATATTAACTCGATAATTCTCCTGTATTTTTTGCACTTTTTGTCATTATCATTATCTTTACATTTCGCAAAAATAATAATGTGGCACCCATTTCCTTTAGATTACAGCCTTAGGTGTATCAGTTAAACCACTATCACCCGCGCAAGAAGAGCCGCGGGCTTTTCTAGTTAATCATAAAATGATAAAAGGTATTTGACATCTATAGATGACACTACCCAATTGTGTCCTAATAGTGGCGTCCACATACTCCCGTCGCCCAGTTGGCATATCGCACTGCTAGATCAAAACAGTATCAACTCAAAAGAACTGTTAGATTTGTTTCAAGTCCAAACACATTGGTATTAAAGTTGATTTTAAAATACAGTTTTATTTTGAGTTGATGCTGTTTTGATCTAGCAGTGCGATATGTCCGTTCCTCCCGTTTCTTCCCAAATCGTTCGACAGCTGTCTTCTATGACCTCCTTGGTGCTTTTATTTATATTGTTCCAAAGCTGCACCATTCAATTCCGCCGGTTAATTCATTCAAAATACGAGCGGTCTGCGTTGTCCCGGGCAAACATATCTCATGAAAATCATCAGCCAGATATTCGGTTCTGACACTTGGCAGCATGATGTCTTCTAGTCCCGATAGTTATAGTATATTGCGTTGCCATTGAAGGTACGAGCTCGCCCACATCCGATCCGCAGATATACATCTTCACAAATTGGCCGAAATTCGTCCAGAACTTAAATAGGGCACTACAACTACATGGTCTGCTGTATTTCTCGTGCCGTAATATCTCTAGTCCATAGATCATTAAATAACATCCACAATATTGTCCATAGACAATATTTCCGAAACGACGCCAGAGGCGGTAGAGGTTGTATGTCCAGCCCCAGCCTGCCCTCCACCGGCTCCACCGCGCACTCTCACGACAAGGGAAACATCATCAAATGGCAACATGTATCTGGCCGTTTGTGGTTTTCCAAGGCTATTACTTATAAGGAAATTAAAAAGAAAAAGTACTTTGGTCCCTAGCGAGTAAAATTACACTTTAGTCCCTTGGGATCACTAGGGATCACTTCAGTCCGCGCCTATACATGGCTATTATGAGTCATTTTTGAGCGTAAGAAGTGAAGTACATTACACTTGTACGCGGATGATACTGAAGTTTACTACTCCTTTAATGACGAAGATACAAAATTTGCCGAGCAAGTTATTACAAGAGATTTGAACTCAATATACAACTGGTCGAGGAAAAATGCTCTAGTATTGAACCCTATTAAAACGAAATACATGATACTGGGAACAGCTACACAAATCAAGAAAGTCAAAGAGAAGGACCCGACTATTAAAATAGATCAACAAATTATACAACACGCGGAAACTGTAAAAAATTTAGGACTTATGATGGACGGCGAGTTACGTTTCGAAAAGCATGTAACTGATAAAATAAGAAATGCGTTTTATAGATTGAAAGCTCTTTATGGTATGAGAGAATATTTGTCTGAAAAAGTGCGCGTAATACTTGTAGAGGCGCTGGATTTATCGCACTTTAATTATTGCGATACTGTGTACGGACCTAGACTCTTCATGAAAACTGCGCGTGCCATACAGCATGTCCAAAACGCATGCGCTAGGTTCTGTTATGCCATACCTAAGCGGTCGAGCATTACTCCTTACCTAAACAACAAGGGCTTGCAGAAAATGGCATCACGAAGAGAAGCACCTCTTGCTGTTCAAGTCTATAAAGTAATTAGAACTAAAAGGCCAGAATATTTGTACAATAAATTCATTTGGCCGGCACGAGGCCGGGATCGTGGAGTGAGAAGCATGCATGCCTACAAAGTCATTATACCAAAGCACAGGTCCGTAGGGTTTAGGGGTAGTTTTAGATTTGCCGCCTCCAAGATTTGGAATGACCTACCGCCCCCACTACGTACGAATAACATGTCCGTTCGTACATTTAGATTAAAGATACGGAGACTTATTCTAGAATTTCAACTTAGAGAAAACTTACAATATAGTATCAAAAATAAAACCAACCAAACCAGGTAGGTAGCCCTAAAAGATTGTCTAAAGGATTGTCTGTGCATTGTTCCTATCACTATTGGACTATACTCGTACAACAAATATACACTTTCCTTTGTATTCTCTTTTCTAATTATCTGTATTAAAACCATTTAGTTAGCCCTACCTACTACAAATCCTTATAAATGTTACCCCAGTGAGTCGGTGCGGGCTGAAAATCAGCGCAGTGAGCAATCACAGCAGAACGCTGAGCCCGAGCCATTTGCCTTTGTGTTTGTATAGTTTAATGTTTTTTTTTGTTAACAAAACAAAACATTAAGAACCTGTATGTCAGGTTCTTGATGTTTTGTTTTGTTAATAAAGTCCTTGTGTAGATAATTGTAGCTTCTCCTCTTCTCTTGTTTGTGTTTTTATTTTGTTTTTTTTTTTTTATCTGTGTGTATGTATATCTGTTTTCTGTTTTTTAAGGCAATAAATCATTGTTTAATTTTTATTTTTTTTTAATTTATAAAAAACAATAATTTTACCCTTGTTGTTTTTATTTCTTGTACGGAAGGTCTCCGTCTTTTTACCTATTACGTGTATGTTATTGCTCTTAGCGCGATTGCGTGTCCCCTAATGAAGGATTCATAATGAGTCCGGAACGTTCGATTAAATGGTACTAATAACTCTTACTTATTACATAATACTCGACAAGTACTTACACTTCCTTTTATATTTGGTAATTTGGGCAACTCAATACGTCCAATATCCCATAAAAGCACTTTACTGACGGGGTCGTACGAATACTTTCCCTGGTTGGCGGTCAGGGAACAATTCAAAACACTCTTCGGCATGCATATTTCTAACGCAACATCTGTAATCGTCAAACAAATTGATAAATAAAATACACAGGGTCTGTATGTACAGAGGCCCGTTTCACGAAGCTACAAGTTACAAATTACAAGCGAAAGTCTCTTTCTAACTTCTTTTGCTAGACAGAGTTCCGCTTGTAATTTGTAACTTGTAGCTTCGTGAAACGGGCAACAGGTAGGTAGGTACGAGGGGTGGCTGAAATGTTTTAAGCCTAAGGTATTTTGAGGTTGTATATGTAATTATGGTACTGGCCACTAAATAGAACATTTAAAACCAAATAATGGAAAAAAAAACATTGTCATTACAATTGTAATTTCTCGAGATATTCAACGATTAACAGTATCGTGTCTGAATTATCATTAGACCCCGGATTTTTGTCGCAATGACGTCACAATAGGGTAGTTTGGGGAGTAAATGGAACGGTGTTAATTAATAAGGTAACCTAGTCTATTGGTGTGCTACGGAATTAAATATTTATAATCAGGCATTCACGATATTTTATATCTTAGGTCAAAACTTAATTATGTTGTAAGGTTAAAACTGACTAATTGATAAATATAATTCTAATATGTTTAATTATGTTCCACTGTTCCATTAACTGGATGGAACGGTTATTTAATACGAAAAACTGCCGGATTTAACCGAATTAATTGTAATAACTAAGTAGGTATTCACGATAAAAATTACCTATTCAATTGATCAACATTATCTTTCGATTTCTGCAATCCATACATTTGTACGTACATTAAACTGGCTTTTTTTTCGGTCGCCCACTTTTTGTCTGTCAAAAGCCAGTTTAACGTACAAATGTATGGTTTGAAATTATATACCAAAAGATAATTTTGATCAAATGACTAGATAATTTTTGTCGTCAATGCCTAGTTATTTAAATTTATTAGGTTAAAAACCGTATTTATTTTTTATTAATTACTTAACACCGTTCCATTTATTCCCCAAACTACCCTATTGTGACGTCATTGCGACAAGAATCCGGGGTCTAATTATCATTGCATTTTACGAAAATCGAGCACCGGGCTGTGATTAAATTCCTCACGAAAAGTAAAAAACTCCTCAATGCATTTTTCAAGAAATGGCTGCTTTTTATGGTGTTTCTGGGCCTTCCTATGCTACAGTTAAAAAGTGGAGTAGCCTATTTAAACAAGGATGAGAGTCGATCGAAGACGTTTCCTGCTCAGGACGGCCAGTATCGATAGTGACCGACCAAAACGTCGCTTAAGTCTAAAAAAAGTGGATCGAAGAATTAAGATGTGTCAATTAGCTGAGACCTTGGGCATTAGCAAGGAGCAGGTTGGAGAAATCCTTCAATTTCAATTAAATGTGTAATTTACACATTTAAGGTCAGCGCGCGTTGGGTACCGAAAATGCTGATGGCGTTTGCGAATGCGACGGAAGAGCGGCGTGTCGAAACTTCTCAGGCGTTTATAGACTTGCGCGGAGATAACACTATCTCCGTGCAAGCACGTTAGTCAACACTGACGTAATTTGTTCCAGGATAGTAACCGTTGATGAAACATGGGTCAGACAGTATGATCCCGATCTTCGATTCTAATCTAACTACCTACCTAACTAGAGTTGCCGCGAATAGTGGTTATAGCGAATAGTCGAATACCGATTAATCGCCATTCACTTTGGCGAATAGTCGAATAACTCGACATTACTTTTCGACATAAAAAAAATAAAACACACATTAAAAATATTTCTAATTTCTTCTAAGGTTGTGAGCAAAAGAAAACAATAAAGTTAAAGAAATCTGTTTCATGTTATACATACCTGGGTCAATCAACTTTTCTTTGTAGCTCGGTGCCATGGTGACGTCTCCTGGGTCACTCTTTAAAACCACGATTTTAAAGTATATAAATCCAGCAAACATCGGCTTTTGTGGCAATTACAAGCCCATTCTTTTATGGGTTTTCTTCCAAGCGTATTAGTACCTAGTGTATATTATAACCATTTCTCTAAGGAACTCTATCACTGTTGTCTCCTGGCTTACGGGACAGAATAACAACAACGAAAAGTTGATCCACCCACCTACATATATGTAGTAAATTTAATTTTCAATTTTTTAATGCTGGCAAGTGGCAACCCTTTTCTTGTACATAGTTTACGGGGAATACTCCGTTTTGTATAACCCAGCGTTTGTTATTGTAGGGGATTTCCCGCTCAATCAATACGCTAGTGTTTAGGATAGGCGGCATGCATTTGTTATTTGATTTTCGACATCGGTTGACGTTGTTTTAACTCATTAGTGTTTTTATTCGATATAAGTTTATTTTAGACGACTATTCGCCGAATGCCGAATAATACTAGCTATTATTCGGAATTCGACGAATATCAAAAAAATGACGAGTAATGCCGAATACCGAATAATAGCGAGTATTCGCGGCAACTCTATACCTAACCATACCTACTCTTAACAGTACTTACCTACTTTAAATTGGCGAAATCACTACGGAATAAATAAAACACAAAGTGAAGAAAAAATATACATACACATACATAACATCACGCCTTCATTCCCAGAGTGGGGTAGGCAGAGCAACAGAAACACCAACAACTCTAAAACAGCTTATTAATAATTCTGTATCCACATTTTGCACAATCAGGCCAAGAAGTTTACTAGTGTATTAGTGACAGGTTGCAAGCCCATCAAAACACAAAGTGAAGAAAAAACATACATACACATACATAACATCACGCCTTCATTCCCAGAGTGGGGTAGGCAGAGCAACAGAAACACCAACAACTCTAAAACAGCTTATTAATAATTCTGTATCCACATTTTGCACAATCAGGCCAAGAAGTTTACTAGTGTATTAGTGACAGGTTGCAAGCCCATCGCCTAACAGTACCACAAGCCCTTATTCCCTTAGTCGCCTCTTACGACATCCACGGGAAGACATGGAGTGGCACTATTCTAACCCGGCAACCACACGGGCTAAAAAACATACTCAAATAAAATATGGTTATTTTTTGTCAACAACCGGTTTTTCAGCTGTTTCCCCGTGGTCAAACTATATTTGCCAAACCGCACGACGAGTACACCAAGATTTGATCACCAAATACGAATCATGGTTGAAAAAGTAGGTAGGTTAGGTTCGTTAGTTATCTTCAGATGGCCGAAGGCCAAAACCACCCAGAAGCAGGAGCCCCGGCCTCAGCCGGGGCTCCGTCTAAGGTCAGTTTGGCAAAATAGTTTGACCACGGGGAAACACCCGGTTTTCCTAGATTTTACATAAGTATTAATGGTTTAAGGTAAAGGGATACCTGAATGTATACATTTGCCCCATTAAGCATATCTCATTTTATTTCATAGCTAAAGAATGACCAAAATAAAGTTTACCTAATGATCATTGTCAGGGCCCATACTTTCCATGCCGTTGAACCAAAATGATGACACGGTACATAGAGTATGATTTCAATTAGAATTTCGTCATAATAATTATTTATTAAATGCCACTGAGAAATGAATACTATTTATATATAAATTGATTGTGTAAATTGTTCAAATTAAAAAAAATGTGTACATTGATTCTAAATTTTGGTTTTAGCGAAGAAGTTGGAATAATTAACCAAATGTGCGATACAGCAAACAAAACTAAGTAAGTATTTTTATGAATATCACATTACGTATGAAAACCAAGATGAAGTATGGGATAAAGCAAGAAGGATGGTGTTCTTCAAGTTAGAGAAGAGGAATTCTGTTTTTACTTAATTTAGAAATGTGGTAACAATACCATTTATCAAAATGTATGTATCAACACAAAATACAAAACAAATAGTTTCATTTACGTTTTACGTATCAAGTAGGTATTTATTTTTCCATGTGTCAATTGGTTACTTAAGTCATTTGTACATGATTAAATGATTATCGACTAATGGTTAATAATTACAATAAAACCATTTGAAATCACATTCTATGTAGCATGACGTCCTTTTTACTTCAGCGGCATGAAAAGTACGGGCCCTGAATTGTAAATATCTTTGCTTCAGCCGCTTGTAACTTGTTTTACCTGCAAGACTTAAAAATAAACATGCAAGCAACAAAATATAACAAATATTGTCCACGTTTAACATGGAGGCGTTATTAAAAAATAAAAATAATTGGGAATCTGAATAGTTTGTCTCATTCGTTTTTCGTTTAATTCTCATTTCATCTCATTCTGTATTTGTCACTCATTCTTCATTCGTCTTATTCGCTATTTGTCCCTATCTTATTAAGTCCAATTCTGTAACTTGTCTAATTCTTAATAAGTCTCACTCGTTTTTCGTAACGGTCTTCCTAGGGCTATGTTTTTGTTTGTCTCTTTAGAAGTAGATATGGATTTTTTTGGTCAGAAACAGGGCACCCTACAAAAGTTTTATCACAATTTGATCAATGGTTTAGGAACGCATAGAGGGTAATCATACAATCATATTTTTACACATAAGATGTCCGAACTGACTGGACTAAATTTATGAAAATTATATAAGTAACGTAATTGATCTATACTAATATTAAAAAAGGTAAAGTTTGTGAGGTTGTAAGGGGTAATCTCTGGATCTACTGAACCTCCTTAACTACGCATGATATATATATTTTAAAATTTTATTAATTGTTTTATATAATGCTAGGTTAAGTTCTATAATTGTCATAAGCAATATTTAAAAAAAATGACTGATTGTTGAGTTTCTTGTGGCGCTTCTTAGCAGTGGTCTCTTTGAAGCGCTAGAAGAATTTTAACGTGTAAAAGTGCACTTGCGGCCTACTTACTGAATAAACAACGTTTATCTTTATAGTGGATAGTGATACACGAGGTATTTGACATATATTGACACCATTCAATTTTGATAAATAGTACTACATATAAAAGAAGAAACGGAATGTCTGATCGATCAACGCACAGCCGAAACCGCTGAACTTTGGGACTTGAAACTAGGAGGGAATATTCCTTCGATATCCTAGGGGTGCACTGAGAAGGTATTTTTGGAAGACCTCTAGATGTTTCATAAATTGATTCTCGTATTTTGCTCTATAAGTATTATGTTTTCTTTGATTACTATACTTACTTTCTAAAGTTCTCCCCATGGTCTGCTTTGGTCCAACAGTCACGTCTAATCTCCCGTGGTCTCCGTGGAGACGCAGCGCAAGACAGTGCCGTACGTAAATAGGTATGGCTACAACACTTTGAGACCCAATATGGTACGACATCAAACGGAAATTACCGTCAGGAGGGATGAATGACAATATTCTCTCGGACTGTAAAAGACAAGTGTGGCATTAGTCATATTTAGACCCCGTTATCAATTGCTCATTTTGGGGCAGACTTCACAATTGGGTAGTCTGGGAACTAAATGGAACGGTGTTCATTAACACGGCATAATTTAAACTACCATAATAAATTACTTACAAGTCAATTGTCAATTGATTAATTTATCAATGAATTATCAACGTTGTTATCTTAGTTAATTTTAAGATCTCATTTATCAAAGTCAATTGGTGCTGTCTTAGATGATTTTAGTAGGTACATATAAACACTTTAATCGCCTGTATCTCAAGAACCAATGATGTCTACTTAGCCGTGATAGGTTTCCTTTAAAATTCGTTATATGTGCTTTAATTTAAGTTTTTTTTCAAATATTTAGTATTTGTAGTTTTGGCTGTAGGGGAGTGGAACACTTGAGTCTAACAAAAATTTACTTGCTTTAAAGCTTAATATTTCATAAACGGATTACTTAATTGAAAAACTGTTTTCACAAACCCTATCCTAAAACCTATCCAACGATACCCTACACTATAGCCCCCAAGTTACGTGTAGGGGAGGTAACCTAAAAAAGATTTTTTTATTTAATTTTATTGTATCACTATGTTGGCGTGGCTAATATGCATATTCATGCCAAATTACAGCTTTCTAATACTAAGAGTCTCTGCGCTAGGCTGCGGACGGACGGACATGGCGAAACTATAAGGGTTCCTAGGTTGACTACGGAATTCATGTAGCAACTGTTACCGTAGTCTGTAGTTTAGTTCGTAGGAAAATGAAAATAAATGTTATTTCATAGAATGAAGTACACGCCGCTTTATTTTTGACCCGCTAGCGAGGACCGACGCATATTGCGAGAAGCACTACCGAGAAGTAGGTACCTTTTGTATGTAATTATAGTAAATAAAATAAGTAACAAAAGAATAAATCTTATTCCAATCTCAAAATTGTTTATTTCTTTTATAACAATCTTGAACTCGTTCGTATGCTTGTCATTCCCGTCCAAACTTGCAAGTTATTGTACCCATAGTACAAGCCTAGCCTTTAGAACGCCTTACGTCAAATACAAATGCGTCACTCACACGCCAAACATGTGTTAGCCTTTTCGCCGCCATTGACTTGATAATAAAGTCAGTAGGTACATTTTAGTGCCCCACACGCCAAGACTTCATATCAAGTCGAAGATTACAGTGCAAAATAGACCTGAGTATTTGTGACGTAAGGTTGGCGGGTCATTGGCGTGTGTGTACGATTTTTGTATCAAGGCAATGGCGCAGAAAAGGTTAAAAGTTATGCAAAATTTAACTTAATCTATACGAAATAACGTCTCTTTTAAACTGTACCTGTGACGTATGTAATGGTCGGTGGCGTTGTAGGCACGACAGCTCATGACCACTAGTGGTCGTTGGCGTTCAAAGGGCTAGGGGTCAGATCCGTGATCACACCACTGCTATTCGACGGAGCCCGGCCGCATTCTGGCCGATTTGCCCTTCGGGCATCTAAGGGGGTTTTCCAGACGACGAAGGAACGGATTTGCCACGTTGCGTAACGTAAACGATCTTAATGCAGGTCAAGAAATACAAATAAATCCAAACAACCGTTACAAATCCTGCTTTGATAACCGCTAAATTAATCAATTGACAATTGACTTATAAGTAATTTATATAGTAAATGCCTGATTAAAAAAAAAAATTCGTTGAACACCAATACACTAGGTTGTAGTGTTAATGAACACCGTTCCATTTAGTCCCCAGACTACCCTATTGTGACGTTTCCCCCCAACGTTTCCCCCTAACGGGGTCTGGTAATATTTAACGCAAAAGTAGAAATCTTCTGAAGTGGACACTTTGTTCTTACCTCCCAACGTTTAAATCTGACACACGGATGAAACGACACGTCATCAAACAAACGCGGGTTTACGAAAGTGAGCGTCAAGTCTGGCATCCCGCTTAGTTTGATGCAGCAATCAATCTGTAAATAAACCGGTTTTTCTTTTCTAATATAAATGCAATATGTAATGCAACAACATTAAACTTGGACGGAATTGGACAAAACATATCCCATGGCGTTATTTTCCCCTCTTGATCGAGTTGCCTTAAACGCAAGACGCCAATAAGCCAATAGTTTTTTTTAGTTTTACTTCTTTGACGATCATAATATGAACTCTGTAAAATTGACATGTTGTTCAATATAACTGTAACTTATATTATGAAATAAATAAATCTAAATCTAAATCTATACCTAAACATGAGATTTGCCTAAAAAGCTATTTGCCCTAAACGAGGCATGCCAATGAAGCAGCATGCCAGAAGTGTAAATTTGACTAAGAAGCAGATTGCCTTAATTTAAATTACCTGTAAAGCAGTTTCCCCGAAATACAAGATGACTTAAAAGGCTGATTGCCCTAAACGATGGATACCGAAGAAACAGCATGACTGAAATGTGACTTGACTAAGAAGCAGATTGCCTGAAATACAAGTTGACTGAGATCGGTATGTTTAATATGTGCATAGACTGGAAAATTGTTAGCGAAGAAGAGAATAACGGCGAAGAAGACAGGCATCATAGCCCCGATGTAGTGGACAATGATGGCACCAGTTTTTGGTTCAACCCTTTTGGGCGTTGCATTGTAGTTTTGGTGTTATTTGCTTTGTAGGCATTTAACCACTTGGGCATTTTGATGTGTAGGCATTTAACCACTTAGACACTTTGCTTTGTACGCATTTTACCATTTAGGCATCCTGCTTAGTAGGCATCGACTTTAGGCAATCTGCTTCTTAGTCAATTTTACATTTCAGGCATGCTGCTTCATAGACATCCCTCGTATAGGGCAAACAGCTTTTTAGGCAAATCTCATGTTTAGGTATAATGCCTTTATTGGCATCTTGCGTTTAAGGTAACTCGATCAAGAGGGTTATTTTCAAAAACCTATAAAACGCAAATTACATATATTATATGTCTATATATCGAATGTTTTGGTTTAAGCATCTATATTTAAAAAAGATGCATTAAAAAAATCAGATCGTACCTACCTATTCAAAAAGTTTTGGATGCAATTTTTTTGTTTAATACTGGGTGTTGCCTGTAATAGGAGGAATAAATTGTGGGATCGTTTCTACTGTATAAACGTAGCCACATTTGTTCTACAACTTTTACAAAATATGTAATTTATTATTTGGGACTTTTTCGAACAAACTTAATAGCATTTTTAATGTACTCCATCCAATAGTCTAGTTGACATCTACTGTCAGCCTACAAACTTCGTAGTTTTGGCAATACATTGCTGGCTTGGAAAATCTAAATTCATTCATATTTAGTAAACAACAAGTTATTTTAAAAAGTTGTAGAATAAATGTTGTTACGTTTGTGGTGTGGAAACGATCCCTAAATTTATTGCTCCTATTATAGGCAACACCCGATATAAAAATGGGTCCCTATTGACTGCCATAAAGTTAAAGTTTCGATTATTGTTGGCCAAAACGTTTTAATTTACACTTATTTTTAGTCATAATGTTAAAAGTCATAATATTGAAGAATATAAATCCGAATGTCAATTATTGTGGATTATATTTGTTGGAAGTCATAAAATTCGGAGTCATACCAATTTATGTCATCATAATTAAACTTCATAATGTCAAAGGTAATACTTGTAATAAATGTTATTAGGTCAAAATTTGGTATTCATAAAAGTACAACAAATACAACTTGAAGTAACTAACGTTTTTAAGGGCGACAATTACAGAGTATAAACTGTGCCTGCATACTAATGTAAAAAGATAAATAAAGCGGATAGGGAGCATTGACAATAAATCGCAGTACATCAGCAAGGCTGAATATTTACGTGCTATTGCAGCTAACTTAAAATTATTTTAAAATCATTTCATTGAGTAAAACAACCTCTTTATAAGTCGTTGCAGACACCGTTTAATATTTTTTGACATTATTTACTCGAATATATAGAATACCTGTGTATTACAACCTTTATTATCAAAACAGGACTGTTTTCATATTAGTTATATTATTTCAGAATATTATGGTATGATTATATTTTTTTGTTTTATTTATCCACACATAAAACAATTCGTACAAAGTCCATAAATACTATTATCTCTATGTTTTAACAAAATATAGACATGCATGATGTGACAGGGTCGACAGAGATCCGTCGAGTAGAATGTTAATAAGTCGATGACAATCAAAGCTATTTTCAAATGCTTAGTACAGAATAGTTATCCTTGAAGTTAGCTACAAAACTGCTATATGAATAATTTATTTGTCATTGATAGTTTTTTAGTCATTTTGAACCAAAAACTGTAAAAATTCAATTTATGTTTTAAACTAGTAATTTAGTTTTTCCTATGGCAACCCTATATAAGAAAACTATTTAAAATAGAGAATTCCATTATTTTTAAAACGATGTATCAACTGCTTGAATCAGGGACGTAGTTTTATAGTATTGCAAAATTTTAATCCGCTACCATAGTGAACGAACAACCAGTTTGTGTGGCTAATTTGTCTCGGTGCAAAAGTGAACCGTGCACCGAACTAATGTCGCCAATAACTGCCACCAAAATTATGTCCGATTTTAATATTTTTCTACTTATTTTAAAAAGGCTAAATTTCTGTAATTTTATCAGGGTCCTTATTTTGGGTTGCCAAAGAGGGAATTTAAATATTAGACAAATAAAAAAGTTAAATTCAACAGTTATTACGATAAAATTACTTAAAAACTGTAAATGACAGGTAAATCATTTGGTAGGAGGATTTGTAGCAAAATCCAAGGAGTACTTGTCGTATTAAACATTTAAAAATACCTTTAATTATCATCAACTTATTTACATTCTACTAAGGTGCTAATATTGACTCAGTTTTGCACCTAACTGTATGTTGAGTTGTAGTGTAATTGTTAAATAAAATTTTGAGTTGGTTTTATAAATTGCTAATGCTATACTATACTAGGAGCAAATTTCCAGATAATACTAATAATAATTTATTATTCTTTAAATTATGGTCTTTAATACATTCGAAACATAAAAAAATGGTATAATTAACATTTGGTAGAAAAACGGTAGGAATAAAAATAATTGATACTTTAAAAAATATGTCCTAAAATATATCTGACTGATTATAAATATGCCTTTGAATGTTATATTGTTTTAAGTTATGCCTTTTGTATATTATGATCTTTTACATTATGGATTAAAACATAATATAGCTCCGTCGACCCTGCCACATCACGCATGTCTATATTTTGTTTAAACATAGAGACAATAGTATTTATGGACTTCAAGTTGTATGTGTTGTACTTTTATGATTACCAAATTTAGACCTAATAACATTTATTACAAGTACTATTATTACCTTTGACATTATGAAGTTTAATTATGATGACATAAATTGGTATGACTCTGAATTTTATGACTTCCAAGAAATATGACCCACAATAATTGACATTCCGATTTATACTCTTCAATATTATGACATTTATGACTTTTAACATTATAACTAAAAGTAAGTATAATGTAAAACGTTTTGGCCAACAATAATCGAAACTTTAACTTTATGGCAATCAATGGGGACCCTAAGAACATAAATTATGTGGGTACTGACTTTCAACAATCGAAACAATAAACGTATGGCAGGCCAAGGGATCCCGTCGAAGACACCTATGAAATGAGGGCACGATGCGATTTTTTTCGCCGGATAGCTACATTTTTTTGGCAGCATGAGCATGTCATGCTCACCTAGTGGTCTTTGATTATGGCGGTACACATGGTTAAGGGGGGGGGGGGGGGGGGGGGGCAATGGCTGAGATACGAGTACACGTTGGTATACTCGTGAACGAGAGCTATTTGTGGGGTGGTGTTCCGGTCTGTTCACGCTTGCATTGACCCGTTTTCCAGTCTGTTATTTATAATTGTCTTGTCGTAGAGACCTCTTTGTGTTGTTTCTCTTAGTAATTAATGTAAAGATAAACTATTATATTTTAAACTGTTCACGCCCGGCGCCGCCCAAGTGATTTTTATTTTCATACAAACCTTGTCCTGACAAATACAAACAACATTACTTTGATTCAAATTGGTCGCACCATTCTCGAATTTTTGGGACACTAACGCACGGCAATTGATTTTACATACATAGATAGATGTACCGGCACATTTGTTGATGCTTCATCAGACCTTTTATTTATACTTTGTAAATAGTTTTCATGTCTATATTATTAGTATTAGTTATTACAATATTACCCTGTGATGTTTCTTATTTTTTTAAATAATTATATTTAAAAAATGACGGTCATGTCTGAAGCGCTGGTAGATACACTCCATAATACGAAGTGTAAAAGAGCCCTGATGTAACCAATTTAATAAATTAATAAAGTAAAACAAAGTTACATCTCAAATAAAGATTCATCTCGGTTGACAGGAGATTCGAAGAGAGGTGCTCAACTCACGTAGCCCTGTATCTCTGCCGACACGGTGGCGCCGCTCTTGTCAATGATGGCGTCCACCTCTTCGACCACGTCGAAGTACGCCTCATTGTTCGCGTACTTGACGCCGGACCGCCGCCACGGCACGTTGGACAGCTGACCCGAGGGCAATATGGAGGATACGCTGCAAGAGAACAGTAAATATCTTACTTTAAGAGGATTGTAAACCTGAAAATGTTTAATACAAAATGTGACAATGTTTCTCTCCTCTTAAACATAGTCACTTTCCACAACTTTTGGAAATTATGTAGATGTGATATTTAGGGTTAGGGCTTTTTGGGTATGCTACCGTGGTTCTTGAACCCATAGAGTCGCTATTTTCAAATTCTTACATATCACTTTACAAAATTATAGCGTTGCGTGATTTGTCTCAGGCAATTTAGTTTATAAAGTTACAACTAGTAGATGTCACCAATCATTTGTAATGACGGTTCTGCAAGGACGCAAGATTTCCCCAAAAAATCTTTATACAGGGTATTAGGCAGTCGGGTGTAGAGGTTTTAAGGGATGATAGGTAGGGTCATTCTGAACATTTTTGACCACATTTAAGGCTTGTTCACGTAAAAAAGTAGCCACAGGTTAATGTTAATTAGTCATACTTCTATCAGACCATTTAAAAAAAACGTAATCATACTATAACAAACGTATTTTAATAAACAATATAAGATAAAAAAATTAACATAAACGCTAAGATTTAGCAAACACTTTGACTTTATTTGGAACACCTGCCATCAGCATGCGGACTGATGATTCTTTCATTTTTCGCACAGCAGCGTTCCATATTTTTTTTTAATCAGCCTTGTCATTGGCAACAGCTCCTTTCTTGAGCAAGTATCGCTTGATGTTTGCGTAATATGTCTCAATGGGGCGAAGTTCTGGGCAATTTGGTACATTTATATTTTTAGGAACATAATTGATGTTTTCCTTATTAACGTCTCCCGAGCGTAATGACAGAAAGCCATGTCTGGCCAAAATATTGGAAGATTTGTATGCTTCCGATAAAGAGGCAGAATACGTTTTTTAATACACTCCTGTCTATAGATCTCGACATTGAATGTGCCGGTGGTAAAAAAAGCTTGAACTTTTTAGGCCACACGAGCAAATAGCTTGCCATACGAAGATTTTACTGGCATATTTTTCAAAAGCTACACTCTTGTACTTGTCAAGGATATCCTCGCCTGCCACGCGTGTATAATACTGGGGACCAGGTAAAGTTCTTATGTCTTTTTTTCGTAAGTTTCGTCGTCCATGAATATGCAATTGTTGCGGCTTTGTTTTAAAACTTGTGCAACATTAAAGCACGAGATTTTGCTCTTTCGTACTGGGCAGCGACTCATTTTGGGATTTTCTGTTTTCTCCTGGTCTCTAAGTTGTTTCTTTTTTTAGCGTTCTGCACATTTCCAACCGAAGTTTTCAGCTTTTAAGTAATATCTCGTGTAGACGCCGATGGATTGATTGAAAAGACGCAACGATTTGCTGGTCCAATTACTGGCCAATGCAGCTTCTTCTGCGACTTCTTCCTGACAGATCTCCTAGCTTATTGTTATCCCCAAACTTTTTGAAATTTTTACGGACGCCATCTTTTGATATGTTATATCGTTTTGCGAGTTGTCGCATAGAAATACCATCTTCTATACAATATGATACAACATTTAATTTACGGATATTTGCATTAATCCGTGGCATGATGAAAATATCAACTGTTTGACGTAAAGTGGATATTTTTCGTAAACTCGACCATTTTTTTTTTCTTTGGAAGTCTTTGTGAGGGAAAACGTTCCTGGTATAAATTACGAGCCGTTGTTGCGTCTCCGTCAGCAAGTCCGTGCATAAAAATTATGTCTGCGTACTTGTGGTTGAAAACGACGTCATCGTGAAGTCGTTACAATTTAAGGAACTGAACTTGAAAATATAAATATATATCTGTAATTGAATTCATAACATAACATCACGCCTTCATTCCCAAAGTGGGGTAGGCAGAGCTACAGAAATACCAACAACTACCTACTACATTCGAAGCGAAACAAACGTGTATTTAAAGCAAAATTCGAAAAAAGACTACTTGAAAAATAAGCTGAACTAAAACGTTAATTATTTAAAATTTAAATATTTTCTCACTGGGAGTGAGCGACTAATTTACAAGAACATTCCAAATTCAAAATACTCCATTAAGCAGTCACTACACGTATGGATATAAGGACTTTTTTTTAAAATACCTTAATTTTAAATATTTTTTGGATGTTGTTTTAAATGGCACATGCTTGGAAAGTAAATTGATGAAGTAATTTGTACGCGTAAATAGCTGTTCCTTTTTTGTAGTCACGCAAAGTTACAAAATTATCCGAGTTTTTTTATCGTCATGTCTAAGAAGGTTTTCTTCAAGAGTCTTGAAATATTAGGTAATTATTTGATTTTTTGAAGAACCAAGGTATTGCGAGGGCAAAACACTAAAAATTAACTCAATACAAGCTATAGAGGGTGTAAAATAAAATAAAAACAGGCAGTTATTAATCAAAAAAAAAATATATCTCAACAACCGTGTAACTTAGCATAAAAGTAAATGTGCTCAAAAATGTTCAGAATGACCCTAACTATCATCAGAATTCGCCGCTTATTCGTATTCTCATTAGCCGCTTAGACCTATTTGACTGTAGTAAGACTGTGCTTAGACAGACAGACAGACAGACACACACGCACGCACACGCACACGCACGCATTTTTGTGGACATCTTTTATTGGCTTACTGTTTTGTATCATAATGTAACTGATTCTATTACATGCATCGCTGTGGAAGACCCGAATAAATAAAATAAATAAATCTTACTATACGGAGGGAATGGAAAAGCTAGAAAAGCGATGGACCAAGTGTATTGAGCTACATTGGGACTACGTTGATAAATAAATATTTACTTGACAAAAAACAAAAAAAAACAGACTTTTCACTCTGCCCCTGTATAGACACTCCCACGGAATTATTAAAGAAATAAGTCCATGGATATCACACTCAATTGTTCGGTAAGAGTTTTTTATTTTGTGGACTTATCAGAATGATGAGAAGCACATGGGGTCAGTGCGCATCTGTCAAGTCGAAAAGATATTTGGTTGAAGATCGAGTGATTTAAGTGAAAGAGGAGGTTTATCCTCCTAAGGCCCAAGGTCCTACCCCATAGTACTTATTAACTTTGTCATTCAGACCCAGCTCCTTCGACAGTTGAGTAGTAAAGTAATAGCATACCACGGTCCTACCAGTAGGACTGGATAGAAATCCTACCACGGTTGTCCCAGTAGGACTGAGTAGAAATCCTACTGCTAGGACCGTGGTACGCTATGACTACAGAAGTACAATAACATAAAAAATAGTTTTCTAAGTACTTGGGTCTGAATGAGTATAAAACAATAGTATTACTGGTAGCACCGTGGCATGCTATTACTGGGCCTTAGGAGGATAAATAGTATGGTGCAGGTAACATTTTCTTTCTAGTTATTTATTTGCAGTCTATGTAATGTTGCTATCGGTGCCGAATCTGTGGCGGAAGAATTGTCTGTAAAAGTTGGCAGTATTGAACTTGCTTCTGGAATAGAGAACGTACATACTACTCCAAGTTTTCCCTAATTAAATAGAGATACAGCAATGGCGAAGAGCCCGGCAGAAAGCAGGCGGCATAAGCCCCCAATTTCATCGAATTCTTTGAAATTAAGTCTAAATTTTCACAATGGCTTGCAAGATTGGAGGGCGCTTTCGAGATTTATAACATAAAAGACGTTCCACAAAAAACGGCATACTTTTTACATTACATTGGATGCGACACTTATGATACGTTATGCGATCTTTTGTTGCCAATCTATAAAGGGGTAAAAAAACCTTACACGATTACTATGACCCTAAGCCGTTAGAGATTGCGGAGTATTTCAAATTTTACCATCGCAAACAGTTGGAAGGTGAAACAGTTAGAGAGTACATGGCGGCACTGAGGAAAATGGCGGCCACATGCAGCTTTGGAAGTTTTTACGAACGCAGTTCACGAGTGGCATGTATAACGAACACGCCCGTGAGAGGATTTTAGAAACCTGAGACTTGACATTGGAAAAAGCTTTACAAATGGCACAAAGCACGGGTGCAGACCCACCGTACCCCTAAACCGTACCACTGACTCAAAATTTGTATCATAAATATGAGGTAGGTTTAGGTTATGTTAGTTCTTCAGCAGGCCCGGAGGGCCAAACTACCCAGAAATAGGAGCTCTGCGATAGCAGAGCTCCTTCGACAACGTTAAATTTGATTTTAATAGTAATAATTGGTCAAAGTACCACCAGTGGTACGGCCGAGGGGTACGGTGGGTCTGGAAGGACAAAGCACAGAAGCAAGGAAACAAAATGAAATTCAAGTACATTTTGTTCACTCTAATAAAGACGATAAGCAATCTACGAGAAACACACCAGTACCAGATTATGGCAGAAAAAGGAAATTAATTTATTTAAGATGTGGGGGTCCACTCTACGCTAATAAATGCCCACATATTGAAGCGAAGTGTTAATTTTGTAAAAAAAAATAGGACATCTTAAACGTTCATACAGGAAATTACGAAGGGGAAATGTACTATGTTGAGGCACGAGAAGATACGAGGGTGAATTGAAAAGTTTTGAGCCAGAGGTTGATAAAAAACTTAAAAAGAAAAACTAATACTGGCACATAAGAATTACATATTATATTCTTATCATAATGCACTATCTTTTGCTTTTCTTCTGTCACAATTGCAAATTTTATAATCAAATTACTAAAACAGGTTTGCGGTTTCCTTAAGAATGGATAAAATTGAGCACCGTTCTGTCACAAAGTACTTACAAAAATAAGGTTTAACGCCAAAGCAAATTTTTGAAGATATGTGCTAGACTAGGCGGATCCGCTCCATCATTAAGACTTTTGTAATTATCATTTGATCGGATATCGAGCCACCTTAGGCAACTATTTGGGCCTTAATAATTTCTATTTCCGATAAAAAAACTTCCGCGCTGCTATAATATGTTAGACTATAAAACTTTTGGTGCAGCAGATGAATACTTATAGTTGAGTCACTCATATAAATTCAATAGTTTTTTTCCATATTTCTCGCGCCGTGTTGCACGTTAGTATATGCGAGATGATCTTTTAATCTATTCTTGAGACGATTATTGCTTGCGCCTTGGCGTCACGTGTCGCAAACGCCGTATTCTTTTTTACGTCGTTTTTTTCAGTCTGCTCTTCTTTTTTTATTTTGTTTCTCATCCTCGGTGTCATTCAATATTACACTATCTAATGCCTGTGACTGAAGGTATACCAAAGTATGAAACTTCCATGTACTCCAATTTGTTCCGTTTAAGCGAGTACATGTTACCCTTTGATGTATATCGTCCATCTTGACGATTCACTGAAAAACAGATAACTTCCTTTTTCTTAAAACCAAACCTTTCAAAAAAATATTACTCACTAACCCTTCTAAATCTCGTTGCTGGGCACATCACCTATTATTGGATCCAGGATTGGATTAATGATATTAGAAAAAATAAAAGCAGATTTAATACTACGTGGTTTTATTGGAGTACGTAGAGAGAGTGATAGACTAACAGACAGTCAAAGACTAGAATAAAAATAAAATAAGGAGTAAACTTCAAACTCGTTTCAATACTTGCAACAGAATTGTTTGCATCTGTTTCAATGCGACTCACAAGATTTTCTTGGTCGTTTCTAACTATGGACGAGACTTGGGTCTACCACAATACACCGGAGTCCAAAGTGCAATCCAAACAAAGGAAAAGGTCAAGGTCTCCACCTCCTAAAAAAGCTAAGGCCATTTTATCAGCAAAGAGGTAATCTCTGAATATCATCTTTTTGCGAACCTAAAAAAACACTTGGCGGGACGGAAATTTTCGGCGGATATTGAGAAGCCGTGACTGAATATTTCGATCACCTTGAAGATTAATTTTTTTACAACAAAGTGAAGTTAGAAGCCAGGTGGCAAAAGTGTATACATTGTTTTGGAGATTATGTAGAGAAAAAAATGTTATAAAAACTCAAGTCCAAATTTTAAGGGTTAGGCTCAAAACTTTTCAATTCATCCTCGTACGAGTATGTGAGGCAGATCTGATGGTATTCCATCTGATCTGCTGGGAAAGTAATATGGTAAAATGAGACAAATTGCTTAGATAAAACATGTGACAAAATTATAGTTTAGACAAAAATAAATGATGAGCTGGTTAAAATGGAGTTGGACAGTGGATCAGGAGTGTCAGTAATTAGACAAAAAGAGTTTCTCAAAAGATCTCCAACTACAGAGTTACATCCTACTAGCTACGTTCCTATTCTAATAATTATTTGCATGTTTTAAGATTTTTGAAATGACAGTTGAAGTATTTGGAGAAACAAGGGAAGACTTGAAGCTGTATGTGGTATCTCACGTTGAAAAAATGCCATTATTTAGACGACAGTGGCTGCGCTCTTTTTCTCTGAACTTAGTTAACAAGATCTTAGAAGTTGACAAAATAAACTCTGAAGGTAACTCTGTTCCTCCGATTGCTTTAGACAAATTTAGTTTAAGAAGTAGAATAGCGAGGGAAGTAAAAAGATTAGTTCAACAGGGAATTTTAATTAAAGTATACTACAGTGAATATGTCACTCCTGTGGTACCGATGGTAAAGCCAAATGGGGAAGTCCGTTTGTGTGGAGATTTTAAAGTAACAATTAATCCACAACTTATTGTTGATGAAAATCCATTGCCAACACCAGCAGAATTATTTGCAGGAGCTGGAGGTGAAAAATTTAATAAAATAGGGTTGAGATCTACTTACAATGGTCAGTTAGAGAAGAGGATCAGAAGTACTTAACACTTAATACCCACAAATGTTTGTATAAAAGCACACGTTTAATGTATGGCTTAGGTAAACTGTGCACCAGCAAAGTGGAAAATAAAAATTGAAAACATATTAAAAGATATACGCGGGGTTGCAGTGTTTATTTACGATATACAAATTACAGGACCAGATGATTTTACACCTTTGCATCAATTACTGAGAAAGGAGAGCAAGCGGTATTGGTCAAAGTAGTGTACCTACTAGTGCTTTTAATTCGATAAAATAACAAATGCAAAATGATACTTTTTTGACTAACAGGTTATTTTGGTACTAATGTCTAAATGTATAATGGATCAAAATGTCTCACTATCAAAATGTATAACGGTCAAAAAGTATGTAAATATGTTATAATGAACAAAAGACAAAACAATTAAATGTTACAAAACTTAAGAGCCTAATTGTATGAGAGACAAAACGTAGAAAAAGATGGTCAAGATTCCAAAATATTCAATGGGTTCGAAAATCCCTTTGTCACATTATACAAAAGTCAAAAAGTATATTAATGTCAACATGTTTGTAAGAAAAAACAAAAAAAATGGTAATGGGTAATGTTGGTACAATTGCGGGAATGTTCAATGGGTTAAAATGTACAACGGTCAAAAAGTATATAAATGTAAACATGATATATCATGTAACAAATGACATAATGTTTTGATGTCATGAAATATTTTTTTTACTTATCTAACTTTATTTTTTCCTAACTAATTAGGTAGTCGTAAAAACATTTGGGGTAGAATACATTTAGTTAATCGCGTTTTGTACATTTTGGCCACAGAGTATTCTGTCTTGAAAACTTCCAGTCAAATTGACACTTGAGCGCTAATGAATTCTGTCGAGAAAACATTTCGACTAGAGCACATTTAGTCAATCGCGTTTCGTACATTTTGGCCACAGAGTATTCAGTCCTGTAACTTTCAGACAAATTGACAATTTAGCCGTAATTAATTATATCGAGTAAATATTTTGACTAAAATGTTATCCATAGCATATTTTGCCTTTAAAATATTCAGACAAAATGACCTGGTGGCACAAACATTTTGTACTTTTTAACAAAATTACATCCAACTTTTTACGCATTTTGGCATTTGTACCAGAATGACCTGTTACCCATTTTTGGTACATTATTCACAGAACTTACCTGTAGTGTTGGCCACGGATGCGTCACCAATAGGAGTTGGAGCCGTTATTTCTCATGTCATACCAGATGGTACTGAGCGCCCTATTCAAATGGCATCACAAACTTTAAATAAAACTCAGCGTAAGTGGTCACAGATAGATAAAGAGGCATATGCTATAATATTTGCAGTATAATCCTTTTTTCAATATCTGTATGGCAGAAAGTTTACATTGGTTACAGACCATAAACCGTAATTACAAATCTTTACACCAGTTAAACCACTACACATATTTCAGCCACTCGCATGCAACACTATGCTATATTTTTACAGGGGTTTATTTTATGACATTAAATACAAAACTTTTAAAGATAACAGTAATGCGGATGCTTTATCACGGTTGCTATCAGGCCATGAAGAAAAGATAATGTTCGAGGCAGCAGACATTGTTGAATTGAATCAAATGTCAATATTACCGGTAAAAAGCTCGGGAAATTGTTACATGCGTTGCAGTCTGGTAGGATACTTTCTCATTCTGAACGTTTTGGAATTGATCAAAGTGAATATTCAGTACAAAGTAGTTGTATATTAAAAGGCAGTAGGGTAGTAAGTAGTTCCAAATATATACATATAGGAAAAAGGTATTGGAAGATTTACATGTAGCCCATTTTGGAATGACCAAAATTATAATGTTGGCTCAAAGTTTTTGTTTTTGCCCTAAGATTGATTAAGATACAAAAAAATAGTTAGTAATGTTTAACAGTGTAGTGAACAAAAATGCAATCCACATGAAGTGCCTAAACATCATTGGAAGTACCCAAATTAAGTTTTTGAACGGGTACATATTACATAAAGAACAATAGGTAACGACACCAGTACTCGACAAAGGACCTATGTTCGACACTGATTCTTACTCAAAGAAGATAAGAGTTATTCATTTGTTTTGCAACAATCAATTTATAACCCTATGATCTTAGAATTAAAAGCTTCTGTCGATTATTGGTGCATGTCAGCTAAAAGTGTCGAACATTGGTGTTGTTACCTTATAGACTTTGCAATCCAATTTTTAGGTACATATTTTTTTATTTACATACACGCATTTTTGACACCGAACGTACAATCGATATTTTATAAGATATTTTTGCTAGATTATATCCTAAAGTTTTAGTAAGTGATGATAACGGGAATCAATTTACAAATTCAAAAGTTGCAAGCTTTTTAAAAAAAAATGGCATTATTCACAAACGATCAGGTCCATACCATCCTGCAACCAATGGGCAAGCAGAACGTTATGTTCAAATTATTAAAAATAAGTTAAAGTCTCTTAAAACTAACAGGAGTAATATTCATGGAAATCTAAGGATTTTGTTGCAACAATACAGGATCACACCGCACTCTACAACAAAGCTATCCCCAGCTGAATTAATTCTGTCATACTCTGTCAGGTCTAAATTTTCGTTAATAATGCCAATAGTTAAAAAACATAAAGACTCAAAAAATTACAATCACATAAGAAAACTTAACGTCCCCCACGTTACTAGAAACTATAATGGTAATTAGAAATGGAAATTAGGACATGTTGTTACAAAATTAGGGAGACTTCATTATAAATTAAATTGGATTCGGGTGACAGATGGCGCAGACATATAAATCAGTTGCGTTCAGTTCGCGTTGGTAATGAGATACCATAACAGCTGGAGTCTTCCTTTGAGGAACTTCCAGTTTTCGAGAACTTGCTGTGCCAAGAAGTTCTAGGATAATTTAATTAACAATCAATACGCAGCGACTTCAATGGAAGTTTATATTGATTCTGAGGCTGGAAATAATAACATTATAGATAAAAGTTTTGTTGAAACTAATAGTAATAATGATTATGTAGAAGGAGTAAATTGTGATAATAATAATAATACTGGAAATGTTCAAAATGGTGTGGTAAATGACACCACTGCAAGAAGCAGCAGTACGAATGATAGTCAATTGAGAAGGAGTACTAGGATAAGAAAAAGTATACAGATTAGTTTAGTGAATGTTTAATGTTCAATTAGAATACTGATTTTTTTAAGGGGGGAATACTGTCATAGTTGCTATCTGTGGGGTACCGAATCTGTGGCGGAAGAATTGTCTGTAAAAGTTGGCAGTATTAAACTCGTTTCTGGAATATAGAATGTACTTCAATTTACTTCTCGAAGTTTTCCCTAAATAAATGGAAATACAACATAAGTAAGTTAGTATTTGGTTACTACATTCATCTGCTCCCTTGTAGCTCCCGAGTCTAGGCCCTAGACTATCCATTATATATTGATAAATAAGGTTACGTTAGGTTAGGCTTAGTGTCCCGCGTGTCATTAGTCATAGGCTATGTCACGGCATATTTAATCCAACACGGCAGAAAAAGTTTTTGATTTTATTTACAAATGTATGGAGTTTTATATCAAATTAATTTTAATACATAGATCTCGAAAAAGTTTGATTTAAATATTTAAAATGTCTACCATTATGGGTGAACTTAAGTAAATGACCCGTCGTATGTAGTAGTAACAAATCTGTTAATAAGACTGTTCGACATTGTATATTTGAAATTTAACGTAAGTTCCGTAAGTAAGCTAACGTAAGTATATTAATTTTGTACACAACTACTTACATGCAACAGGGCCGGGATTCTACGTGTTAATAGCACTATTAACGATATCGTCTTTCCGTATTGTCAACGTTTTGATAACTCTTATGTCATTTACAATAATGGCAACCCAGTCATAAACGATTCTAAAACACGTCAAACGCGATATCGTTATAACGCAGTAGAATAAAGGCCCAGGTCCTTTACCTAAGTTTTTCACCTTTAGTACTTTGTGAATAAGTTTGTAACAGATAGGGGCTCAGGACGACTTTGTCGACATTCCTATATCGCCACCGTCTTAACTCGTCCACAATGCCATGTCGTCAGCATGTAATTCCTAAATTTTCACCTTCCTAACTCGTCCACATTATTATATCGTCAACTTTCTATCTTGTCCACATTCTTATATTGTCCATAGTGCTAACTCGTTCATACTCCTATATCGTCCACAATTTTAACTCGTCCACATGACTCAAACGATCGCTTAATGTGATTCTATTTAAAGCGATTAAGTATTCGTTATATGTACGTTATTTCAAATATTGTCCTTTTGGGCACAACGAATATGGGTAAAACGGTATAACTATTAGTACAAATTAAAGTTACAATTAATTTAATCGACCATTACTTAGTCTGTTTTTTTTTGCCCATTCCCTTAACATAATAATTATGTGTGTTGCCCGAGCTTCGCTATATTGATTGACCTTTTCCAGCGAAAAAATTGTGCTAGATATGAAGAACCCCTTAGAGGCTTAGACTGTATAGGCAGATTATTCCGTTTATTTTTTTTAACAGACATTTTGTTATGCGAGTTCATTGGTACATTTGTTTTTTGCTCCCGAGATAACGACATTTGTACTAAGGATGAGTTTATAATTTTTTTTAATTGTAACACCCCCGCATTCATGGGATTTGTGAAGAGTAGTGAACGAGTTTAGGAGTTGACCACAGATAATAGAAATGTAGACGAGTTGGCACTGTGGACTATATAGGAATGTGGACCAGTTAGCACTGTGGACGAAATAGGAATGTGGCTCAATTAGGACTATGGACCATATAGGAATGTGGACGAGCTAAGAAGGTGACAATTTAGGAAAGTGGACGAGTTAGGAAGTTGACAATATAGGAATACCGACGAATTGGAATAATGGGCCATATGGCATTGTGGACGAATTAAGGTGACGAAATAGGTATGTGGATATGGTCGTCCTGCGCCCAGATTGGCAATGATTTAATATACAAAAAGAGGTAGATAGGTTATAGGCGCTCCGAAAGTGACCAACTAAAACTAAGCGTGAACTGGTGCGCTGTGCGTTACATTATGCGACCAAAACAACGAAAATGCCTTAGTGCGTAAAGAGATTTTGTACTAACTAATCAAGCAAAGCATCTAAAAGTCGTGGAATAACGTATCATTCGTAAATAACATACTTTTTGCATAAATTCAATTTATTCAGGAATTATTTTTATAAAATATTGCATCAGAAAATGTCGACTGCAACAAAAAATACACCTAATGAGAGAGTGAGAAAGAGAGGCAATATCTTTGCCGATTAAAGAATAAAATAAACAGAGTTGTAAATCCCGACAAGACTCATAAGTTTAAAGGCTGCGGAAAGGGTGTGGAAATTCTGAAATGAATAATTCAAAAAGTCGAAAGTATGGGTAGTCTAGGCTAAAGGTATCGGTTTCCTTTTATGTAGTTAACTAAGGTCGGGCGGGGCTATTCCGACAGAAGGGTAAATGCGTCATATAAAGATTTTTAAGGATTTAAACGTTCTAAAACTTTTCCCGCGCCCTTTAATAAAAAAATGGTACTTAAACTATTATAAAAAGGAACAACAATAGTTTTAAGAAGAGCCGCCTTTTCGACAGCACTGTACCAAGGCTTTTCACTTTTTATTTTTAACAAATTTAATTTGTTCGAAGTACTCGACTTTGACTTTTATTTTATTCCATATTTTTGATTATAGGTGCTTTGTACAGTCAACCATTTTCATTTCGAAGCAAGACAGAACAGTATATGAAATCGCAAAATAGTAAGTCAAAAGTAAACGTTAACCTACCCTGATAAGGTCTTGTAGAGGCCTATGAATTTGTACACAGAGCATTACGAGTCGCTTCATTATTAGGCATAAATTAATAAGGCAAGATGTCTAGTCTGATCTATTACTCTTTTTTCCATTGTTAGCCTTACTTGACAGGGATGTCAAGTGAAAGCATGACGGTGCTTTCACTTGTCAAGTGTGAATTAGTGTGTAATTGCAATATTAACTGATTATGTGTGCGTAAGTCTTGCCATTTTTATACGTGAAAAAAGGTTGAATATATTCTCATCATCATCATGGTATTGTATGTCAGGCTGGTGATTTTGAAGGTGCTTTTCCACTGGACACGTGAACAGAGTATTGGATTGGAATGCATTGATTGCATATTTTGTATCGAATTGTAGTAGTAATTGTCTGAATTCAATCTTAATAATTTGCCTCTCCTCCATTTTTTTCTCCTCTTCATACTATTTGGTTTTGCTTTGTTCGGCAAGCGATTTTTTGAGCTGACATTTTTCATTATGTATACTGAATTCAGTCGCATTTATTTCGTATCTATATCCATAACAAGAGAATCTCATGAAGAAATTGATTTTCTTTAAAACTCAAAAATATAAACCCAGTAACCCAGGTGGACGCTCACTTTACTCTTCTGAACTCTTACCTTCTGGCTCCAAGTCAATTATTATTTATCAGAATAATCATTTTCCAAAAACCGCATTGCTAGGTCGTCATTTTAATAGGTACCAATAAGGCCACAATATCCCCGTGGCGCGATGTCAACGCAGCGCAAAATTCCGCGCCCCGCAGATTTTGAGTCGGCGTCGCGATTCCTTCACACGCAGCCAGGTGTGGGTTACTCCGAAATACTATTACAAAACTTACAAAGGTTTACCCCTTTTAATGCAGTTATGACGTGATCAAAAGAAAGGGACAGGATAGGGTTAACATAACATAGAATTCGATTTAGAGATTAAACACTCGGCGCGAGCTATCTTAATAATATGTTGGCGTTATTAAAACAAAAAGCATTTCGAAATATGTAAAAGCAACAAAAAAAATTTGTTCTTTATAGGTTTATTTCGTCTCTGACGCATTGCGAGTAAAAACCTCTCTTAATTAAGTAATCTAATCAATACAATTTTAACATCAAGAATATTTAGAAAAGTAAAATATTATGACAACCAGTATAGTCAGCTCTCATTTTATTTTCACCAAAAGTGGTTTTCATCTAATATTACAATATTTAATAGAGATAAACACCTCAAAATAATCATGAAGACAATTATTAACGGCCGAACCCTATATTCAAACCGCAGACAGATACCCTTACTTCGGATTAAAATTAGACACATTTTGTATGGGCCAATGTCAAATTTCAACCCGAAGTAAGCCTTATCTATCCGCAGTTTGAATATAGGGTTCAGCCGTTAGTGTATAAATAAATAATATGACCATGCTCAAAGTTCAAAAGTATGTAATTACGAAGTAATAATGGTAAATTGATTTGTTTTTATGAGTGACAAAACGAAAAGGTTTACACTATACAATATTTTTGCAGCCACATAGTAAATATTTCATTAAAAGCAGACGTCAAAAATATAATTTCAATGTATGAGGGACGATCCATAAGTTTTGATAATCGGTATAAAAAATGAGAGATAGGTAAATCGTTATACTTTTATTGGAATATGCGGACTTTCGACGTAATAACGTCATTTAATTGTTTTATTTTACCCCTTTAAAAATATTTTACTTTTGTAGGTCAAATTTTGTACCTTACTAAGTCATCATCAACTCTTGATTTTTATATAGTTGTTTTTGAACATTACTGAATGAGAACTAGGAGTCGAAAGTAAGGGCTACATAAAAGGGGAAGCAGTTAACAGTTCTGAAATTTGATCAAAGACCAGCACCCTTGTCAATTAGAAGGCTCTGAAGCGCAATTCCTGCCGCAAATTCGTATTTCTTTTTCTTTAACCCTTAAATTGGCAAAAATTAAAAAAGTCGTGAATTCAAACCCTATTTGATTTCGAACCAGCATAAAAAAATATCAATCCAAAAAAAACAAAAAGTGAGCATTATGGTATGTATACTGTGGTGCACACTGCCAAATTAAGGGTAAGCTTATTTTTAATATTCTTACATAACTTTGAAAGAATAATGTTAAATAACTTTCGTAGATTATTTGAGCTCCATTAGTAAAAGCAAATGTCACAGTTATTATTTGTAGGCCTCAATAATCCTGAAAAAGGCCGAAAAACCTACCCTAAATTTTGGTGACAGAGCTGGAGATAAAAAAAAACTACTACTAAGTTAACTTTTTTATCGTTACTTATAAAGATAAACCAAGATTTCATTTTCAGTAACAACATTTTAATAATGCATCAGGACGTCCTCCACTCCACTCCTAATTATTACAAAACTCACTCTTATTTTGCCGACATGTAAAATTACTCCATATGTACATGTTGTTTGTTTAGCTATCACAGAAAAACAATGAATAATGTACATGTACTTTTTCTCAAGTTTAAGGTTGATTTGTGTCATGGCCAAAGAGCGGAATTCTTCATAGCAAAAATCAAACTGTCAGAGGGATTGACCTAACTGTTTTATCGACTTATCGATAAATATTTGTCACTTAACGAAACAAAGTTAAAGTAATGAAATCAGGCTTTTGGATATACATACAAACAAACAAATTAACTGTGTCCCTAATTAGCTGACCGCCACTGTACTTTAGTATAATAGTAAAGAATAAAACATTAAATACATTTTTTTTAATTTTCTATATGAAACTTATCATTAAAAATTAAAAACAAATATTGCTAAGAGTAGGTAACTAATCTTCATTCAAAATAACAAAGTCGAAATCTAAATCTGTACTAAATATGTTTTCTTCATCTTCCCTGTAGTAAAAGAAAATAGTCATTATTTTTTCAACTTTTTCACCTTTCAAATTACTCCTTTTTTCATTGTAGATCTAGGAATTTATAAGATGAAAACGAGCGTTCTACCTCAGTTGAAGTAACAGGAGCATATTTGTAGTACTCGATAACGGTGTTTTGGCTGTAATCACTTTTTTCTATAAAATCAGCATATTTGCGTATGATGTCGTAGTCCGGAATTCTATCTAGTACTTTTTCAAGTTTTATTTGCACTGTCTGAGATCCACACCAATTTAGAATACTTCTCACCTGGTCAAGTATTACAAGAGAGTCTAATAAGGATAAACAGGATGTTTGTAATTTGATTATTGCGTCACGTAAAATGCCATAACTTTATTTTACGTACAACAGATCATTTCTCAAATTGTTGTGCTTGAGTACTCTTTTAGCTTCTCTTATTGCAGCCGACTCTTTTGAATTTAAGTTTGAAATCACTTCTGTAATACATTCCAAATTTTCTGCATAATATATATAGCTGCATTAAGCCATGTGCCCCACCTAGTTATAATAGGTTTTGGAGGCAATGGTACGGATGGACAAATTTGTTTGAATAAGCGGACTCTATGTGGAGACTTTAAAAATATTTTTTTAAGTTGTATATTAAGGCGTCAGCACTTTTATATTGAGATCGCATGTGCTCGCAGACTCTATGTAATCCATGTGCCAGACATGTAACATGTAGTAGATTTGGAAATGTAGCTTTTAAGATTTTACCAGCCTTTAGCATGTACGCGGCACTATCAGTGCTCAAAACAAGGACATTTCTAACATGCTCATTATATGAATTGTGCCAAATAAACTGCAATTGCTTTTTTAAGTATTCGGCCACTGAGTTACCATCAACTTTTTCAAAAAAATTACTTTCGATTAAGTAAGATTTGCAACAATAATTTTCGTCGACTGTTATCCTATCAGGTTCTTGCGTATGTCTTGAACTGTTTGTTGGTAAACTATATCTAAGTATACTTTTCTCAGCAATGATTCATCCGGAAGTGATTTTGATGTACAGGAACAACAAATATATTTTTGGTTTTTTTTTATAAACTGTGGATTGTTAATCTTTTTCCATGGAATATTGCACGAAACTAAAAATATTATTAAATCTATATAGAATGTGTCTGAACTCGTACTTTTTGAGCATTGTGACGAATGAGTTTTACTCACTAAATGACTTTCAACACAATGTTTCTTTAGCTGATGTAAATGAACGTCACATTTAGAGCAATATATTGTGGAAGAATCTTCTTTGAAACTAAGAGAAGAATCTTTCTGTATCCATTTTTTTATTGTTTTTCATTTAGGATTAACCATTTTAGTAGCACGGCACGGAAATCACTCATGAAACTCAAGTGAGATGACATATGTGACGCTGACATGATTTACTTTAATATGGAGATGCAAGTTGCTTATCAAAGAGGTCAAATGTTACAGAATAATCTTTTAAGTTGATTATGGATACCTAATGCGATATTATTCCGTAACTTCGATAAGTCGATAAAACAGTCAATGTCAATCCCTCTGACAGTTTGATTTTTGCTATGAAGAATTCCGCTCTTTGGTCATGGCATTGTGTTCTCATTAAAAGAATATCATTATGGGGATGGTTCATACCAATTACCGAAAC
Source organism: Acleris holmiana (assembly GCA_949316455.1). Lineage (NCBI taxonomy): Eukaryota > Metazoa > Arthropoda > Insecta > Lepidoptera > Tortricidae > Acleris > Acleris holmiana. The sequence goes on along the minus strand of OX438762.1, from coordinate 17,718,516 downwards.
TTACGGATCATCACTTGTATTTGTCATACATACTTGGATTTCCCTGTGACTGTGTTGGCAATTGTCCTTAGTATATTTGGTGGTTTGATCAACTCTTTTAAAATATTACTTTCCGTCGCAAGTGGAAAACCGTTATCCAACATTTCATCAAGAAGCTGGAAATGAAATTATAAATATAGTTATACAATCAAATACAATCAACTAGAGTGCATGGCTCAAGAATACAAAGGCAATAGCTCGCATTGGTTTGTTTTGTTGAGTGCACTAATACTGTTTAAGGTAAGAAACAAAATGTATTTCTTACCTCATAAACAACCACATAGTTTTCTTTGATAATTGTCTCAGTACAGTCTGAGAAGTAATCCTGGAAAAAAAAGCAAGCATGACATAGTGACACTGCGATGAAGTGTTTTGAATCCACAAAGCTAAGGTCCACAACTGTATTGATGCAATAGTGCAATGTCAATTTAACAGATAGGCTCACCTTCATGGGTTAAATATACTATAACATTAAATAACACAAGTGACTGGATATTGGTTAAAAAGGACAGCAAGACAGTAAGCACTTGATGCAGTTGTATTAAACAAAAAAATTACAGGATGGAGGCAAGCGCATAAAAAAGAAGACTGGAATTAACCCTAAAAATTGAGTGCTGTTCAGTGCCTGGTCCTAGTCCTTGATTTAAATAAAGAGAGATTGCAAGATTGTTTTACCCTGGGTACCTGGCGCCTATAACAAGCGCTCTACTCCCCCAGGAACAGCACAGGACAGTACACACTATTACTTATTTTATTAGTTACTATAAAAGGCAGAAGTTTGCTATGTAAACAAGGACCTTTACATTAAAACTCATAAGAATTTGAAATGATTCTTTCATCTTTGATGAACTAACACAGTTCACCTTTTGTAAAAGATCTTCATTTTAAAGAAAAATAAGGTAAAGACACCAGTACTCGAAAAAGGACCAATGTTCGACACTGACTCTTATTCAAAGAAGATAAGAGTTATTCATTACACACAAACAAATGAATAACTCTTATCTTCTTTGAATAAGAGTCAGTGGCGAACATTGGTCCTTTGTCGAGTACTGGTGTCTTTACCTTAAATGAAAAAGTTACTTTTTTTAATGCTTTATTAAAAACGTGTAACTTCCCACTCGTTTTAAAGGACCATTAAAAAAAGTTACTTTATATCAATTATATTCATACCTGGAAAGTATCAACCACCCTATGTAAGAACTCTATGACAAAGAGTGGAGCCACTTCTTGCTTGCACACTGCCACTAAGGCTACCCCACCACGCTGGATGGAAATCAGATAGTGGTGCGGAGCCGCTAGCACAGGCGGGACATCCTATAAACATGAAACAAATGCTACATGTAAGAAAAGCAAAAGTCAATTAACTTTAGCAAGTAACATTGACAAGTTTAAAGGTATTTAAAAGCTCTCTATAACCCTCATAACATAATTATGTATAACACCTCATGTGGGAAGGGAAAAGTACTTCGTATGTAGTAGTATCTCCAGATTAAGATAAGAATAAACTACAAAATTATGAAAGATATCCATAACTTGAGCATAGATCCTGCAGAAAAACAAATATATTTAGTTTGTTCTGCCCAATAATTCAAATTATACAAAATGTTTTTCATAGAGGACATTGGACAGGATCCAATAATGCTTAAAAATGCTTAGGCAGGACGAGCCTATAGTCATATTTTTAATAGGATAAAGTAAGCTGATCATTCTCAAGTGATTCTTTTGGCAAAAGTTAACAAAAAATGTAACCAAAACTTGATTTAGTAACCGTTTCATTAATTGTAATACAATTAACCTCTTATAAATTTAATAAGCCTTAAGATTTATCCAGGACAAATATTTTAGCACATCTTCATATTTTATGTTTTTGAACAATTTTGTATAAAGATTTATTATCTGTAGAGACTAGAACTCAGTTTTTAGGGTTCCGTAGCCAAATGGCAAAAAACGGAACCCTTATAGATTCGTCATGTCTGTCCGTCTGTCCGTCCGTATGTCACAGCCACTTTATTCCGTAACTATAAGAGCTATACTGTGGAAACTTGGTAAGTAGATGTATTCGGTGAACCGCATTAAGATTTTCATACAAAAATAGAAAAAAAACAATAAATTTTTGGGGTTCCCCATACTTAGAACTGAAACTCAAAAATTTTTTTTTCATCAAACTCATACGTGTGGGGTATCTATGGATAGGTATTCAAAAATGATATTGAGGTTTCTATTATAATTTTTTTCTAAACTGAATAGTTTGCGCGAGAGACGCTTCCAAAGTGGAAAAATGTGTGTCCCCCCCCCCGTAACTTCTAAAATAAGGGAATGATAAATGTAAAAATAATATATGATGTACATTACCATGCAAACTTCCACCGAAAATTGGTTTGAACGAGATCTAGTAAGTAGTTTTTTTTTTAATACGTCATAAAAACATTGATCAAAGCTACAACGAACTTTTATATTATGTTACTTGCTGCTACGGAACCCTTCATGGGCGAGTCCGACTCGCACTTGGCCGCTTTTTTTTTAGTCCAGCATACAAAGTATTTAAGTTGCTTTAAATGAAATAAACCATACATGAACTGTCGGCTTATATCACCTAATTAAAAATACGAGTTTAGAAACAGTTGTAAGGTAACAAAGGTCACTTTTTTTCTTTGTAAGAGACCTTAGGTTGTTTTTGTTTTAAATGAAACAGTAATAATATCGACGATACTTACATTCGGTGACGCTCGCTGCGCTTCCAAATAGTAATCGCATACAGAACGCGGTATTACACTTCGCCAATGTTTTTCAAGAAAAACATCCCTGGAAATATAGAAATACGCATTGAGAAGAGAATTAAGTGAAGTCTAAAGACAGCTTTATCAGAATATCTTGACACTCATCACTACGTTTCTTAGTTATGATTTCAATGATTTATAAAAGTGTACACTTGACAACCTACCCAGAAGGATTAATAATAAATAAACTGTGAATCATTTTGATTTAGATTAAGCAAATTTAAGTAAACTTGTTTCCTATCATAAGTTAATAGAACTATGATAAAAATACAAGGATTTTATACTCTTAAACTCTTTTCGAATAAAACGTCCTTTTAAAAAGAAGCGACACCGAAAAGCTACCAAGCTGGCACTTGCTTGCTATGTTACGTTACTTGACACTTTACTTTTTGCTTTGACTATACTTTGACTATGTATCAAAGAGTATAGAAATATAGATAGACAGGGAACTATGTATGATAGACAGAATATAATTGAATTGACAGTTGCGTAACAGATAATGAAAATAGGGTAGGGTGGATTTCTTTAACGTTGTTCGTCGGAAATGACTATTCCGATCAAGTTAGATGATTTAATTACAATAATCACAGAGCTAGATTTTAGTAGAGACCTTGAGTACACCAGTAATGTTGAAAGTCCCCATTGATCCCATGTACCGTAAAATGCTGCAACTTTGCCTGTATTTTGACATTTGTTTCTTATACTTGTGAACCTATTTTTCTTAGTATTAGTCGGAAAAAACCCTATGCTTGCCAAATAGGGCTCAAATCTCATTAGGTAGTCATACAATATTTCCGAATTATAAGCAATCAAAGTGGCAGGCAAAATTGTAGGCCTAAGACGTAACTTTGCCTAGACGGATATCTCAAAAAATAATGTGTTGCTATTTACTCTCGTACATGCAATGATAAAGAAAGAGAATGGATCTGACATACCTACAGAATAAACGTGCCTACCTAAACTACCATAGCAAACATAATATGGCGGACTGTCACGTGTTTAAATGCTGCCCCGATTCGATAGTAATAATAAAGTTATCGATAAACAAACCATATGGGTGGGAGGTTCTCAGCTCGTCTGTTCTGTACGTTCAGTACTTCGCATGTCCTGTATAAAGATGCAGTAGCAGTGGGATACCTGAAGGGCTTGCAAAACGTCGTCTTGAGCACAACCAGCACAGTGGGCCCTTTCCATCGTAAAGGAAAGGAAAGGTTGGAAATGGGTCCTTAATTAGTACCATAAATAAAATAGTTTCAATAAAAAAAAACACATTAACTTATTCTTATAAAATACTAGCTTTTGCCCGCAGCTTCGCACGCGTTACATTGGGGTAAGGAAACACCCTTAGAGGAAACTGCGTTGTAGATACGATTCTTCTTTCTAGCTGCAAGAATTATTTACGGGTGTGATTTAAACGGTAAGCAGAATATTGACGTTGTGGTCAGCATAAAAATGCATTTGGTCAGCAACTAATGGTCATCTAAAACATCAAAATCAGATGGGCCTCACTGTCACCAAGTCAGGATCTGACGATGATGAAGAGAACTGATGATGAAGACCATAGATGGTTATCGGAACTCCTTAACAGTACCTATTTGAAGGGTGCCGATAAGATATCTCGATTAAGATAGTTGAGCGACTACAACGAATAATATTTTCTTGTTGAAATAATAATATTATTATGACTATGACTATCCGGCGGCGTTACTTGTGGCGCGCTTGAAACTTAAAGTTTCATATCAACTAATAAGTGGGACTACGAACAGCGTATTATGATCACTAAAAAGTATAAAATAAAATGTTTTAAAAAACAAATAACCACCTTAAGAAACGCAAAAAATAACTTCTTTTAAAATTGCAGGCACCTACCTGTTAGGTTAGTCCAACTGAAGTCGGCGACCACAATATTTTCACAAAAAACCAAATAGGTGCCTGTAGGGTGCCTACAATTTTAAGTTATTTTTTGCGTTTTTGAAGGCGGTTTTTTGTTTTTTAATTAATGCTCTTTTTCCACTCTGACTTAGGTATGTGTAAAATGGGTACATATTGGCTCACATAAAATTCTTATTCCTATTTTTGTTTCGCTAGCGATTTGTATTCATAATAATCACTCTTCATCTCTTTAAACGCGTTAAACCAATGATAAAGAAAGAGAAAGGATCTGACATACCTACAGAATAAACGTGCCTACCTAAACTACCACAGCAAACATAATATGGCGGACTGTCACATGTTTAAATGCTGCCCCGATTCGATAGTAATAATAAAGTTATCGATAAACAAACCATATGGGTGAGAGGTTCAGCGTGCGGGGTAGGGTGAGAACTATCATGTCATACCGTCGATTCCCATTGCATTGGATTTCAATGATTTAATGATTATAGCTACTTGACTTTCGGTTACAGGAATCAGTTTGATAATGGATTTACTATGACGATCAAATTCAAAGCTAGTTAAGTCACTAATCGTAGCAAAACAATTACCGGGTAGGTCAAGAAATTGGTTGTTTATTGTGTTAGGGTCATTGAAATGACTTGGTAGCTCTTTTACACTGTGACTGCTAACAAGGATATTTTTCTTGAGGTTTTTCCACAAAGCCCGGGGGTCATTAATATTGTGGTTGATTTTCTGTCTAAAAAAACGCACGCTTCTCATTAAACAAAGAGCTAGTAACAACATTCTTTAATTCTTTGTAATATTGTTTGTGTACTAAAGATCTGGATTTTCTGTACCTTGCGTGGGCCTCATTTCGCAAACGCATCATTTGCTTAACTGTGTAGGTAATCCAGGGGCTACCGCGTGACTTAATACAAATGGTCTTCGGAGCATACACGTCAAACAATGAAATATTTTTTTTATTCAATTCATTCACCATGTCACTGACGGTAACCAACTTCCAAATTTGCTCAAAGTCAATGCTACTCAGGTCTCGTTCAAAGTCGTTTAACTCGATTTCTTTTAGCGGTCTGAATGATATGAATTTTGGTTCAGGTTTAGCTAATTTTATGTTAAATCTACAAGTGATAAAAGCGTGTGCGCTTAAGTCAGGGATGTAGTTAACGCGTGTAAACAAAGCAGGTGCGTCACCACAAACGAGATCTATCATCGTGCCACTATGATCCGTGAAGTGTGTGGGCTCGCTCGAATACTGTGTTAGGTTGAAACACTCCAGAAAGCTAGTCAGCTTCCTACAATTAACTTCTCCTTTGACCAGCATGTTGACATTAAAATTGCCTAATAAAATCACGTAATCCTCTATTCAACTGCGTTATAACGATATCGTTTTTGACCTGTTTCCGTATTGTCAACGTTTTGATAACTCTTATATCATTTACAATAATGGCGACTGTGACATAAACGATTCTTAAACGTGTCAAACACGGTATCGTTTTAACGCACCTGAATAGAGGCCCTGGTAATCACACTTAGCGAACGAACTCACGGAGGCCGTAAGGGCATCTATTAATGTGTCCACGTCTAGCCACGGCGGGCGGTACGCTGTACCTATAGCGACCCTCGTACCCTTAACGGTAAGGTTCAGCCACATCTGCTCGACGAGCGGCGGAACGGGGTGCGGACAGACTCGCACATTGACGCCGCGCTTGACGTAAAAACCCACTCCGCCACCCCGGGTACGAATACCCGCGGGCCGAACCACGTGACGTAAGCTGTACCCTGGTACATTCGGAGCATGCGAATCTTGGCCTTCTTTCAGCCATGTTTCGTTGATTGCCATCACGTCAACAGAATGAGACTGCATTGCTACTATAAATTCCTCGTGCTTAGTCCCCAGAGAACACGGATTCAAAAGGCCTACTAGAAGTTTATTATATTATATATATAAAAAAATACTCAAGAAACACTAAAGAATTGGAAAAAGGTTGCGCATTAAAATTATAGATAACATGGGAAATGATGCGTATTGTAAGAGTATATGGAAGTACACAATACATAGACAATAATACAAATAATGACAGCGTGATCAGCAAAAACATAGACATGGTGCATGACGTAACAATTTCGTTGAAGTATGCAGAGAGTATGACGAGTGATGTTTGCATTTGGTTGCTACTACTATATATAACTGGACATTGCAATACAGCGCAGAGCATAGCACCATGTGGAATACAGGAATTACATGAACTAGGACACGGTATACAATGTGATATAACGTTAATATTTTATATTCGACGCTAAGTAACATAAATAAGTGTAAATAGTTAAACATATACGTTTGCCCTAACATTATTCTCTGCCCAAAACCTGAGTGAGATCACTCGACGATCGAACCCGGCGTGCAGGCGCGTCGCTGCTGCGACGCACGTACACGCGCCCGTCTCTTGTCCAGGTATTCCGCCACTCCAATAGCCTGCACTCCTGCCGTGCGCTATAAAACAGCGACCTGTTCAGCCTAGTCAGCCGCTCGTTCACATAGAAACGGCTAGGCGGCCCGGGCAGATCGAAGTCCGACGTATCAGCCCCGCGGCGCACCCTCGCAGCACGCAGGAGGTCAGCAAGCGGCGCGCGGCGGGCAAGGCGCACGACTAGCGGCCGCACGCGCGCGCCCGCCCCCTCGCCCTCCACGCCGGCGGCACCGCTAGGCTGCAGGCGCGCGCCCACGCGCTCAGCGAAGACGATATCGCGCTCATCAAGGGCTACGCCGAGCCTCTGCGCGATCATACACATGAGATGTGACCGGCTCTCGTTGGGCACTTCGGGGATCCCTGCGATCTCAAGGTCGTTCAGCTCAGACTTGAGCTCTGCGACGGTGTTATCGAGGTCCACATTGGCGTTGTCGGTTACTCGCTGCTCCGCACGCTCCGCACGCGCCTCGAGGCGCTTGACCCTCTCCTCGACGGCCTCGAACCGCACCTGGAACCCACCAAATGTCTTCCGCATTTCCACCATCTCGTGCCTCAGACCAGCGATCTCCTCTCTCATGGAGCCGAACTCAATTCGGAACATTCGCAGTTGCTCAGCGAGTTCGAGCGTCTGCTCCTTAGGTGGCGATGACTCACCAACACTGTCCTCTTCCGGCTCGCTGCCCTTTATCGGAGTGTCGGTGTTGTCGCGCCGGGGGACCTTAATTTTGCATCCCGGACAGGTCCAAAACGGAGAGACCCGCGCGTCAAGCGCCAAATTTACGCAAGCCCTATGATAAACGCATGCGCATTTTTTACACTTGGCGCCATCTATTAAATTGTTTGCGGTAAATTTCCCACAGGCAGTGCACTTAGGTTGCGGCATAACGACGGCGGACAATACTTCTTCAAATACACTTGGGAGCAAAGAAATCGAGCCACCCTTGCAATTTTTACTTCGATGCTAATTGTATAAAGGTCGTAAGTGTTATCATGAAAATTCGAATGCCATATGATAGGTAATTTAGTCTTCTATCGAATGAAATAATTTTTAGAGGTGGGGATGGGTATTTCTCGTCACTGTGGGCCATAACAATACCCCCCCCCCTCTAATTAGCTCGTTAGTGCACGTACTGGTTGTGCCTCATCATTAGGTATAAAACCATTTTGTTTAATTGTTTTTACATCATTTGTTTATGATACGTCATCCTGAACACATCTCTGCTCGATTCTACTGGAAAACCTTGAAGAAACATGGATACTACCACGTCTGTAGCCAAGTGAAGTGGCCCGACAACTGAACCTGACGCGATCGTCAGTCCAACGAGTATTCCAGAGGTTCCAAGCGACTGGTGCTTTCTCCAGAAGACCTGGTACTGGCCAGGTACGCTCTACCTCTGAACAAGATGACCGCTTCATTGTTGTGAACTCGCTACGAAATCGACGACTGAATGCTGTTCACCTTCAGCAGAAGCTACGAGAAGCCCGAAATGTGTCCATCAGCCGATGGACTGTTAGAAGGAGACTTGCAGAGAAGAATTTAACTTCACACAATGCTGCGAATGGCCCTAAACTCACCCCGTCACCGTCAAGCACGTCTTCGTTTTGCTCAGGAACATGAAAACTGGAGCCTTGGGCAATGGAGGACAGTACTCTTCTCTGACGAGTGCAGGATTTGTCTTTTTGGCAATCACGGCAGGGAGAGGGTTCACCGAAAGCCTGGAGAGCGATTTTCGCAATGCTGCATCGAGGAACGAGTCGCATATGGAGGCGGTTCATGCATGGTCTGGGCCGGCATTTCTTTGGAAGCGAAGACAGACATTGTGTTCGTCATTGGGCCTGGTGTCGGGCCAAATTCAAGAGGATTGAATGCTCATCGGTATATTGAAGAGGTCCTCGCTGAACATGTGGTCCCATTTGCTGGCTACATCGGTGACAACTTCATGCTGATGCAAGATAACGCCACATACTGCTCGGATCACTCAGGAATACCTAAGAGAGGTCAATATCCCTGTCATGGATTGGCCAGCACGGAGCCCGGTCTTGAACCCGATAGAGCGCGTCTGGGACGAGCTCAAGAGGCGAATCCGGGCCAGGGATCCTGCTCCTGACACCCTGTACCAGCTGTGGAAGGATGGGCGGGCATACCTCAAGACTTTCAACATAAACTCGTACGTTTAATGAAAAATCGCATGCGTGCACGTCGATTGGCTAGTCCTGGAGGCAATACAAGTTATTAAAAACCGATAATCTGTTTTAATTTTCATAAAACTTTTTAATTATTCTCTTGTATTCTTCGGTTCTACAATATGCATTTTGAGGGCCATATGCTTTTCAGTCCTGAAATGAACTGAAAATATGCATCCCCACCACTAAAAATTGTATCATTCGATAGAAGACTAAATTACATATTATATGGCATTCGAATTTTTATGATAACACTTACGACCTTTATGTAATTAGCATCGAAGTAAAAATTGCAATGGTGGCTCGATTTCTTTGCTCCCAAGTGTAATACACTTAGTGCAGCGCGTGGCTAACAGATGGCGCTAAATAAGTATTGCCTAAATCTGTCTAGATTAAGTTCTAATTCCTATAATCTCCGCAAGTGCTAAGAGTGCGATGTAATTAAAAATCCTTAACTCGTCACATAAACAACTCAGTAGACCTCATTATAATGTATCCGACACTGTCACTATTTAAAAAGTTTAGTGGTGGGTATATAATTTAAGACATGGAATGTTTATTTATAGTTTAAAGATTAACATGTAACTGGCTGAATCTGATGAAAAGAGGAACACTTTTTGTTTGTAAGTTTCAGCAGAGTCAGTCCATAGCCAGTTAGTGTACTTTCGTAAAACTGATAAATAGTTTCACCGTTTACTCAATCCAACACCTTAGATGCCACTAAATGGAATTTGTTAACAGTGTTAGTACTCAAAGGCATTAATAGAAAATGTACAATTTTTCGACCCAAACAGTCACGTGTTTCGTCAATAGACACCCAAAAGCTATCCGCTGCTCGTAATTTTCTCCGCATATTTTGCATTGTAATTTTGTAGACTTTATCCAAGTAAATTTTACGTATATGTGATTGATCTGAAATATCCCGGCCACCACAATACTTTTGTAAAAAGTTACGAAAATGATAGTTACTTAATTTTGACCAAGGAATATTAGCACATATCATCATTATTGTCAAATCCAAATAAAAATCCGTGTTTGATTCTGAACCATTTTTCTTTTGCTGGTGAACTTTTGAGTTAACATGCACCTGAATATCGGATTTTCGGTAGGTTCTCAGACGTTTATCACAAATAAGGCAACGCAATTGAAATCCGTCAAAAGATAAATCTGGGTAAGAAGATAGCCAAGATCGTATACATTTTTCACTTGCCGGACTTCTTGAAGCCATAATTTATAATTAATTAATGAAAATCGCATTGGTTTATAAATAAGTACACGTTTCTAAAGTGACAACGTCAATGCTTGACAAAGATAGAATATAACCTATTTTATCTATATGGCTAGTAGTAAACAAAGTCATTGAAATCAAGTAGTGTCTAATGCGATGATAGAAGAACAGGTAATTGATTGATAAATATGTTGAAGTACATTAAATTATAATATTTTGAGAAAACTTCTAAAAAAAACATTATTAGGAAGTCTCTACTGTACAGAACAGGGTTAAGTTTTCAAAATGACGGGCGTTTGTCCTATCCTTGGATTCCTTTCATAAAAAAAACACTCATTAAGTTCTCTTAATGATAAAATACAAGAATCATAAAAAGCAACAAAAATATTAACAATAATTATTTACTTTTGTTTTTATTCAAAACAGTGCCACAGCGTGAGAGTGCCAAAAATCTTAAATAATTGTGTATTACCAGTCTTTAACTCCTTCATTTTTTACAAATATGACTTGTTATATTATGAGTCCGTAACAAATATCCGCTCTTACCGGGATTTGAACCCAGGACCGTTGGTTTCATGGGCAGGGTCACTATCAACTAGGTTTACGTGTCGTCAAGTAAACAAATTAAAATATTTGGTGCTGTCTTAGATGATTTTTAGTAGGTATAAAACTTTAGTCATTACTCATTTCGGAATAATATTATTTTATTTAAATAATTTCGGAATGAAACTTTCTCAGTACACTTTTTCCCAAAATCCTTAAAAATATGTAGTAATCAATGATGAAAGAAGGTTCTTTGCTTTCTTTATGATACAATTACAAAAAACCATGTTATTTCAACATTAATTGTCATAATGAGAAATTTCCAAGTTATTTTCGATATTTTAAGAACAACCCTAGCTGTCAAATTCTCCGGTTTGTTTACTTTCAAAATATTGTAAATAAAAGGCAAATCGTATTATAATCTTGAACTAATCTTGATCTATGGATTAATAATAATGTAGTACATATTTAAATCCCCCAATAATAAGAAAACTGACCAATATTTTAACAAAAACTTAAACTTACCGATGACATGTTCAATATTTCAGATTTTTGCTGTTTCTTTCACCACATCCTAACAAACTACACTTGAGAGACATTACAATGAAGTTTCTCTTTCAATCCACGTGTAACTTTTGGCAATATATAATACGGAAAACAAGACATTAATATTTTTTTAAGTGAATTCGGCACGGTTGACACATCAGATACTTGATACTTATGACAAGCTAATTGCACATGGCTGACTTTAGGCACGTTAGGTATTTGTATGAACGTCAAATTATAAATGTTGCCATTATTGCACTGGCTGACGTTCTGTCATCTCTTTTTACTCAGGAACATAGAACTAAGTTAAAAAGAGATAACATTATTTTTGAGTGTTCGATGTCGGAATGCATAGTATTTACATAACTGGGCCTCTATTCAGGTGCGTTAAAACGATATCGTGTTTGACACGTTTAAGAATCGTTTATGTCACAGTCGCCATTATTGTAAATGACATAAGAGTTATCAAAACGTTGGCAATACGGAAACAGGGCCTATATTTAGGTGCGTTAAAACGATATCGTGTTTGACTCGTTTAAGTATCGTTTATGACATAAGAGTTATCAGAACGTTGACAATACGGAAACAGGTAAAAAACGATATCGTTATAACGCAGTTGAATAGAGGCCCTAATTATTTGTATATACCAACGTGTCATATCCATTCTGTCCTTTATCTATGCGTTAAAAACACTCTACTTTTCACTTTGAATGCGAGGAAAAAAACGACGTTCTAAACAATATTGTTTTTTAACAACGTACGCTCAATACAAGTTATGAACATCTATTCAAAATACAAATAGGAAAAAAAAGTTCCGCGGTTTTTTTGTAAAGTGATGTTTTAAATGCTTGCATATTTAGCCAACAGATTCAAACTTGGAAACCATTTTAAAAATAATTGGACCACGCATAATAAAAGAGTTCGGCCTTAATATGATTAAATAGATTCATATTCGCAATAATTAATCGTGTTTCACGAAATTAAATGTTTTTTTATATACTTATTTGCACAGTTGTCATTTTGAGGTTATTTCGACACCCAAAAATATGGTCCATACACAATCACTGAAAATGGCGATAATCCTCCATTCATAAACACACACCGTGATTGGTTGTTTAGGGGTTTCCAAAGTAAATTTAAAAAAAATACCTTAATCCCTAGAGATTAATAAGGAGCTTTAGTCCCGATTCGCAGAGATAGTAGCATTTTAAGAGCATGAGAAGTGAAAAATAAAAATATATAGCGGCCAGAATTAACGACACGTTAGCCTAATTGGAAGTGACCCTGCCTTCGAAGCTAGCGGCCCTGGGTTCAAATCCCGGTAAGGGCAGATATTTTTTTAGAAGTTTACTTAAAATATTATAACTTAATGTACTTCAACATATTTATCAATAAATTACCTATTCTTCTATCATCGCATTAGACACTACTTGATTTCAATGACTTTGTTTACTACTGGCCCTTTAGATAAAATAGGTAATATTCTAATCATCTTTGTCAAGCATTGACGTTGTCACTTTAGAAACGTGTACTTATTTATAAACCAATGCGATTTAAAATAATTAATTATAAATTATGGCTTCAAGACGTCCGGCAAGTGAAAAATGTATACGATCTTAGCTATCTTCTTACCCAGATTTTTCTTTTGACGGATTTCAATTGCGTTGCCTTATTTGTGATAAACGTCTGAGAACCTACCGAAAATCCGATATTCAGTTGCATGTTAACTCAAGTTCACCAGCAAAAGAAAAATGGTTCAGAATCAAACACGGATTTTTATTTGGATTTGACAATAATGATGATATGTGCTAATATTCCTTGGTCAAAATTAAGTAACTGTCATTTTCGTAACTTTTTACAAAAGTATTGTGGTGGCCGGGATATTCCAGATCAATCACATATACGTAAAATTTACTTGGATAAAATTACAATGCAAAATATGCGGAGAAAATTACGAGCAGCGGATAGCTTTTGGGTGTCTATTGACGAAACACGTGACTGTTTGGGTCGAAAAATTGTATATTTTCTATTAATGCCTTTGAGTACTAACACTGTTAACAAATTCCATTTAGTGGCATCTAAGGTGTTGGATTGAGTAAACGGTGAAACTATTTATCAGTTTTACGAAAGTACACTAACTGGCTATGGACTGACTCTGCTGAAACTTACAAACAAAAAGTGTTCCTCTTTTCATCAGATTCAGCCAGTTACATGTTAAAAGCTGGAAAATTGTTGAAACGTGCATATCCTCAAATATTGCATGTAACGTGTTTTGCACATGGTTTTCACCGTTTAAGTGAAGAAATACGGAATAGATTTCCGAATGCGGATAATGTTATTGCATGTATAAAACAAATATTTTTAAAATCCGACTCTAGAGTAAAATATTTCAGAGAACAATGTCTTGGTCTAGCTTTACCACCTAAACCAACAATTATTAGGTGGGGGACGTGGATCACAGCCGCTTGTTACTATGCAGAACACTTCGAACAATTGAAGAGGATGATAAATGGTTTAAAAAACGAATCATCCTTAATTCGGAAGATAAAGAATATAATTAAAATCCCAAATTTAAAAAACGATTTTCTGTACATAAAAACAAATTTTCAAGTTATCCCACAAAAAAATCTTGAACTACAAAGCACAAAGTTACAGATAAAAGAATCTTTTAAAATTGTAAAGGAATACATACTGTTTTAAAAAGAATACCTGGGAGTCTTAGATCTACACTTACATAAAAGTTTCAAGCAATTTTAAATACAAATCCTGATTATGTTACCGTAAACGAAATGCAGAAGAAAATAAACGCCGAGCCACAAGCATATTGGAAAAACATACCAATGTCAACAATTACACATGCCCCAATGACGTCAGTAGACTGTAAACGCACTTTTTCGACTCATAAATGGGTCCTAAACTCACGTCGATATAGGCTCACAAGTGAAAATTTGGAAAAAAATATGGTCATTCTTTTCCATTGGCGAAAGTGATTTATCGCCTTAATCATATTCATTTGAATAATTTGTCACTGGAAACCATCGACATACTAACCAATAGACGCCGGGTTCCATAAAAAAATCTATTCGAAAAGTGTCCTAGGGCGACCTATACAAACTTCATACTTGTATAAAATCATTGTCAAAATAAAACATTCTAATTTAAATGGTATGTTGGTAACGCAATGCTTAATTTTGCTTGAAACAATTTATCATCTTATGTGGCTTTGACCAGATACTCGTTTTTTACCCTTTGAAGCTTCTACTAGCGAAGTGCCAATGTCATCGCGAACAGAGTACAGATGGAGTAGCTCTACACTTAATATTATTTCTGTTTTGGCGTCTCAGGTGGGTATGGGTTTAATATAAGAAACAACTCAACGTTATTTTACAAGCTTATTTAACTTGCTCTGTATGTATGTATGCATGTACGAGTACGAGTATGTAAGGGTCAAATCTTGCTAGTTAAATTTGACCCACAACCCGGTTTCCAATGAAGCTGAAAATTTGCATACGCCTTTATTTCTGATGACAATACAATAGGTATCATCGAGCTGGTCTGATGATGGAGACTCAGGGTGGCCATAGGACTCCTACTCCTAGTGGTAGAATCTGTTTTTAATCATTTATGGTATTAGTGACATACTTAGCTGCAGTTCCACGTCATAAAAATAATGATAAATAGCATATTATATTATTGGCAAGGTAAATAACCTGCAATTTAGGGACAGCTAAAACACGCAATCGACGTCTTTTCGAATTTCCTACGACATTAAATTTGTCGAAATGGATCGAACATAACAATAACATACTACGGAACTTTTTCCTGGTCTAAAAAACTCCTCCTGCCGCTCACTCGCGACAATTGAATTCCAAATTGCACATTAAAATGGATCACCAGGAAATCTACAAATGAATATTAAGAGGCCGTACACGAAATTTTGCCGATCTCGCTGATTTTCGTGATTTTACAGACGTAATTTTACTGTTGAAATACTTTACTTCTACAAATTTTAATGCGCAACACGAAAGACAATTTTGATTTTCAACGAATGTATGAAATACTTTTTTGTTTTAATTATTTAATTTTGATAAATCGACCTGAAACCGGCGACTGTTTCGTGAGTTTTGCTGTAAGAGGTTTAGAATATCGCATATTCACGAATCGTTTTGACGTCTTAAAGGTATGAAAAAATAGCAATTGATTGCTGTAAAAGTTGTCTTAAAAATGTATGAATTACTTTTTACCACCTCTATATATATTTTTGGTGTAAAAAAAAAAAGAACTGGTAAAAATTTATAGAAAATGGACAAATAATAGTTTTAAATTTCGGCTTCTTAAAACACTCGTTCATAAAATTAAAAGAACAGTAATAAACTTCAGTTCAAAATCAATCCATTACCTTAAAAACACACCCAAAAATTAAAAATTAAATAACAATATATAATGTTTTAAAATAACCTAAATCCGGAATTTAAATTCTCGACAAAGATAAAAAAGTAGCTCATTCATTCGTAACTCATTTATTCGATCATAACTGAAATGATATATCATGATGTGCATTAAAACTTATAGAAAAGCAGTATTTAAACTGTAAAATCACGAAAATTAGCAAAACTGTTAAAATTTCGTTTACGGCCTCTTAAATTTACGACTGCAAAAAATATAAACTATTATTACTACTCCATAGATGCACTGTTCTGCAACAACCAAAATTATTGTTAATTGTTGGTTGGAAACTAAAATAAATTATTTTATCAGAAATACTTAGTTATTTAGTCATTAATATTACGAATCGACATTTCCTACTTAAAAGTATGATATTCCGTCTGTACGTAACGTCTGTTTTTTGTTACGGTGATTATTTTTACAGTTTCTGTAAACACAGAGGCATTGCGACACGTGTCACTGTTGGCGTAGTTGACAACGAACTAAATTCAAATAAGCTCCCAATTTGAAGTGAGAATGTATTCTCTGTGCCGTGTTTTGTCTTCTGACCCGTTATCTAGTTGTGTATTGTTGATCGAAGCTGGAAACATATAAATTATGGTACTTAAAATAAATTTATAAAACATTACTTTTGTCCTTTTTTTTGTATTGTCACGAATAAACTATTCTTATTCTTATTTATTTGTGCAAAATGTGGTTACAGTTTTATCAACAAGGCTTTTTAGAGTTGTTGGTATTTCTGTAGCTCTGCCTATCCCACTCTGGGAATGAGGGCGTGATGTTATGTATGTATGTATTCTTATTTAGTACCTATTTTTTTTTATTAATATAAGGAAGTCTCTACTGTACAGAACAGGGTTAAGTTTTCAAAATGACGGGCGTTTGTCCTATCCTTGATTGGTCTAGTACACATTCGTCAGATTCCTTTTTCGTCAGAATAAATTATAGCCTGTTTTTTTTCGGACGAAAACGGACTTTCGAGCAGATTCCGCTATCGTCAGAATAAACACATATTACCTGATACGCGGATGACCATAGAATACGTAGGTAGGTTTAGGTTATGTTAGTTTTGCAGCAGGCCCGGAGGGCCAAACCATCCAGAAGCGGAGCTCCGTCGACACTGCCTAATATTAAATAATATAATGTAACAAATAAATAAATTATAAAAATTAACCAAAGTTTTTTCTGTCCAAAAAGTAATTCCGTTTTCGTCCGAAAAAAAACAGGCTATAATTTATTCTGACGAAAAAGGAATCTGACCAATGTGTACTAAATCCCTTGATTATATCCTAACCTAGAGCTTAGTTTGGGACTAGGTCAATTTGTGTGACATTGTCCTTTGATATTTATTATTATTAAAAGAAAGTTCTAAATTTACCATTGAGGTCAGATATAGCGTTTAAAAATGTTAGAATCCCGGATTCTGGTTACAAAAGTAGCAAACCTCGTACGAAGCACTAGACAATTCTAAGAAAAATTAACCTTTTTATAATTTCCAGAATTTTCGAGATTGTGTGCGCTCTATTTAGTGCACTCATATTGTTTTAGCACTTTTAGCTCCTAATATGTATGGGGCACGCATAAGAAACATGTTTGGACTATTCCCGCCTGTGTTACCTCATTGTTAGCGGGGAAAAAAATACCATTAGTGGTCACCGGCGAAATTTGACCTGTTTAATGCGCAGAGCTGTAAAACTATTTAATTTAGATTTAATTAATTAATATGACACTCGCAATGCTAGAATTACAAATCTAAAGTCACCTCTTTGTTCTGACATTTACCTTGCAGACATTTACTTTCTTTTTTATTTGGGCAGCCGTGAAAAAAAGAGTTAATATTAATTTCTTAATTTCCATATAGAGTTAACCTGTCACAGTCACTGCAAGGTAATATCAAAACGGCCAGTCAGGAATATACAATAAAAAAGGTTTTAAAAAAGGGTACATCGTTAAGAGCCTAGGTCTTTGAAGCAAAAAAAAAACCATACAAAATGCGATAACGTTTTTCCCCTCAAACATTGCAATTTTTTTACGATTTTTGAATTTGTTGTAGATGGGCGTTTCTTAGAAAGTTTGTACCTAGTTAAGGAATAAATTAAGAAACGTTAACTTTTTCGCTGAGTTACGAAAATTTGCTATACGTATAATATAAGACATATCTCCTCAAGCAAGAACTAAAGTAAGTGTCATCATCTTCATCACACACTGTTTTCATCGCATGTATTTAAGTATTGTTTATGTATTATATAAACTTATATATTATTTATATGTATTATATTATATTTTTTAAATGTTAAGTAGCTATTTAGATTTAATTTAGTTTTTAACACTGTTCATTTCTCTAATTGCAACGGTATTACGACGAAATGGAAAAGTTAGTTTCTTAATTGTTGTCCTTAACGAAGTACCTACACTTTTTTTGAAAACCGCTCAAAAACAAACCTATAATTATACAACGTGTTACAAAATAATCCGTAAAAAAGAAATTACAAAAGTAGTGTCAACCCTTATTAAATAACGCCAGTTCAGTATCGTAGATATACAGTATACTAGGGTTGACACTACTTTCGTAATTTCTTTTTTACGGATTTTTTTGTAACACGTTTAGTTATCTAGATTGCCAAGGTCGGGTAGATTGAAAGCGGGGCTTGGGAACGGTTCGAAAAAGGTTCTGAGTAACCGATAGCTCGTAACGGGATTGATTCGCAAACGCAGCGTTATTATAAGTATATCGCTGGGAATGCACTTAGATAGCGTAGCGACACTTGCGACTATGGTGTTTTAAAATTTTGTTAGGTGGACGGAAAAAATTAGCAAGCTAAAATTAACCTTGGATTAGAGCAGGGAGTTCGAAGATCAAAACCGAATTAATATCGATTCTGTTCGAGCGGAAGGTCACTGAGATGACGGCGCCGCAGCCTGCAGTAGCGATGCATACATTTACTTGGCCGCCTGTCCGCTGCACGCCCGTCACCAGAACGTCGTCATCTTGACCGCCGAAGTTGGAGAAATTCGCCGAAACCGCTAGAACTCGGCACGGGCCGAATTCTAGCTATGATCGTATAAGGGAAATTGCACACAAGATCCAAGAGGGTCGAAGTGTATCAGAGAATGCCCATAACATGATATAATAAAATAAGTTTCCAAGTCCGCAACTGGGGACTTCTGCTTCTGCTTTAAGCAATCGTTATGTCGTTGTCATAAGAATATTAGTGCCATGATTTATTATTATCCCCATGGCCAAATGGCAGGAAAGAGATTATAAGTATAAAGTTAGTTTAAGCCGGTCAAGTGCGAGTCGGACTCGCGCACCGAGGGTTCCATACCAACTTAAAATTGTATTGAAGGACAAACTTGACTTTGCCCTTGAATAACTGTAGTCTCCACACAACGACATAGGTCGCGATTAGTTTACCAACTGCAAGAGAGGCGAAAAAAATTTATGTTTATTCAGTAAATTGGCCACATGAGGGCTCTTTTACACCGTGTTGGTGTAAAAGAGCCCTCAAATCTTATCAAACATTGCACGTATCCGTAATAATTTTTCATTACGTACGCCATTACGCGTCCTCTTGCTTCATAACGTTGGGTGAACTTGGGTGATGTTTTAAAGTTGTGTTTTATAGAATAGGATTGAAATAAAATATTTATTTAACGCTTACAAAAATAAATTAAAAAGAAATGACGACTACAAGTAACACATTAAAACACGCCGTTGAAAAGGGCCCCACTCAGCATGAAACCAGTGAAATATAACTTTTTTAGTGTAGGTACTGTTCAGAGGCAGGACCGTGGATCGCAGTGGAGATTGGTGGCGTGGGCAGCGGGTTACAGAATGAAAACAATTTATATCAGGATCTCGTGTATTGACACTTCAACTATGTTGTATTACATTTAATACATGTTAAGAGCCGCGACATAAACATTACTCGAGACTGTTGAAACTGTGTGATATTATTAATATAATAATTAGGTATCGGATAACGTGCCGTCCAGTTCAGAGGTTAAATCGAAAGAGGAAAAGGAAGAACAGTGTTGCCCTGTCAAACATACATCAATATAATTGCCAGAGCAAACCCATGAAATTACAACTAAAAATGTTTATTATAGAGCATACACATCAAATATTATTATTATAATATTAACACTTCCCCTTATGCTCTTTAATAACAGCTAACATTAGGTTTAGGTAGCATGTGCTATAAACATTAGTACATAACATAATATTACATAATTACAATATGAATACTAACAAAACACACGCTAAATTTCCTTAACGTTACAGTCATTTCTGAAATTTGAATGCTTGCTGCAGCATAATGGCTTGGTAAATATATCGGCGATCATTCTATCAGATGGCAAATATGTAACATTAATATCATTATTATTAACCAAGTCCTTTATAAAATGATAACGTAGATCGATGTGTTTGGTTCTCTTATGACAGTATTCTTTAATACTTAACAATTTTAATGCACTTTGGTTATCATTATATAAAGCAGTTTTTACATTAATTTTTAGAATTTCATATATGAAATTTTTAATAAAGCATATATCTTTGCCGACATCACTCATCGCTAAGTACTCTGCTTCGGTGGTAGAGAGAGCTACACAGCGCTGCTTTCGAGACTCCCAATTAACAGAGTCATTACCAACTTTTATTATAAAGCCTGTGTAGGACCTTCCATCATTTACGTCATTAGCCCAATCTGCATCAGCAAAAGCAGATAATTCAAAATTATTATTTTTTGTGTAAAACAAACCATAATTAATTGTTCCTGCTAAGTATCGCAAAATACGTTTGGCAGCGAGCCAATGTGATTCATCAAAGCCATTGTCAAACTGACAAAGCTGACTACAAGCGAACGATATATCTGGTCGGGTACAAACACACAAGTACATTAAACAGCCCAACAACTGTCTGTAATTATACACACTATCATCCAAATGTTTTTCAGATTTTACTAATTTACAATTCAATGACATTGGTGTAGCCACAGATCTACAATGCTGCATTCCAAATTTCTCCAATATTCTTTTGACATAATTTGATTGGTTAAGTACTAGAATTCCTTTAGACCTATCCCTGGTTACACTTATACCTAAACAATCTTTCAAAGTTCCCAGATCTTTGACATTAAAGGTATTTTTTAATAAATTCACTAATTCAATTTTATTTTGACTACCTTTAGTAGAAAACAGATAGAAGTCATCTACATATAATGCAATTACTACGAGATCATTACATACCCTCTTAATGTAAACACAGGGTTCACACTTAGACTGTGTGTAACCATTACTAGTGAGCAAAGTGTCAACTTTGCTATTCCATATACGACTGGCCTGTTTAAGGCCATAAATTCCTTTCATGAGCAAACATACTTTAGTTTTATCACCATTGCCAAAGCCTGGAGGCTGCTCCATGTAAATAGTTTCCTCCAGGTCACCATGTAAGAACGCTGTAGTGACATCTATGTGGCCCATATCTAAATCTAACTTATTAGCCAGAGAAAATAATATTCTCATACTAGAGTGACGAACTACAGGCGAGAATGTATCATTGTAGTCTACCCCTTGAACTTGAGTAAAGCCC
This sequence comes from Acleris holmiana, assembly GCA_949316455.1. Lineage (NCBI taxonomy): Eukaryota > Metazoa > Arthropoda > Insecta > Lepidoptera > Tortricidae > Acleris > Acleris holmiana. The sequence continues at coordinate 17,696,796 of OX438762.1, read as the reverse complement.
CGTGCCACCAATCTAGCTTTATGTTTATCAAATTTTCCTGTCGTATCATGTTTAGTCCTAAAGACCCATTTACATTTGACTACATTGGTGCCAGGTGGCGGTCGATCTACAATTCGCCATACATTATTAGCTATGAGAGACTCGTACTCACATTGCATGGCAGCGTGCCATGCTTGACCTTTTGAACAAGAAATAGCCTCCTCATATGACTGAGGTTCGGCAAATGTCATTTCTTCCTGCACGAACATAGACAAGTCGTAATCGCCATACCTTTTAGGTGGCACCATACGTGTGCTACGCACGGGCCGTCCTAGTACAGAGGCGGGCACCTCTGGCCACGACGCTGCTTCCCCTGCGACCGGCGTCTCGTCGTCTGACGAACTTGGCGAGCTGCTGCTCTCTTCAATAGGAGACTGAAAGTCAGAGCCTCCATCACTGCAGGGGTCCTCAACTGCAGGTTCTGAAATCATTGGCGAATTGACATTAGATTGACTCACTTCAATATTATTATCTAATTCATAATTTAAACTGCCATTTACATTATCACAGTCAGATAAATTATTCTGCTGAATATTATTATTTGATGGCATAACACAGTCAGATATATTATTCTGCTGAAAATTATTATTTAATTTCATATTATGGTCAGATATATTATTTGGAGTATGATTATTCAATTGCATAAAATTATCAATGTAATTATTATTATTGCTATTATTATCCATAGTCATTGCATGATAAAACTTGTGCTCAATAAAAGACACATTTCTTGAAATAATTATTCTTTTAGGATTGGAAGGTTCGACCAGTCTATAGCCCTTAGAGGTTTCGCTATATCCAACAAAAATGTACAATTTACTTTTTACATCCAACTTCTTACGTCTCTGCTGGGGAATTAGAGAATAGGCAATGCACCCAAATATACGGAGATGACCAAGATCTATTTTGGATCCAGTCCAAACCTCCTCTGGGATGGATCCTGATAAAGCTGTAGTGGGGCTTCTGTTCTTCAGATAGATAGCTGTCATAATCGCCTCTCCCCAGTACTGCTTACAGAGACCACTCTCCTGAAGCATGCACTGTGCCTTCTCCATCAAAGTCCTGTTAAGACGTTCACTTACCCCATTTTGTGCAGGACAATATGGCACTGTTGTCTGGTGAAGTATCCCTTCCTTCTTCAAATAAGCAGCAAATCGTGCATTGCAGTATTCACCGCCGCAGTCTGAACGCAGACACTTGATTGGTAAACCAATTTGTTTTTCTACTAGGGCTCTTAATTCTATAAAACAAGACATAACATCAGACTTACATCGTATTAGATATCCAAATGTCTTTCTGGTAAAGTCATCAGTAAAGGTCACTAGATAACGTGCACCTCCCCAGCTGCATACAGGTACTGGACCAAAAACGTCAGAGTGGATGATCTCCAGAGGCTGGCTGGCTCGCTTGACTTCTCCCTTCGGGTAGGATTTGGCCTTCATCTTCCCCTCGAGACAAGCCACACATTCCTGAAGTGTAGTTCCCTGAACATCCTGAAACATAACACCAGAAACCATACCGTCCTTCAGAGCCTGCATCCCTCTAAGACTCAAGTGTCCAAGTCGTTTGTGCCACACATCAGTTGACACACTTAATGCAGCAGCAGTACAATGTACCTCCTCCACGTCTGGCAGGACCACGGAAGAGTGCACTATCTGTGAAGCACACTGAAAAGACCCTATACCATTTAAAATATATACCCCATTTCTATTGGTCGCTGTACCAATACATTTATTGTCATCATTTATAAAACAAACCTCTTTCGTAAATCTGACAGAAAGACCCTTTTCAGTCAATTTAGACACTGAAATTAAATTGGTGGAGAGCTTGGGCACAAACATCACATTACTAAGCAATGTAGTTTTATTGTTGAGGGTAATATTTACATCACCAACACCCTCACTAACCAGCCTATCATCATTGGCAATGGAGATAAGAGAATTATTACTTTTAAAATTACATAATATATCTCTACAATTTGTCATATGAGAAGTACAACCTGAATCAATAATCCACGCTTTAGCACTAAGTGCCATTAAGGCAGTTACTAGAAAAGTCTGTTCATTTGTGTCCAATTTTTGTTTCTTGTCTCGCTTTAATTTAAAACACTTTGATTTAGTATGGCCAGGCTTCTTGCAATAATTGCATGTAAAAACTGGCTTGTAACGCTGTTGCTTGGACAAGTATGCACTTCCACTTTCACTAGAATGTTTACGAAATTCTTCCTGAAGAAGTCTAGTGCGGACCATCTCACTAGATAGGCTGCCTGTGATGTTTGCTGTTTCAAGGTTAGAGACCAGAACATCGTATTCCGCAGGTAGCCCGCTGAGCAGCAACTCTGCCACTTCACTGTCTTCGATGTTGCGGCCAATATCCGCCAGTTGTTGTACTGTCGTCATCAATGCTTGAATATATTCAGTCATGCTGCTGTAGTGTGAATATTCCGCCTTATGCAGTTGACGCAGCAAAACGACTCGCCGGTACAAACTTTTGTCTTCAAAGACTTTAATGAGGTTATCCCACGCGGTTTTTGCCGTCGTAGCGTTATTCACATATTGATAGCAGTGGGATTTGAGACAAAGGCATACACGTGCAAGTGCGCGTTGGTCCCTGACAGGGTCAGTATCAGACCCTTCGACACACGCCCAAAGACCCTCTAATTTTAGGGCCATTTTCATGGCGAATTTCCAGGAATTAAAATTGCTCACACCATCTAGTCTTTCTATCATGCCTCCGCTGCCGCCGCCGATTGAAATCACGGAAGGCGCTTCATTACTGGAATTACGAATCACGCTGTCATGGCCGTCACCGTTGTTAGACATTGCTAAACGATGCGACTTAACAAAGTTCCTTTGAACCCGCGCCCAACTAGCACACCAATATATTTAAAGTAATATGACACACCTTGTAAGCTTCAGCGCTGGGCCCATAACCTGTTCAGAGGCAGGACCGTGGATCGCAGTGGAGATTGGTGGCGTGGGCAGCGGGTTACAGAATGAAAACAATTTATATCAGGATCTCGTGTATTGACACTTCAACTATGTTGTATTACATTTAATACATGTTAAGAGCCGCGACATAAACATTACTCGAGACTGTTGAAACTGTGTGATATTATTAATATAATAATTAGGTATCGGATAACGTGCCGTCCAGTTCAGAGGTTAAATCGAAAGAGGAAAAGGAAGAACAGTGTTGCCCTGTCAAACATACATCAATATAATTGCCAGAGCAAACCCATGAAATTACAACTAAAAATGTTTATTATAGAGCATACACATCAAATATTATTATTATAATATTAACAGGTACAGTCAAGGGCAAAAATATGTATACACTTTAGTACCTTGTCTGTTTAACGTCATGTTTAAGCTGTCTTATGAAATTGTGACAGCGATTAAATAAAGTGTATACATATTTTTGCCCTTGTACAAGGGCAGAGTGGCAAGTATGTGAAAAATCATATTAAAGGTATTTTTTCACAAATTCATTCATTAATGTCAATTTGTAATGCAGCCTTTTTGGAGGTAAATCGTATATTTTCAGCCAGGTCGCAAGACTATTTTTTTTCAACAGCTTTAAAAAAGCAACAATCACTTTGGTGTTTGCAAACATGGAGAAGTGAGATTCGTGTTCTGATTAACCTAATACTATGGGAACTCAGCTCCATGAACTTCGACGTCAACAGACTTGCGGGCAAAAGTTAGTTGCAATAAAAAAAAAACTTCTTAAACGTAACCCTAATGCGTAGTGCGTATTTCGACTAGCACTTGACTGGAAAGCCGTTTCCTACTGGTTTGAGCCACGCTACGCCACTGCTGCAAATAAGTTTGCAATCGCAAAAAAACATTTTTCGTTTTGATGAGCAACAAATTAACAATTTTCGGTCTTTTTCCATACCTTGTGCTGTGTCCTTCTTGGCAAATTTTAGGATTCTAGGTCAAAGGGAAGTAAACTATATGATTCCCTTGAGAGTGTCGAAATATAGGTTTTTTGCGGCATAAACGGCTGTAACTTTTTTTGTAAATTAAGTTATTTTCCTCAGCATTAAGGGACTGTAGTAGACCTGAGTATTATGCTTTTAATTTCAACTCGACACCTCTACGCGTCCCCGAGATAAAGGTTCTTGACAGACAGACAGACGAACAGACGGCAAGGCGGACAACAAAATGATCCTAAAAATGTAATTAACTTGTTCTTCCTGTGTAGTGTTGTACTTATGTGTGCACTAGTTATTTCTAACAATTTAAGGCCCTCCTTTTTTTCTAATTATTTCAAATGATTACCTATAAAATTGAATTAAATCATTAAGGTACGTAATTGAGTTGATTAAAATAGAAACATAAGTAAGTAAGTACATAAGTTGTAGTGGTGGTAGGACCCTGTGCAGGGTCCGTCCGGATCGCTACCACCATCTTATCCATTAACCACCCGCCAAGCAATAGTGTTCGCATTGTTGTGTTCCGGTGTGGGGATAAGACAACCGGTGAAATTACTAGCATAGAGGCATTCCATCTTAGTCCTCAGGGTTGGCAACGCATTTGAGGTCTTAGGATTATAGACTTGAGAATGCAAATGCCTATGGGTCTCAGATTCCACTTACCATCAGGTGGCCTGAGTGCTCGTGTGCCTTCACCTTGTCATAAAAAAAAAAAAAAAAAAAAAAAAAGCAGCATTTGCATCTTGTCAAAGCCTATGGGCAGAGGGATACCAGAGAATATGCTAACTTTCATCAGAATTCAGTATCAATTTCAAATATTATTAAGTATATTATTGTTGCTCTATTTTCAGTCACCAATCATTTTAATTTTTAACAAATTCGGTTCCTAAGACCCTATAGCTAAGTGCATGAGCCAGGGATTGTAAAACCGGCATTATTCAATACCTGTATTTGTCAGTTTGTTACAGCTAAAAAAAAAAACCTATATTCGAATATAGGGGCTTGTAAACGTTTTGTTGCAATTTATGGCCAGGCAACTGTACACATCTTGCTCTAACATACAAAGTAAGAGTAAGTTAGCAATTGTTGCCAGCCACAAATTGCAGTAAAACATGGCCTGTTTAGAAGCACCATAAGAGGTATTGGTATTGTTTGGTTGATTCTGCTTTTGTTTTTATCACTATGTATACACTATATACAATATTAAATACCTGTATTCAATACTGCTATTAATTGCACCTGATAAGTAAGGTGTCAATTATACAAAATTACTAAAGAATACCAAATAGGTGTAATAGTGTATGTCACATGATAACATTATTGTGCATAGCTAGCTAGCTAGTGTTTACTAGTACAGGATAATTTAATTTAATTAATTTGCAACATACAATCAATCAGTCAATTTATTTCGCTTAGGGCCTGTTTCACAATCGACAAGTAAATTAATTTGTCAAATAAAGATAGCCTTCTCTTTGTCTTTTTTCAAGAATATGAAAGGGAAAGGGCTAAATTTATTTGACACATATGCTTTACTTGACAATTGTGAAACAGGCGGCTAATGTAATAAGTTTAACTGAAAACATTTACAGAAACAAATAAACAACTTTATTGACACTGACATGTATTTAATGGTAATGGTTTATAGCTAAACCAATAATATATTTGAATACTGGTATTGATTATACCATTAATCAGAGCTTTAGCAATATAAATAGTGTATTGCAAGTTTAACTGGTTATACCTCATTTAAAACCAGTAGTCAGAATACTGGCAACAATGTCTGGCACGAGTTATTCAGTCATGGCAGATTGTCCACAGTACAGCCCACATGCTTCTTCAAACCATACTTTTGATGTCATAGTAGCTACACTTGCTAGATCAAGCCAGTCTATCATCATAACATTTATAACATCACTGGTAATATAGCACAATATCCAAGGGAAATGGGCAAAAAACATTGAATACAGCCCCAGTTTGGTTCTTGTATGAAACAAATCCCTAAATTCAATTTTGTAAATAATACAAAGATACATTATAGGTAATGAATACAATAACACCACATGACATTAACGGCCAAACCCTATATTCAAACCGTGGATAGATAAGGCTTACTTCAGGTTGAAATTTGACATCTGCCCATACAAAATGTGTCAAATTTTAATCCAAAGTAAGGCTATCTGTCCGCGGTTAGAATATAGGGTTCGGCCGTAAGACAAAGTCAATATTGTTGGGCAGGTAGGTAACAACCAGCATTGGATAACTTGCAGAAGAAATAAATAAATAATAATTAAATAATCACAGGACAATGTCACACAAATTGACCTAGTCCCAAACTAAGCTTAAGGCTTGTACTATGGGTACTAGACAACGATAAACTTACTGATATAGAGAAATATATACTTAAATACATAGAGAACATCCAAGACAACAAACAAATATAACAGATTCATATCTATTCTAACCTGCACAGCACAATAACAAGTAAATCTAAGGCTAAGCTTTGTACATCAGACGAAGTGTAGGACCTGATGAGTGTCGTCAGATGCAGTCTCAAAACTTCAACCTGTCACTCCCACTGACTCCTAAACGCTATGAATAAGTAGAAAGTTACAACGTAAAATCCGTCAGCGAGATCTGGCAAAAATCCAAGATTAAATCAAAAACAACATTGGCATAAGTGTTTCAATGATCTGCAGGCATAAACCATCAAATTAAAATATATGTTTATTAACAGAAACAACCACATGTTCGACTCTGTAGAACATTGGGCCATTACAAACCATGTAAGATGCCAAATAGAGGACTACTACATTGTAATCCTCTTCAACCTATACAAGTCGGCTATGATGATGGTTCAGCTAAAAACCATACTAACACTTCCAATCCAGCAAGGCTGAAATGGACATGGGCAGGTCACCTATTTCATTGGAATCACAACAGGTGGAGTAATGCGTTGCAGTCTAGAGGCCCTGGGTTGGTAGAGAATTGTTGGTGGACTAGCAGCACAATATTAAAGAAAATGCTGGCCCACAATAGACCAGACTAACTCGTAACAGGCTGAATTGGAAGACACTTGGAGAGGCATATACCCAACAGTGGGCATTCAAATAAATGCTGCAGAAAGAGGAGAGGAAACAAGAATCTTAATTCCTGGCTATAAAGAAGATATGATCTTATCAGCATGTCTTATCATCTTATGTTATGTCAAATTTTGAACTGAGATTAACACTACACTAAAATCTCCCGCTTTTTGTAATCTTCAATTTCTTTATTTTAGTCTGAAGTATTGAGACTAGGAAAATCCACAATTTGAATATCAGAATTAGGCATTAATTTATAGGTTAGACCAACCTTTTAAGATTTCCATAAAAATAAGTTCTTCCACTTAATGAATATGTTAGTTTAATATGTAGAGTTGAGTTCTTAAATATGTACAAGTGCCCTAAAATAAACACCATTGAATAAACGAAGGCATATTAAAATTAAGTCCGAATGAAGAATTTATTACCAATTGTTAACCCTTTACCAGGCAGAGGCTCTATATTGACCACATAGGTTTAGTTACCATGGATAAGTTTTACATTCTATGTTAAACCATCTAGATTGGTGCAGCCTGGAAAAGGGCTGTACCAATGGCTGTTAAATAATGTGGTGAATAAAATACAATAAAATAAAACAAAAAAATGGTTTCCTTACGTTTTTTATTGAGTCCGGCCCATACACTTATTAATTAACGGTTGGATTTAGCAACACGTTCCAGCTCATCCTTCTTCTTGATGGCGTAGGAGTTGGAGGAGCCCTTAGCAGCGTTGATAAGCTCATCAGCGACGCACTCGGCGATCGTCTTGATGTTGCGGAAGGCGGCCTCGCGCGCGCCTGTGCACAGGAGCCAGATAGCCTGGTTGACGCGGCGCAGCGGCGATACGTCAACTGCCTGCCGGCGCACCGTCCCCGCGCGCCCGATTCTGGTGGAGTCCTCTCGAGGGCCCGAGTTGATGATCGCCGTCACCAACACCTGCAGTGGGTTCTCACCGGTCAGCAAGTGAATGATCTCAAACGCGTGCTTGACAATCCTCACGGCCATCAGCTTCTTGCCGTTGTTGCGACCGTGCATCATCAGAGAATTCGTCAAGCGCTCCACAATCGGGCACTGAGCTTTGCGGAAACGCTTGTGTGCGTACCTACCAGCAGAGTGTGGTAAATACTTGGCGTATTTCTCCTTAACGGAAATGTAATCTTGCAGGGACATGTCCGAAACCTGGACATCGTAGCAGCTCCATCGCCCGAAGAGTTTGATTTCGGGGATGTCAGCGGCTGGCGGTAAGGCCGCGTTCTCCACGGCCATGCTGCCTACTTCCACGTTGTCGTCAACCCAGTTTTCTTCAGCCATGGTTATTAATGCCTAAGAAAAAATAATATCTTCGTTAAATCCTAGCAAAAAACAACACATAAAATGCCATTTTGGTAAGTTTAGCTTTATAAATACTTACTTTTAGGCTAAGAAATAGCGACTACAGCCTCGCGTTGTCAGTGGAACACGATAAAAAGGAAGTGGATTGGAATTGTGAAGTTGGCATCATACTTCGGTGTTGCCACAAGTAATACATGTATAAATGAAAAAACGCACAGATTAGAAGGATATGTCTAAAGAACGTTTTTTTTCACAATTGTTTTAATATTACACGTTCAAAAATGGCATCAAAATAGGTAACAAAAGTTGTTTCCTTTACTATTCACGATGATATGATATCGTTGCACGATGGCGTCGCGCTCCGCCTCATCAAGCCTACTTATAAATTAAAAAAATAATTAAAAAATATCCTAGTACGACTAAGAGACGGCACTAACTTCCACAACTTATGATATTTTCAGTGTTATTTGTGTTTTCCTTTCACGGGCAAAATTCCCAGGAAAAAAGTCTAATGTCGCACTGTTTTTTAGAGCACACGCGTTTTTTAATCTCGTGCAGAGTGGCTATTTAATTTTATTTTCGATGCTGCTGTAGCTTGAGTTTTAGGTTTTTAATTTCCTTTTTTTGTAATCGTTTCTTTAATTAGCGTTTTCTACAATTCCGTGCATATTTACAACTCATCTGAGATGACATCTATAAGAAAATATATTCTAAGTTATACAAATATTTCGACGCAAAGTAGGCGCATACAAAAGTCGAGGAGTTGCAGATAACAACCCGCCACATATAACCTATATGTACATAATAATATATTTCGTTGAATACTTATAAAGTTCCTCTTTGAGTCATAGAAAGCTCTTTAAAATGACATCTGATTTCTACGTCCATGCTATAAACGCATTCCCACGCAGAATTGGGCGGCGAGACGCAACGCGACGCGATCTCAATTAGGACAGCAGTCGCGCCGCGTCGCGGGCAGTTCGCTTATAGATAAGCAAGATATACACATATTTTTATTGTGCTTACGATTTAAAAATTGCATTACATTATGAAAGATTTAGTTAAGGGACTGCCAACTTTTTTAACCAAATGTATACTTACTTATTTTATTATTTGGTGACTCCATGTCATTAAAAGAGTGATAAGATAAACGAAGCTGTATTACATAGAGCCTTTACTTCTCATTCTATGCTGTAATTACCTAAACAATAACAGCTTCACGTATTTTGATGATATGATGATAATTAGCATGTGCAATATCCAATGATAAATCTTTATTATATTGCTAATGGTATTTAAATAAAGAACCTTGTAAAAATGCAAGTTCCTACGAAATCTACGACAGTCGGTAATTTTGTTTTTTGTTAGTAGTTAATGAATGATTATTAAATTCTTTACATTCTCTGGAGTTCATTTATTTTTCGCTTTTGTAATATAAATCCATTTTTGTATACCGTAATAAGAATAAGAATAAATTTATTATTAGAAAATAAACGGTTTACACAAAAGGTACAATATCCTGTGGACCCCAAACTAGGCTGAGCCTGTTCTCAGTTGAAATAAAAGAATTTGGGTGCACGATATTAATACCAGACGGAAACAATACGGGTAATATCATCGTCTATGTGGGGCGCTGGAAAGCCATGTTGATCTCTTTTTCAGTATTTTAGAATATCGGGAAATAGTTTTGTGTCATATTTCATTATTGCGCCTTGCAATAATGAAATATGACACAAACTTCAGATCCTCGATAACATTAAGGGAGAGAGGCCAGCGATTTGATCATAAGTTTAATTCAATTTTAAGAAATTGTAGTTCCGTAAAGATATTCGAGTTAAGTAGTTTCGGGGTTTAATAAAACAAAAATCAATTAATCATGTTATAAAATCTCTGTTTAGTCACTTGGGTTTTGGGAACGTGTATATATTAATGCCCTTGACAGTACCACAATATTTACAGTAGTACTATTTTGAACATAATCTGCGTTTCTTAAATTTTTGAATCGCCAGTCTAACATTTGGAAAGAAATTGACCAAACAGTTCGATTATCGAACTAGTAGTAGGACTAGATGGAATAAAGTAATAAAACCTTCCTTTACCTACTTTTAATACAGCAATCCGAACAACAGAAGAGTCTAAGAAATCAGAAACAACGCCCGTGTCTTTAAGAACCAAATGTACTCGTAGCTTTAGAAGTTGAAGTTTTTTTGTTGTTGTTGTATTTAAGTAATAAATTATTTTTAAATAAATTAGCAGGCAATAATCTCCCACAATCGCAACGTATAAGTTGTATTTCTGTAGTAGATATTTTGTTCATCGTATAAACACTTATTTTTCAAACAAAATGAATTATTTTCTCGTTAACATCCATCACTCGTTTGTAAAAAAATACAACCACCTAGCGCTCGCGCCAACGCCGTACTGACGCGACGCGTTGCTATCGCGACTCGTACGCTACGCCCCACTGTGACGCTAAGCATGGCGGCCGCATTTAATACAACTTCGGGTACACGCGCACGCGACGCTGCTGCTTCGCGAGCGCCGCGCACCGCGCGCCGCGCTGCCCGAGTTGTGTGCGGCGACAGCGACGCGTAGTAGTTTTAACTCGTGCACGCGTTACTTTTTGATGTGCCGGGTTCAATTGATTTGTCGTACTACAACTTGCGCGTGCACGCGTTCGCCGCGCGTCGCTTCTGACACGCGTTTGGTTTGCTGGAGCCTTTAAACTGAGACAAGTTTATTAATGTGGTCATTAGTAGTCTGTGTTAGGTAGGTAATTTATGTAAGATAATAGGTATTATCTGAAAGACCATTTTAACATGTTTCAACTTCACTTGAAGTCTGGGGCGCAAATTGACAACAGTGGTAATGGAGAATGTCGGTAGGTACGCCAAATCGTTTGAAACTTTGTTTCAGTAAAGTTTAAAAATAAACAAACATACTACTATTTGTTTCATTCAAATAGACCCAGTAGTTTTGATTCTACGAACGTTTAAAATTTCGGACAATAATATTAAAACGCGCGATCGCCATCTTGCTACAGTGACGTCATCATTTAACAGCGGTACTCGCCCTTATTTATATGAATGAGTAAGTTTGCAGGGCTTATATTTATCTTTTTAACCGAAATAAGTAGCCAGTTGAAATTTTCACAGAATATGTCTTATAATAAACTCTATCGTTTAATATTATAAAATGAACGATAAATCAAATCCCAAGAGGGGTCCCCATAGAAGAAACATGAAAAAACCCATTTTTTTTAGCATTTTTATTCGATTGTATTTTTATAATGGCTTCTTATTTTGATACTATTTTAAGCTTAAATTGTAGTCTAACCTTCATAGTTTACGACTAAATAGAAATCTCAAGTAAAACTCCTACAAATATGTGACAAAACTGATTTTATCAACACGGAGTTTAAGGCGGTCACCCATCCTGTTTTAGACTACGCTTGTAGTTGCTTAACTTTGGGAGGCGAAGTAAGGGCTGTATTTGTATGATGGCTTTTTATTTCGGTCGGTGTCACATTAATCTGAACTCCATACTAACCTATAGTTTACGACCAAACAGTAATAAAACTTTGTGTTAAGAAGTGCCTAGTTTAAATGAACACGATGATGTGGCGGTGATTGCTAAACTTTGGCGGTGGGCCTTTCTTTACAAATTTCGTGATAGGTATGTAGAATTAATATTGCGACCGTATAAAATAATGAACTATAAAATATGTTTTTTTGAGTTTGATACCTATTTTGTGTACTTATTCATTTCATCGATTTCACATTTCGCGCGCGATCGACACCAAGTCGCTCACTCGCGATTAGTTAAATAGGTAGGTATACATGCCTACAACACTCGCTTCGCTAGGCTTAGACGTTGGCAAAGTTGGCATTAGTGGCCGCGGGCTGTAGCAAGTAGGTAGTGTTTTGGAACATTATTAGTTATTATTTTTATTTTGTATGTGCAAGATAGTGTGTTTGTTAAATATAATATAAAGTAGGTAGCTATAAATCAAGTAAACGCAATGAAGGAAGGATTTGAAAAAGGGCAATCGGACCATCTACCAAAAATAGATGGGCTTATGGTCGCTGAGTATTTTTCAAGGAACAGTAACTTTGTTGCTGCCGAAATGCGAGGATAATATTGTTGAATACTTACCGCTGCGGGCTCTGCCGCCCGCGTCCCGCGTCCCGCGTCTCGCTTCCCGCGTTCGCGTCTCCCGCTTTGTTTTTAAGTTTTGGGGATGTTTCACTTTAGCTATTAACATTATACTTTATGCATTAATGTTTTTGGTATTTTTATGTAAAATACGGTGACCCAAAATTATAGGTAAGTGCTTGATTCCCTTTTATTCTAACTTTATTTAACCAACTTGTTCGACAAACATTACAAACTGAAAAGCCGGTCAGTGACAGACAGTTTATTTAAACTGTAGGTAGGTATGTAATACAAAACAATACATAACCATAACTACATAACCATAAGTAGTAACATCCAAACGAATTCGTAAAAATATTTCGACTTCCAAAGTTAAGCAACTAAGAGCGTAGTCTAAAACAGGATGGGTGACCGCTTAAAACATCGTGTTGATAAAATCAGTTTTGTGACATATTTGTAGCAGTTTTACTTGAGATTGCTGTTTAATCGTAAACTATGAAAGTAAGACTATAACTTAAGCTTAAAGTAGCATCAAAATAATAAACCATTATAAAAATACAATCCGAATAAAAATGCTAAAAAAATTGGGTTTTTTTCATGTTTCTTGTATGGGGACCCCTCTTGGGATTTGATTTATCGTTCATTTTATAATTTTAAACGATAGAGTTTATAATAAGACATATTCTGTGAAAATTTCAACTGGCTACTTATTACGATTAAAAAGATATAAGCCCTGCAAACTTACTCATTCATATAAGGGCGAGTACCGCTGTTTAATGATGACGTCATCACCCGTCAGCGCTCGCCGCCGGGTTTCGAGCGCCGGATACGAAGTATAAAATTCAATATCTCGGAAACTATTTGACGTATCGAAATGATTTTTTTACAGTATTTTTTGTTTTTAATGGAGAATATGATAAGCCAAAAATCTCAAATGGCCGACATTCTCCGTTATTCTGATCGGGTTCTTTTCATTTTATAGTTTTCTATGAAAAGAAAAAAAATCTCATATATCTCATAATAGGTACAGGAATTTATACTCAAGTCGAAGCTCGGAGCGAAGTGCAATGCAGGATCGTGAATGTGCCTCTATACCGCGAGTGTAAATGTCAAAATATGACTGACTTGGCCTGACTTAGGTAGATACCACATTGATACGTAGTACCTATCACAGATTAGAAGCGTGAGTCTATGTATGCATAGTAGCATATTCATTCAGTCTATAATTTATACTAGTTTTGTGCTATGTTGTTTTATGGAGTTTGTTTCACTGTAACAGTCTGTTTTAAAAACGTATTAGTTTAACTGCTGTGTTATTATTCCTTCCATGTATTAATATTGATATACTTATTGAATACTGTGAAACATGCTTTATCTTTAGCATGTCGCTTGCAGAAATTGGTGGTTTATTTTCGAATTGATCGAAGTTAACTAATTCGTGCTGATCGATGAAATGTATTTATACAAAATAATCGATGAGTGCGAAAAAGTTAACTTCTTTCAATTCGAGAATGAACTTCATTAAGAGCGTTTGCTGTCAACATTTAAATTCCCCGCCATTCCGCCATTTTTTCTTAATTCTACGACCCACTAGCGCTACCGTTTCCGTACTCGCATGCATACCTGAACTACTACTAATGAACTGTCAGTTCCAAGGTTGATTCCTATCTGTCTTTAGACACACCTTCTAATCTGTGCATAGTAGCGCTTGGAACTCTTAGTAGGATTGGCGGTAGAGTGTCGATAGTGTTCGGGCGTTAGCTTAAAATTATTTTTGAGTTTAGTGTTTCGATCGCAATTTTTCGGTGAAATCTTACAGAATTTAGTTTTAAATATAGTTACTATTCTTTTTCATGGTGGTGGGAGGTTTGATCAGTTGATAGTGTATGTGTTTTAGAAGTAGATTATATTTGCTGTTTTTTTTGTAGTTTAGAGGGTAGGCTGGGTCAGCATCCTCATGAGTGAGGACGCTGATTTAGTCGACCCAGGGGATGTCGAATTCCGTCCGGTATTAAAAAATGTGAGTCTATCCCAGCACGAAATATTTGAAGACTCACAAGCGGAATTTTTCAACCCCGAAATGGGTAATAAAAAAAAAAGTAGACGTAGGAGGGCTCGCGAAAACCGCGAGCGTAGCCTTGAAAATAAACGATCCCGGTCAACACACTCATCAGCGGAGCGTAGTGTAGCAGACCAGAGTACTACAGCTGATAGTATTCGGTCTCAAGAATTAGACTCGCAGATTCCCCCTGGGCAGAAAATGATGACCCAGCCTCCGAACACGGCCACGCCCCCGGCACATTTGATCGATGATAATCCTGATTTGACGCAAACCGAGTCGCCGGCTTCTCTTTTTACGCCAGTAGGGCGCGGTAGGTACAACACAAATGACCAGGGTCCGTATATTGTTCATATCCAAAAAATTGAGACGGCCCCCGATTCGGGGGTAACTCTGCATCCTGTATCTTTCGGATTATTCCTTCAGAAGAAAAAGCGGGAATTCCCTAATGTAATAGATGGTTCAGTCAAGAGAATAGGGCGAAACCGTGTGTCCCTCGGCTTCCACTCGGCTGAGGATGCTAACTCTTTCCTGGATTCTCCCACACTAATGCACAATCACTATAAGGCATTTGTGCCAAGTTTTAATGTTACAAGAATGGGGCTAGTGCGTGGAGTCCCGGCAGAGTGGACGCCTGAGGAGGTTCTTGAGCAGGTTCAGGTGCCAGTAAACTCGGGCGGCGCTCGCCCAATAAAGGTCAGACGTCTTAATTTTAAAAAAAACTGTCCGGACGGTTCCTTTAACTGGTGGCCCTCCGAATCGATTGTTATAACTTTTGATGGACAAAGTTTACCAAAAAGGGTTTATCTGTGTTTGAATTCACTGCCAGTTGAAACGTATCAATACCCAACGGTACAATGCTTTAAGTGTTGCCGATTCGGCCACACTAAGGAAAAGTGCCGGTCAATTCCTCGATGTTTCAGATGCGGCGGTTCCCATACCGGGGAATCGTGTGAGGTTGACGTAGAAACCCACGGACCGTTTTGCTGTAACTGCCCCCGAAGCTTGGCGGTGGGACATTTTGCAAACAGTAAGTCTTGTCCTGAATATGATAGGCAAATCAAAATAAAAAAAACTATGACGGATGAAAACATTTCATACATCGAGGCATCCAATCTTCACGCTAAAATCTCCCAGAGATCTTATGCGAATGTAACGGCTGCCTCCCTGCAACCTCCACAAGTTTCATCTTATAAGAAGACTGTTTTTCGCCAGCCTCGCTCGCCCTCTCACTTGAATAAAGGATATGATAGAAGGGCCCATGAAGCCTTAACTAGGGACCCTGTTGTCGAGTCAAGGCCAATATACCCCGAACAACGGCAACCCAGAGATAATGTAATTAGCGAATTGATCAAATTGCTTTCATCTGTTGTTAAGGTACTTTCTCCATCCAGTCCCCTGTCCGACCCTGCCTTGCTGTCCCACGCTGCTCCTTTTATTTCATCTTTCCTGTTTCCCTCCAATAATGGATCAAGTAGTTCTTCAATGGAATACTCACAGTATCACTAATAAAAAATCTGATTTACTTTATTTAATTAATAAATACAACCCGGTTATTTTAGCCATATCGGAGATATGGCTTAAAGATGGATCTAATTTTAAATTACCGAGTTATTCATCTATAATGGACTGTCGAGCGGACGGTCGAGCTGGCTGTGCCCTCTTCATTAGAGATCATATTCCTTTTTTACCTGTAAACGTTGCTCAAAATTACTCAAATTTTAACTTAACTTGTGCTCGTGTGGAAGGTATTACTTTTTTATCTCTTTACATCCCATATCCTTCTGCTATAATCCTCAACCAACTTAAAGAAATCATTAAAAACCTGCAACACCCAATCATAGTCCTTGGTGACCTTAACGTCCATCACGTTTTATGGGGTTGTGATAATAATGATATTTTAGGTGACCAACTCCTAGAAATGTTAGACCAGTGTAACCTTTGTTTATTAAATTCCGGCGCAGCAACTCTACGCACTCTTCCTAGCCAAGCAGCTAGCGCTGTTGATATATCCCTTTGCTCTCCTATACTTGCGTCTCAAATTACCTGGGAGGTGTTAGATAGTACATTTGGCAGTGATCACTTTCCTATTATACTTAGATCACCTTTCGTATCTACAAAGAGACCTACTGGTACTAGGCCTTTGCTAGCTTATAACATTAACGGTGCTGACTGGGATAGCTATAGAAATCATCTGCAAGTTGATGTCAAACACTTACCTCCTATTACTTCGGAATCTACGCAAACTTGCTCTGATGCTCTAGTTTTAGCTATAAAGATTTCTGCTGATAAGGTTTTTCCTCTTAAAAACACTGCTGTGGGTAAGATGGCCTCTCCTCCGTGGTGGGACAAAGAGTGTACCGCAGCGGTTAAATCTAGAAAGAAAGCTGAACTCACTTATGCTATGAACATGTCGGCTGAAAACTTCCAGCTTCTCACTAAAACTATGGCAGAAACGAAAGCGTTACTGAATTCTAAGAAGTCAGATGGATGGAAATCTTTCTGCACAAATTTAAGTCCTTCTACTCCAGACGCAGTCGTTTGGAATAATATCCGAAAGTTTAGGAGGTCATTTAATGATAGTAGATGTGCATATCCTACTTCTTTACAATGGGCGGAATCTTTC
Source organism: Acleris holmiana (assembly GCA_949316455.1). Lineage (NCBI taxonomy): Eukaryota > Metazoa > Arthropoda > Insecta > Lepidoptera > Tortricidae > Acleris > Acleris holmiana. The sequence continues at coordinate 17,679,566 of OX438762.1, read as the reverse complement.
CTAGACAGAATTGCACCTTCTTATGTTCCAGGAGTTCTTGACTCTACAATAGGGCTGTTAAATAATAACTCGTCTGTCCCATTGGATCAAATGTTTTCTATGTTGGAACTATCAAATGTCTTGAAATCAGTTAAAGATTCCGCTCCGGGGCATGATGGAATTACGTATTCATTTATAGCTAAAGCAGGTGACTCATTTCATAAATATTTTCTAGAATTAATTAATTGTATTTTTCTTTCGGGCCATCCACCTCGTACCTGGAAATCTCAACTGATAATGCCTATTCTAAAACCTGGTAAAGAACCTAATGATCCTAGTTCTTACCGCCCTATTGCTTTGTCGTCGGTTCTTACAAAGATACTAGAACATCTCATTAAGAATAGACTGGAATGGTTTCTCGAAAGTCAAGAATTACTGGGTAAATTTCAATTTGGGTTTAGAAAGGGGAAAAGTACCATGGATAGTCTAGGAATTTTGACGTCAGATATTAGACTTGCTTTTTCTAATCGGGCTTCGGTAGTTGCTGTGTTTCTAGATGTGGAGGCTGCCTATGATAATGTCCAGCTCCCTCTTCTCAGGGAAAAATTCCATAAGCTGAGAATCCCGGAGAGGCTGGCATGCTTCGTAGGTAATCTTCTTTCAGAGAGACAAATTACTTTTCGAGGAAAGGATCCTAACATCGTCCCATCAAGATTTGTCTGGCGTGGATTGCCTCAAGGCTCGGTTCTGAGCCCATTACTTTATAACTTGTACACGTCCGACCTTGAGGGGTCGGTTACTGATTGTCAAATACTTCAATACGCTGATGATCTATTAGTTTACTCTGTAAATAAAAGTATAATAACTGCCTGTGAAATTATCAACAAATCCCTTCAGTCTTTGAATACCTGGCTTACAAATAATGGTTTATCCCTTTCCCCATCAAAAAGCTGCGCCGTGGTTTTTACACGCAAGGTAGCTATTCCTTCTATTAACATAATTTTAAATAATTCTGGTATCCCAGTTCGTACCTGTTATAAATTCTTAGGGATTATACTAGATTCTAAAATGAACGGAACATCACACTTTGAATATTTGATCAAGAAATGTGAACGGGGTCTCAATACGTTAAGATGCCTTGCTGGGGTGTGGTGGGGAGCCCATCCCACCTCTCTTAGATTAATTTATAACGCTACGGTTCGTAGCATACTAGATTACGGATCCTTTTTGTTAGTTCCAGCCAACAAGGAGGGCTTAGTTAAGCTTGATCGTGTCCAGTATAAGGCCTTAAGGATAATATTAGGGGCGATGAAGTCTAGCCCCACCAATGCTCTCCAAGTGGAATGCGCAGAACCCCCTCTTCAACTGCGCCGACAATTTTTAGCAGACAGTTATTTCTACCGCGCTTTACAATATTCTTATCATCCTATAATCCATCGTCTATATGATCTTAAGGCGGCCTACCGCGGGAACGAGGAAGACTCGCCTTGTCTGGTAAAGAGCCTAACAAAATTTCAATATCTTAAGGATCCGGTTTTCCACTCTCCTCGGCTACCTCTTTTTGAATTTAATTATGAAATTGTAACTCATCAGCCCCGTATTGTCCTTAATATGGACATTTATCATGATGATCCTCATGCAAATGAATATCTCCGCCAGATTCTTACCCGTGAGTGGCTTGGTTGGAACACAATCTACTGTGATGCATCCAAGTTATCCCCAACTGGGTGCGTAGGTGTGGGAGTTTTCCATTCCCAGTATGATATAGTGCAGAAGATTAAAAGCCCTCCTGAAACTTCGGTTTATACTGGAGAAGCTATTGGCATATTGGAGAGCGTGAAATACATTTTACTGTTCAATTTGAGAAAAACGATTATTTTCTCTGATTCTCTTAGTTGTTTACAAGCTCTTCTCTCTAACCCGTTTTCAGTAAGTTTTCATAATCCTATCATATATCAAATTAAGGAGAATCTCATAAAATGTAGAAACCGAGGGTATGAGGTTGTGTTAGCCTGGGTCCCTGGTCATACAGGGGTTGTAGGCAACGAAAGGGCTGATCAGGTAGCAAAGGATGCGGTGGTTTGTGGTGATAAGACTCCTTTTAGAAACTATTGTCATGATTTAGTCCCTTTGGCGGCTAGGTATCTTATTCAGGATTGGTCCGCTGACTGGAGAGTATCTAGCAAAAAACGGGCACAGTCTTATGCACTCGTTCAACCCACGGTATTGAGAAAACCGTGGTTCACAAAGTTATTTCTTCCAAAAACATTTTGCTCCACTGTTATCCGAATGAGGCTGGGTCATTGTTGTACTCCTGCTCACTTGAAAAAAATACACATCCGGGATTCCTCCTTGTGTGAATGTGGACTGGATGATGGGGACCTTAATCATATATTTTTTTCGTGTCCTCTATATAATCATAATTGCTTATACGACGAACTTGTAAGACTAAAGGTCCCTCTCCCAACTCACATCTTGGAACTTATTCAAGTTAAGAATAAAGATATCTTAATGGCCTTGGGAACATTTTGTCTACTTAACAATCTTAAGTTATGAATCTAATTAGAGTGATTAGTATGTTATTTTTTGCATGATACTAACCTTGTAGTTGTGTTTGTGTCTCATTACTCATAATCATAAATGTGTGGTATTCATTTTGGGCTTTTAACATTATGGTTTTTCAGGAATAGTAACTATTTCTCTATTATTGATTCCGTTTATAAATTATATATTTTATTTATCTAAATCGACATGACACTGGCTAATCGATCGAAAGAGCCATAAAAAAAAAAAAAAAAAAAAAAAAAAAAACTCTTAGTAGCTGTGCTAGGTAGGTAAATTACCTACTAGGTAATTTATGTAATATAATAGATACTATCTTTTCACTCCATTTGATAGATATACCTCTATCATAAATATCTCTTATTCTCTTGCGCTAGGCGCAGTAGAGGTAAGTTAAGAAAAGTGCTAAAACTTACATTTGGTCTATGAATAAATTTATTTCTTTAGTAATAAGCAAGTGTACTTAATAATCTTTCTTTAATTTTTAAGGTTAGGAACAAGTGTACAAAGTTCGTTCGCCATGGCTGCGTTCAAAAACACAAAAGCTGTAAAGGCTTTTACTCTACTAGGATCCAAATATAATCCTCAAGTGAACGCTCGGAGGCACTTAAATCTGCAGGAGTATCATAGCAAAGATTTGTTGAGAAAATATCAGATATCAATCCAAGACTTTCGTGTTATCGACAGCAAACTAGATGCTAATTATCTAGGTAACTTTAAGGCAGCCGAATATGTAGTAAAGGCTCAGATATTGGCTGGTGGTAGGGGTAAAGGCCATTTTGATAACGGATTTAAGGGAGGAGTACATTTGACCAAGAATTCCGATGATATATTAGGTTTGGCTAAAAACATGATAGGTCATAAGTTGATCACAAAACAGACACCTAAAGAAGGTATAAAAGTTGAAAAAGTAATGGTGGCTGAGAGTGTAAACATTAAGCGGGAGACTTATTTGAGTATAATCATGGAAAGAAGTTATAATGGGGCAGCCTTGGTGGCATCTCCTGCTGGAGGAATGGATATAGAAGCAGTGGCTGAAGATACTCCTCATTTAGTTAAGACTTTGCCTATAGACATCTATGAAGGCATCACAGACACTATGGCAAATGAGGTGGCAGATTTTTTAGAGTTCAAAGGTGATCTGAAGAAGAAATGTGCTGAAGAAGTAAAAAAAATGTGGCAATTATTTTTAAAGGTAAGTATAGCACAATAAGCACTCAATATAATGTCCCTGTAAACAATGAGTATATTAGGCATCAATATTTAATGATTACTCAATAATATGCCGTAGATGAATACAAATCAATAGAGTATTATAGTATTAATAGAGAGGAGTTTTCGAGAGACATGAAAAAAAAATGCTATGCAACACACCATAGACCCTGACAGATGTACAATATGTAGAATATACATAGATTTACCAATATATCTTTGCAGAGTAATTAAAGTAATTAAAGTGGTTGAAAAGTGAATACTTTTCTCCTAATTGTTTCTTAACCCATCGGAGGCTTGTGCACAGATTTATGGTCAAAATTTGCATATCTTTTTGTATTTTTTTCAGCTTAATTTTATGGACTACATTGTAATCAGAAGAGACTAGAACTTGGTACTTTTTTTACCTCCCGCATATGACGTGTCTCTAAACTGTTAAATCCCTAAACATTTTTTTATTCAACCTTTCCTTGTATATCTTCCCTCAAACATGGAGAGAGATAAAAGCTCTTTTAGGCCATCAATTCTTAACTCTCTTTCTTTGTTTGCACTGAGCCATCTTAGTTTTGGTCTACCACCTTGCTGACTGCCGGGCAGGGCTAAGCTCAGCGTTTTGTTTCCAACATATTCGGGTGGCTTACTTCTTACTTGAGCAACCTGGCGAAGCAGCACAGACTCGTCAGGGAATCTCACATGTACAGACTGTGGATGTTATCGAGCCTTGTTACTCCGCATATCCACATCAGATTCTTCATTTCCACTGTCTGTCTGGGTTATCAGCCGATTTTCGCTCTCTTAGTTAAAGACTAGTCCTTAGATACTGCTGTACACCTAGCTTTTAATTCTATTGGGCATCTTAGTTAACTCTTTCCACTGATTGATTATGAAGGATGGATTTCATCCGTCATCTTAGAGCATAAAAATAATAAAAATTCTAAAATTCTAATTCACAATGGTTGTCTATTGTTTGGCCGACAGTCATATGCTAGAATCGTCATTTGCCTGAATTTTATTGGCTCGAATTTTATTTGTTTGAAAGATTTGTTTAGTGGAAAAGTTATTTGACATAGGTACTCTTGTTTTGCCAAACATTTGATGCTATAATGATACAAATACCATAATATATAATAAATAGACTTAGTAGGTGTTCAAAATGACAACCATTTTTTAACCGACTTCAAAAAAGAAGGAGGTTATCAATTTGACTCTTTTTAATTTTTTCATGTTTGTTTTTGTGTATTTTTAATGCAATTACTCCATCAATTGTGGATCAATTTTAAATTTCTCATTTTGTTTCATAGGGTGTACTCCCGAGGTGGTCCCTTTGCCACCAAGTTGTTGTCTGAAGAGGGGATCCTTAAGGAATTGAGATAACTATAGGCATACATATAGCAATTTTGGTATTTCAGTAACAAGTCTATCATTTACATGCAGAAAGTATCAGTGACGTGAAACCGATGATGAAGACCACTTGTGGCCTCCGGAACTCCTCAATGGTACCTATTTCAAGTGTGGCGATAATATGTCTCGATTAAGATAGTTGAGCGACTTTGACGAAGCGTATTTGAATAGTTTAAATATAATTATGCACTATGACTTTCCCGCGGCGTTGTTTGCGGCGAGCGAGAAATATCCTGTGGTTCTTGTTTATTGAGAAGTGGGAGTTCAGTTGGAGTATGATCACTAAAAAGTATAAAATAATATTAAATGTTTTAAGAAACAATACACCGCCTTCTCAAATCCAAAACATTACTATAGGTGTGTAAAATTGTCTCTATGCTGCTTTCATATTTTTAATGCCATTCCAGAACTCGTTAGTTACAATGCATTTGATTTATTTTAGATATCATGTTTCAATAGAAACATTTACTGCTTAAGATCTATACAATTAATATCTAAATAGAAATAATGTACATTTTATTTTTCAAAACTACCGGATTCGATTCCCGGGAGTTTCATGTCACTATAATCGATGACATTATTCCTAAGAGCACATCTCTGTTTACAATATTCATAACAAATGTTTTGGGATTTGTCAGATAACTTTTTGTAAATGCTCCAAATTCTTAATTTTATGGTTATTCAGTTTTGAGAGTATATACGACTATACAAAAAAGTCTAGTACATTTATTTCGATGAACTTGAGGGGCCGTTCATTTATGGACAAGAAATTCGATTCGCCTGATACCACGCTTGAACTAACTTTGCTGTGATGGATGGAACTCCGTCTTGTTGGAAACAATAGTTGTTGTTTCTAAACATCATTTTTAAATTTGGAGCAACATTGTTTTCCTACACTTCTGTTTTTTAGTATTCGGCATTGATTTTTACCCCATTGTCGAAAAAAAACCAAAGGTAGTTTACCCCGCTTGCAAACTGCTCCCCAAACCATCACTGATGGTGCACTTTGGAATCTTGGGTGATTCCTCTGATTATCTGGAATATCTTGGATGTTTGTTGGTCTAGGGTTTGCAATATTCGCCCAGTTTTTTAATATTCGGATAATTGAATACTTCAATATTCATTATCCGAATATTCGGATATTTGAATAATTTCGGATAATTTTGGTATTTTATAAAATAAAACAAAATTAGCGTATTTAAAGGTGTGTTATGCATAAAATCAACAAGTAACAAAAAAATTGACATACATAATAATAAATCACATAAAATATCGAGATAAACTACTTAATCAACTTTAAGTATAACAATTGTAAATCAATCTTTGTTTTTTAACATTCTTGTATAATCTGAGATCGTTATATTCATTATTAATGTCATAAATCACATCACACACATCACATTAAATCATATATCAATATTTGCAGCGTATATAAGATTAATTTGTCCTATACTTTTTTTCTTTTCGATGTCAAATAACATAAAAAAGTACGCATCTTAGTGTCTTTATTTAACTTAACACGTTGCCTGCCAACTACGAGTATACTCGTAATCGGAAGACTCGTCCCCACTGCCGACTACGAGTATAATCGTAGATGTTTTTCCTAAAGCTCATAGGTTATTTAAAATGCTGGCAAGGGAAATAGGGCACGAATGAAATCTTTGGCATTCGAAATAAAATAAAGTTTAATAAGTGAAAAAAGTTCCATAAATTTTTTTTTAGCTAGACGTCTTGTTTAATGTTTCTCTTCGTATGGACTGTTTTGTATGGGTGGCATTAGGTATGCAATAATTATACTACGAGTATATTCGTAATGGCAGGCAACGTGCTAATTAAAAAAAGTAAACAAATAAAATCAACTTTTAAAAAACGAGTGTAAAACTAGATGTTAAAAAAAAATGAACAGACAACTGAGACAACCTACCTTCGTCGTTCGTGACTCGTGACTGACTGAACGAATGGGTTCGGTGTTCGGTCGGTTCAGAGTAGGTAAGTAATACCAATAATTGTTTTAGGGACAGGTAGAAAATCCGCCTTATCTGCAAGGGTTTTCGTTACTCATTTAAATACCTAATAATAATAACATTAGTAACAACTAACAATTCGTGTCTGCTAGATTTAATCAATATATTACGTAATTTATGTAAGTTGGTATTCAAAAAGTTGGTTGGTTGGTGTTTTTAGTAAACTAAAATATAATATAATACCTAATATGGAACATTTGTCTAAACACCTTATTTGGGGAATACAGATGGACATAAAACGTCATTAGTTGGTTTTCTTGTAATTTTTTTGAATTTTTCCTGCTTATAAATGATTTTATTAGTTTTTCAAAATATCCGTTTATTCGGATAATTCGCGGTTTAGTATTCGGATAATTTTGAATATTATTTTCGGCGGATATTCGGATAATTGAATATTCGGATTATTCGGATTGCAAACCCTACCCACAACCGATCATTTTGAGCATTTTGAGATTACTCTATTACGAATAGTTTTCCGTCCGAAAAAACTAATTTATACCCCGCGGCCAGGAAAGTATATTGTTTGTTCGATCTAATCTTTTTTTTTATAGCTTCGGTAATGCCGGGTACTTTTCTTTTCTTGATGGCGTGACACCCGAGGTCTGCTCTCAAGATGTTGTGTACTGATATCCTCTTGAAATCTTTAAGTATGCAGCAAATTTTCGGATCTAACGGGAGTTTTTGCCGGCGGAGACGCTCTCTCGCGATTTTCACGACCCTATCCATTCTAGCTGAACGTGGGCGACCAGATCTCTTGCGGTCTTCTTACGAGGAGATCACCATGTACATACATACATAACATCACGCCTTCATTCCCAGAGTGGGGTAGGCAGAGCTACAGAAATACCAACAACTCTAAAAATACTTGTTGGTTATTCTGTAACCACATTTTGCACAAGTAAGCTAAGTTGTTTACCATAGCGTATTAGTGACAGGTTGCAAGCCCATCGCCTAACAGTACTACAAGCCTTATTCCCTTAGTCGCCTCTTACGACATCCCCGGGAAGACATGGAGTGGCACTATTCTAACCCGGGAACCACACGGGGCTCTGCGGGGCTCTCTTCTGTTGCTCTGCCTACGCCACTGGGATTGAAGGCGTGATGTTATGTATGTATTAATAAAAATTTCAAATTATGGTGACGAAACTGTCTGTCTGTCTGTTTATGTTTTTCAAACCAGTGCTAGAAAAAGTGTATTCGAACTTATTGGACACGGTGTAAAGTATTTAGGTCTATTTATATCTCTTCAAAAATTTATTCTCTTTCAATCTCTTAACAAATTATCCATTGATAAAGGTTCAGGATCTGATAACATCCCCCCTATTTTCGTAAAAATGTGCGCTTCTGAACTTAGTAAACCATTATGTCTTATTTTCAACAAATCTTTAGAATCTGGTACATTCCATCACATAATACATGGAAAATTGCAAAGATAGTGCCTGTTTATAAATCAGGAGATAGGAGTGACGTAGTGAGTTATAGGCCCATTAGTATAATTAGTTCTTTTGTAAAAGTTTTCGAGTCTTATTTATCCTAACCAACACGGCTTTGTCAGGAATCGCTCCCCTTCTATTTTTTTGTTATACACTCACAAGCTAAATTCTGTCTTTAATGTAAGGTCTCAGATTGATGCTGTATACATCGATTTTGCCAAAGCCTTTGACAGAGTCAACCACAGTATCCTATGTCTCAAAGCAGGTAGTCTTGGTATACATGGATCCTTGCTTCGCTGGCTTCACTCTTATCTCACGAATAGATCTCTACTTGTGACAGTGTATGGGTTTGAATCTATGCCAATCAAAGTTTGTTCTGGTATTCCACAAGCCTCTAACTTGCGACCTCTTCTCTTTCTAATGATAAATGACATCTTAGATAAGTTCACCTGCGGCTGTGCCTAAGGCCTATGCTGACGACATAAAGCTATACCTACGAGAAAATAGAACCCATTGAAGACTGTCATATGCTGCATTCAAATAGAAATATTATTGAGGAATGGTGTAATAACAACAATATGAGCTTAAATATAGGTAAATGCCAATTTATTACTTTTTCGAAGAAAAAAACAATTCTTCAGTTTAAGAGGCCGATCACGAAATTTGGCCGATTTCGCTGATTTTCGTGATTTTACCGTTGAAATACTTTACTTCTATAATACATGGAAAATTGCAAAGATAGTGCAATATGCGCATCACGAAAGTTAATTTCAATTTTCAACGAATGTATGAAATACTTTTTTGTTTTTATTATTTCATTTTGATTAATCGACCTGAAACCGGCGACTGTTTCGTGAGTTTTGCTGTGAGAGGTTTAGAATATCACATATTCACAAATCGTTTTGACGTCTTAAAGGTATGAAAAAATAGCAATTGATTGCTGTAAAAGTTGTCTAAAAAATGTATGAATTACTTTTTACCACCTTCGTATATTTTTTTTGTGTAAAAAATTATGAACTTGGTATTTTTTTTATAGAAAATGGCCAAAAAAAATTTAAATTTCGGCTTCTTAAAACACTTGTTCATAAAACTAAAAGAACAGCAATAAACTTCAGTTCAAATTCAATCCATTACCTTAAAAAAACATCCAAAAATTAAAAATTAAATAGCAATATATAATGTTTTAAAATAACCTAAATCCCGAATTTAAATTCTCGACAAAGATAAAAAGTAGCTCCTTCATTCGTAACTCATTTATTCGATCATAACTGAAATGATATAACAAGATGTGCATTAAAACTTATAGAAAAGCAGTATTTTAACTCTAAAATCACGAAAATAAGCAATATTGACAAAATTTCTTATACGGCCTCTTAATCACTGTTCAAAATTTCCTGTTTAAAAAGAGTCACTGTCGTTAAGGATCTAGGTGTGTGGTTTGACACTACTTTTTCTTTTCGTAGGTACTCATTACGATAAGATAGATAGATAGATATATAGATAACATCATACCGAAGGCTAATAAAGTACTGTGGTTTATATTTAGAATTGCCAAGCCATTTAGACATCCAAATAGCATTATTATATTATATAGCGCTTTAGTTAGGAGTATATTAGAGTTTAGTTCTGTGATCTGGTCTCGTCTTTATAAAAGTCATGTTGAAAGAATTGAATCTGTTCAAAAACGATTTCTTCGACAGCTTAGTTCTAAGAACACATGATTGAGAGGTGATGGGCTGGGATACGCGTCATACTCGTGAACGGGTGCTGTTTGTGGGGTCCGGTCTGTTCACGTTTGCAAAGACTCGTTCTTCAGTTTATTATTCTAGATATGGCTTTTGACGTAGAGACCTCGTCGTGTTGTTCTCCTAGACTTATTATTTTTAGTTTAATGTTATTAGCCTTACATTTGTATTGATTTTTTATTTGTTCAAGCTTTAATCATTATTATTTTATTACTTTATAAAGTACTTGTAATGTAATTTACTTTTAAGTATTTCTGTACCTACCTTATGTTTGAAAAAATGACCTTCTGCTGGAGTTTCTTGGCGCTTCTTCTCCGCAATGATGGTCTTATCTGAAGCGCTAGTAAATTCACTTCATATTACCGACGTGTAAAAGAGCCCCATGGGGGGCTATTTACAGAATAAACATTTTGATTTTGATTTTGATTTTGATAAACTTTGGAGTAACATTGACTCTTTTAACATACAAGAGTCGGCTGGACCATTTTTAATTTAATTCTCTTGAAAGACGTCGCCTTATGAATGATCTTGCTATGGCATACAAAATTAATAATAATAAATTAGACTCTTCCGATTTGCTGGCCCAGTGTTTGTTAAAAGCTGCCAGGCCTAGTCGTTTACCTCAACTGCTTTCTACCACTTGCTATAAATAATGTATTTTATAATTATTAATGATCCTCTCGTGCGTATGGCTAGGTTGTATAACCGACTATTAAAAGAAAATAATAATTTAGACGTATATCGCCAGAAAATTGTTCCTTTTATGTTTATTGTTAAAATAATTATTCTTAATAAGTAATTCACCCACTCCATGGTTTTTAATTAGGTTTTAATTGTTTGTGTATAAACTTTTTTTTTATCAGTGTCTGAATATGGTGTATAATTAAGTAAATAAAGAAATGTAATAGTAAAATGCTGTGCATAGTTGTCATCGAGTTGCAAGCTTACAACTATGTAGTTTTAAGTGATCCATTCTTATTTTACCGCTTATTGTGATTTGTTACTGTGCCTAAAATAAATAAATAAATATCTACGCCCTGCGCCTATTTTGTGAGGTATAAGTTTGGTCTAATGATAAGCATAAATCTAATTTAACTTCAGGTCTTAGAAGATCCGTGCAAAACTCCGATAATAATGTCGTCTATTTATAGTTACAAACGCATTACTACTACTTTTTATTTCACTTGGCAAAGGTATCCATATATTTATATTTTACTGTCTCACTACTGAAAGTGGATAAGTGAATTTTTGATAAAGTTCAATGTCTTTTCCAGGTAGATGCAACTCAACTTGAAATAAATCCTCTTGTGGAAACGGATGATGGCCGTGTGGTGGCCGTGGATGCAAAGATAAACTTTGATGACAATGCGCAGTTCAGGCAACAGGAGATCTTTGCCCTGGATGATGTTTCCGAGTCAGACCCAAGAGAGGTAGGAAGACTTTTATGTGATACCAAAATTCAATCCTCAAACGCCGATTATTAAACGTCTATTATAATTGGAACGCATTCCAAAAAAAGAAACTTTTGGTATGTAAGGTAAGGTAGGTAAGGATGGTACTGGATGTTATTTTTTGTTTAAATGTGATAAAATTTAGGTACATACGAGTATGATCAATTTGATTAAAAGTAGGATTTGCCCGCTATGCCCTGCATGCTCAATGTATGCTCTGTCGGGTTAAGTGGGGCAGCAGAAGGGGCATTATGGGGTACTAAATGGGGAAACGTAGGGTAGTGAATTATAACAATTACTATATTATAACAATTATTATAACTAATTAAACTTTATACTATCATATCACTCCTAACTGTAGGAATATTAGTTAAAATAATGAATGACACCTTAGAACTGGCTCAAAGGGATTATTATATTATATACAGATAGTTTCAGTCTTATTTACTTACTGTAAATTCGACTAAGCCTTCTTATAAAAAATTGACATATTACATTAAACATTGACAAGATCATAAACAAAAACGAACACTGCACGGTTCACTCACATGTTATAGTCAGGTAACGGCCCGACATGTTCCGGACTCATTAGCATTCCTTCATCCGACGAGTGTGTTATTTCGGACGCGCTCTCCCACACACTGGCGAGCCGCTCTCCGTACAGCCCGCTCCGCGCGGCCCGTCAGCGCGGGGGGTGTTGTTGCCGTTGTTGGTAACTGCGCCGGCGTCGTTATGTTGCGAGGTACATCCGAACCCCCGTGTCCGAACGGCAGTAGGCACACCGAACTAGCCGTGTCAACAAAATTACCACAACACGCAGTGCTTCTCACAATAGGAACCACCGGCTGAGATATCTTCTCCGGTAGCTGGACGATTTAAGGTACCGCCATTTGATGGAACTTCGTCATGGACAGCCTATACTGCAATTTGAGTTGTTTCTCAGGCTAGTGGCTAGAACTAAGACTAGGCGAAGACTGCCCTAACTTTGGCACTTCGAGATGAAGCCCTCACCGTGCTAGAAGCTCTGGGAGAGAACAGGACATACAACCGCCTTCTTGAAGCCTTGGAGGCACGTTACGGCGACAGTCATCTAAAGCACTCATTCAGAGCTCAGCTGAAAGATCGAACTCAAGGACGTAATGAATCATTACAACTGTGGGCCTTGGAAATATAAAAATTGGTCAGAAAAGTGTAGCAAAGTGCATCGGCTTCATTTGTGGACAGCATGCTAGTATAGATGAATTATCGAGAACATGGAATTGCACTTGTAGTGGTTGTACCGTTTGCAACAAAAGGAGAATAATTTTCTCTTAATTAAATAAAATTACATACTTACCCTTAAGAAATGGAATAAGTAGTAGTCCTCTGTTTTTTGCTTTTAGTCGCTATCATGTTCTTCATCTGAGCTGTCACAAGTATTGATAATAAGATTGTTTAAATTTCGATCCATTTCTTCTTCCTGACATCGATATTTATTTTCTTCACTTTCGTCATGGCGACAAATATTTTCCCAGTCCTCAGCAGTAATAGTATTCATTCGTTCAGTTGCTAAACTCATAATGCCTTGCATGTTTAAAGAAACGTTTCTTTTCGCTATATATCCTTTTACCATGGACCAAATATTTTCGATCGGATTGAATGTCGGGTGATACGGTGGCAATCGTAAAACGAAGTGGCCATGTTTTTTTAAAATTGCCTCTATGTGGTACTCACGAAACCGCTCTTTATTTTGTTTAATTAAATCATACAAACTGGTTTTGTACATCAACGGGCTATATGAAATGTTGTGTTCTGTCAACTAATCCATCATTTCTTGTTTATGAGAATTTACCGTTGGAGCACGATTCAAAAGTTTGTTGTGATAGGACGCATTATGTACGATAAGTTCGCTATTCGGTTTAAGGTTCGGTATTAATTTTTCTTTTAACCATTTTTCGTAGTTGACAAAGTTCATCTGGTCATGGTAATCTCCCGTTTTTTGGTTTTCCTTAAACATTAACAAAGCGTTGGGAATAAAACCATCTTTTCCTCCTGCGTGCACTATTATTAACCGCTGGGCTGTACTGATTTGTTTTTTACACCAAATTAAAAAAAAACATTACAAAATTATTCTGATAATTGTGAGAATACAATATAATCAGACGTAAAAATATATGCACAACGTAAATAATATTCACAATTTGACACTGACATTATTTTGGTAATATATAATAAACCACTTTTTCTGCTGATAGTACGAGGAAATAGATAATTCAAATATAGAATACCTGTAAACATACAATACTACTACATATGCAATTCCATGCTCTCGTTAATTCATCTATACAGGCCTTCATACCCTTGTTGATTTTTATGTTTGTAGTACTTAATGGCTTCGGAACCCTACATCGAGCATAGTCCGACAGTCATGTTCTTGCCCGGTTTTTGTCCTTACTGCTCATGTCATCGGACGAATATGGTTGTCCTTTTCTTTGATGTGACGTCTTATTGGTGCTAAGTTTTATTACAAGCGTTTTAATCAAAGAAAAAATATTTTTGGGACGATTTACTTGTGATACGTTATCCCTTAGGCTTTATCAACCTTTCTTGTGTAATTCGATTAATATTTTAATACGACATTTCGTCACTGAAACTTGACACTTACGGCGGCTTGCGGGAACTGTCACAACGTGCACCGCGTGCACTTCATCTGATTGCTCAACAGCGACTGCGACCAAAAACAACAAAGTGTTGTATTTTTAGTCGTATGTTCCGCGCGCTAGTGACGTATCTACCTTTTCTTTATAAATTAATGCATAAGAGTAAGAATTTTCCATTGGTAACTATTACTTAATTAAATTTGTCATAAATACAAATAATACAAATTTGCTCTGCATACTTTTTCAAAAACCGGGCAAGAGCATGTCGGACCATTCTCAGTGTAGGGTTCCAAAGCTGTTATTATAAACACATTTTCTATTTAAGTAAAGTTGTTTGTCTTGGATGATTTTTAGTAGGCATCAATATTTTATTCGCCTGTATCTCAAGAACCAATCAAGTCTACTTCATCGTGATGGATTATGTGCTCTTATTTAGTACTTGTTGTTTTGGCTGTTGGGACGCGCAACTCTGACGAATATTAGGGTTTTTGATTTCAATATTTTCTAAACGGTCTACCAAATCTTAAAATTGATAATTACATATACATAATGTCTTTTTAAGGGCTATCCAATGTTACCTCACCCAAACTTATGTAGTAAAAGTAACCTTTGATGTACAAGCAGTACAGTTTTCTTTTTTTAAGTTTTTATTTTACGTTATGTAAATGTATAACTATGACAAATGTTATGTAAATGTATAACTATGTAAAGCGAGGATGGACTACGGAGCCTTAAAAAACATAATTATTATTTCAGAGAGAAGCAGCTGCGCTTAATCTGGCTTATATTGACATGGATGGCAGCATTGGTTGCATGGTGAATGGGGCTGGTTTGGCTATGGCCACCATGGATATCATTGCTCTGAATGGAGGCCGGCCTGCCAACTTCCTGGACCTGGGGGGTGGTGTTGGACAATCCCAGGTGTCGGCAGCTTTGAGGATCTTGGAGTCAGATCCTAAAGTAAAAGTTGTATTTGTTAACGTGCTAGCGGGTAAGGAAAAGTACTAACTTAAACAATTAAAAAATTTAAACAATTACCAGCATTTATTTTGGTTGAACTGATATAGCATTATGTAATTTATATCAAGTTAGGTTATCAATAGTGTTTACATTGCACCATTTGAGCAATTCATGCTCATAATTTCATAAAAATAAGTGCTTGATTTGTTTATAAAGGGTCTTTACCTACTGTCTGCCCTAATTATATTTAGTCACAATGTGTTTTAAATCATAATTATCGCAAGTTATACTTGACGTATTTTTTAAGCTAACCACAACCACTACACGTTAGATATTTAAGAAATTCTGAAAAGCAATCGGTTTTAGAGAAATAAAAAAAAATGTTAATCAATAATTATGTCAACAATGACATTATGACCAAAAAAATATGGCATTCAACGGGCTTCCGATTATAGAACTTTTGTTTCAGGTATCGTAAACTGTGCTACTGTTGCAAATGGTATTGTGGCAGCATGCAAGGAGAACCCACCGAAGCATCCTATGGTTATTAGACTGGAAGGCACTAATGCAACCCAGGCCAAAAAGATTCTAGCTGAGTCGGGACTACCAGTTCACATGACATCTGATGCAGACGAAGCAGCCAAGACTGCTGTGCGATTAGCTAAAGATCAATAGATTACATATATGTTCATTTAATATTTTTGTATTAAGGTGAACTTTACGTTACAGGAATTAGTTATTGTTGTTAATTTTAGTTATGATATGACTTTATGACTTATTTTATTATCTTGACATTTGTGTAAAAAATGTACTGTACTAATCAAGTATAAAATCCAAGACTGAAAAAATTGCTAACACCATTTGAACGATGTCTTTTCTGCCTGTTAACCTCGTAAGGCCCAACGGCCTAAATTTAGGACATTTGCCAAAGTGACTTCGGACTTTAGTTGACTTAACAAGGTTCTTTTTTGAACTAGTAAAAGTTGACGTGGGCCTCAGGAGGTTAATCAAAATTAACAATGTTCTGTTCCGAATTATTGCCATTGCGTTGTATATTTTTAGTTGTAAGAATATTGTAAATAGTTTTATTATAGATACACTGGTTTAAATTTTACTATCATTTACCTTGACCTTTCTAGTTTCATGCGGTGGTTTCAAGAGGGGCTCACTGAAATGATCGGGAATAAGAAAAACCACATTCTCCGTTCTATTTAATGCACTTTTCCATTCGTGCAAACCAATCATTAAAACAGTAATTCCATTCTGAAGTTGATGTTGATGAATGAAGCTTCCACAGCTGCTTCTTGGTCTTCAATCCGTTGACCGCGTAATAAATCTTCAATTCTAGGGAATGTAAAGATATCGTTCGGGCTCAGGTCAGGACTGTACGTAGGATGGCTCATCAGCTCAACGTTTTCCTGCTTTAAAAAACATTTGTCTTCAGAGTCGTTAGGAGCTCGCATTGTCGTGATGTAAGATGATGCGACGTTTCGGAGTTTGGCTATCATTTCTGGTAAACGAACCATGATATACCACTCAGCGGTAACCGCTCTGCGTTCCTGTAAAGGAATTGTAGCAACATGCCCCTTTTTCGAGACAAACGTAGCGTTTATTTTCTTTGACTCGCTGTGGGAGCCAACCACTTTCCTTGGTTTGACCTCGTCTTCGAAGACCCAAACTGCTGACTGGTGTTTTATTTCAGGTTCGTATGAATAAATCCATGATTCGTCACCTGAGACGATATTATAAACGGTATTTGACTTCCCTCCGTTAAAGCGTTGCAGAGTATTCCGACACCAATCAACACGAGCCACCTTTTGCTCTTCGGAAAAATTGTGGGGAACCCAGCGGGAAACTAGCTTTCTTACACACAGCTCATTATGTAATATCGGGGCCATGGTAAGCCGACGGTCTAGTGTGACCCCTAGGTACTTGACCGAGGGGGAACAAGTCGACTTCCTGGCCCATCAGCTGCAGCTTGGGTGGGAGGTTGGTTTTGTAGGAGAAAGCTATCGCCTGGGTCTTCCTCACGTTGACCGCTATTCTCCATTTCTCGAGCCACGGTGGTAGGGCGTGAAGGGTCCTCTGCATCTTTTTTTGCCGCGTGCGGGAGCTTTATGGATGCCGAGTCGTAGGCGGCATCGTCTGCGAAGAACGCCAGGGAAGTCCCGGGTTCCAGGGGGATATTATCTGTGTATTTGGCATAACAGGCAGGGGAGAGACAACTGCCCTGGGGGACGCCTGCCCTGATAGGGCGTTCCGTGGACAGTGCCTTCTCAACCGCTACCTGAAAGCGGCGGTCCTGGAGAAAGGAGGCCACTGTCTTAACTACTCGACGTGGAGTAGTAGACGTGGCCAACTTGTGGATGGCCAGACTGTCGAAGGCCTTCTCCATATCCAGCATGACCGCTACTGTGTGCTCTCTCTTGTTGAGAGCAACGGCCGCGTCATGCAGGACTCTGGCAACTTGCTGGGTAGTGGAGTGTTATGCGCGATTATGTGAGGTGCGAGGTGTTTCAGCAACAGTCTCTCGAACACTCGAGGCGGTGCTGAGCAGAGTGATGGGGCGGTAGCTCTCCGGCTTGAGGATGTTCTTCCCTGGCTTCGGTAACATGACTGGTCCTGAGAATTCGGAGAGATAGCGCTGTACGCTGCGGGCTTCTTCTTCCGTCTTGGGGAGGAACCTGATCCCCTTCCCGAATGCTCGGGCACTGGGGTTGCGCCCAAGGATGCGTCGAAGCTCCTTAAAGTGGCGTGGCCAGTTCGGGAAGACCTCGACTATGATCGGGGGGCTTTTCTGGTGTGTCTGGGGAGGGGGGGGGGGCGGTTCGGTCACTTCGTCCCCGGTGTCCATAGCTGCATCTGGGGATAGGTATCGATAGCGGTGGTGCTACAGATTGGGGGACATGGGGCCCCTTTTTGATTGTGGCCGCTTCCTCTCGAGTGGGGCGGCGATTTCGTGGTGGATGGAGAGAGGTCGGTGTGTTGTGCCGACCTTGTAACTTCGGCGAAAGATAGGGTCGGCTGCGTAGGTGGCGCAGCCCCGCTGGTGCGGAGTTACTGCGGCTGAGCTCACAGCGGCGGCGAGAAGCGGGGGGTGGCTCTCGGCGGAATGACAGGTGGTGGCGGCTTTGGCGGCGCAGTGGTCGGCCTGGCTCTGGCGCTGGCGCGGGTGCCGTACGTGGCGCGGCGGAGCCGGGTCTGGCTGCCGGTGTGGGCGCAGGAGCGCGCGCCTTAGGTGGGCGCTGCTCTAGCGGTCGGGGGGCCGGAGGTGCAGCGCGCGCTGTGTGGTAGTGGCGTGTGCGGCAGGTGGAGCGCCCTGGGCGAGGAGCTCGCTCAGAGCCACCTGCGTGCCCGGAGAGTTGGCAATCTCCGGAACAAAGGGGGTCACGGTCGTCGGTCCGGAGCGAGAGGTGCCCTGCTGCAGGGCTTCGACGACCAAGACATCCTCCAAAAATGGAAGAGGTCGGTGCTGGAAGAGCTCCGCGTTCTTCCTCTGGGTGCTCGCAAACACCCTCGGGCGCGTATGCCTTCGTGCCGACGGGTCGGGTCGGGGCTTCGGAGGCGGCATGTTGACAGCGGAAGATGGTGGGTAGCCCTAAAAAGGGCTTTTTCACACCACCTGCTCGACAATGCCAAATTACATATCATGCAAACCTTACTCAAACCAACTCATTAAAGCCCTTGGCTTTAGCCAGGGTGTAATGTTGTACTGAATCTCATTATAACTCGCTGGGTTGTAATATTTTCACTTTTCATAGTTCTTATTACAATGGCCTTAAAGTCTAATTTCGTAATAAAAGATTAATACTCGAAGGCCGGGCGCGGCGCCGCCGCCACCGCCGCGTCGAACCTAATTTGAAAATCGAACATTTTCTAAAATCGAGCTGGCCACGGCAAGCTGAATGGAACACATTTGAAATTAAACAAAAGCCGCGAGTATTGTAAGACGGTGCAATAAAATACATTGGTGATAACTGCAAAGTTTTAAATAAATATTGTCTTTCCACAACTGGACTAATGTCTCAAATATCAATTTTCACTTTTAATTTTAATTTACTATAATAAAACGCTGTTTTTAGTAGACTCGCTTTTTTATTGTCTCGCAAAAGGTGAGAAAAGCAGAGTACACTCCTCGGGGATAAAGCTGTTTTCGTCTTGGGCGCGCTTGAACCCCTCACTGCGCTCAGGACTCTTCTTAATTCCCTCGCTTCGCTCGGGAATTAACTCGTAACACCCTCGCTGCGCTCGGGAATTAAATCTGGAGTCCTTCGTTACGTTCAGGATTCAATATCGCGCCCGTGACATAAAACTGTGCTTTATCCCCTCGGTGTATAATCTACTATTTCGGTACTCCCCCACCTTTGCACACTCGCAAAAAGGCGGGGGGAGGCAAAAAGAATTCGGAGGGTAGATGCGAACGTGGAAAATGCTATCTACCCTCAGTGACTCGCGACCGATTTGCGTCGCTGCCTTTTTCGCGTCCCTCACGCGGCCCTTTTCCCGGCAGCTCCCGCAAGCGGGGGCCTGGATCCGGTCACGATCGGTCAGTTTCCGGCCTGCGACGCAGAATCAATGTCTTCGGTCCGAGCGGGGAGAAGTGGGTATGTAGTAGCGGAGCGATTTTCTCTACCCTCACTAGCAGTCGGCATATGTCTCGTCACAGGCCTGGAATGAGTTATACTGCCCGGCTGGACCGTGGAGAGGACCTATGCATAGTCCCGTCACCCCTCCACCTTGATTCCTTTGCCTAAAATTCCAATAGGAATCCTGCTCGTTTTTCCTATTATTCCCTCATTTTTTTACTTCGGATCTGCCACCTCTCTGTCTGTATTTCTTATTGGGTCCCTTGTGACCTCAACATTTTATGGCTGTCTAATGGCTGGGGTTGTCGCCCTCCCCTACACGGGGTTTCTTCGTTATAATTCTGATTTTAATAACGGCAGGGTCTGTTTTCCTCGAATTCTGGGAGGGCGGACCTCGTGTTTCGAACGAAGCCGGCGCCTCCCGCCTCCCGGGAGCACTCTGCCATGGGGTTTCAGACTTACAGGGTAGCAGAGTGGTCCCGGGCAATGAAACTACTTGCAATGCTTGGCTTTATTAGGGAGAGCGACAACCTACCTAAATATACCTTTAGACATTACAATTTCCTTAATCTACTATAGTCCATGTACACATTATTATTTACATTTTAAACATAATAACTAGCCGTCCGCAATAGATAGTTTAGGTATTGTTACGTCTGATATTCGGTTGGCTTTCTCCAAAGGTCATCAATAGGGTTTGCAATATCCGCCCAGTTTTTTAATATTCGGATAATTGAATACTTCAATATTCATTATCCGAATATTCGGATATTTGAATAATTTCGGATAATTTTGGTATTTTATAAAATAAAACAAAATTAGCGTATTTAAAGGTGTGTTATGTAATATATCTCACTAAGGGATCTATAAATGAAACGACCATGCTTTTCTGTACGACGCCATGCTCGAATGCTTTATTTTAATTTTAGTTGTCAAGGGGAAGGCAACGACCATCTGCCAAACAGCCTAGTTACTATTTAAACATTTATTATTTAATCTTATAATCATATAACACATCCTCCCCTTTAAGTTTCATAATGTCTTAAATAGAAAGGAGTCTGAACAATCCGTCCGCTTCGAGTAACATAAGAGTTACCTGAAGCACCGTCTCTTAATATTTCCTGTTGTTGACTTGCCAATGAACTTCTTGATTGATTAACATTTTCCCTTTCATTCAGACTACTTTCTAATTCTACACAATTTGAATCTGGAACACTTCGTTGAAATTCTGGTCTTATAATAAACTTATTCCTGCTCTTAATAATATGTTTTTCATTTCGCCTCACTAAATTTCCCTTCTCATTACACACTACATATGACCTAGGATCTTTGACTTCAGTGATTTTACCTTGTTGCCATTCCTTATTAGTTCCATTCTGTATTAAAACATTTTGCCCACAATGAAACATTGATCTTTTCCTAGCAGTTTTATCATAATTAGATTTGGACTTTGCTTTCAAAACTAACATTTTTTCTTTGACATTTGTTGGCAACCTGTGTTGTAATTCTGATTTAGTACACGGCAAATTAGTCCTTAACATCCTACACATTAAGAGTTCTGATGGACTATATTCCAAACCAGCAAGTGGAGTTGTACGGTAATGTAACAAAGCCATATTTAAATTTTCACCATTTAAATTACATTTTTTCATCATATCTTTAATTATTCCAACCGCTTTTTCCGCCAACCCATTGGACTGGTGATAATGTGGACTAGAAAATATTAACTGCATATCCACATCATTAGCAAATTGTCTAAATGTATAGCTGTTAAATGGATTATTGTCACAAACTGCATACTTAGGAATCCCGTGAGTTGCAAACATGATTTTTAACTTTACAATAACATTTTTTGCTGTTTTTCGTTCTAATGTTTTCAACTCAATCCACTTAGAATAGTAGTCAATCACAACAAGGTAATCTTTGTCAGCATAATGACAAATGTTCATACCAATTTTAAAAAATGGAATGTCTCAAGTAACAAAAAAATTGACATACATAATAATAAATCACATAAAATATCGAGATAAAACTACTTAATCAACTTTAAGTATAACAATTGTAAATCAATCTTTGTTTTTTAACATTCTTGTATAATCTGAGATCGTTATATTCATTATTAATGTCATAAATCACATCACACACATCACATTAAATCATATATCAATATTTGCAGCGTATATAAGATTAATTTGTCCTATACTTTTTTTCTTTTCGATGTCAAATAACATAAAAAAGTACGCATCTTAGTGTCTTTATTTAACTTAACATGTTGCCTGCCAACTACGAGTATACTCGTAATCGGAAGACTCGTCCCCACTGCCGACTACGAGTATAATCGTAGATGTTTTTCCTAAAGCTCATAGGTTATTTAAAATGCTGGCAAGGGAAATAGGGCACGAATGAAATCTTTGGCATTCGAAATAAAATAAAGTTTAATAAGTGAAAAAAGTTCCATAAATTTTTTTTTAGCTAGACGTCTTGTTTAATTTTTCTCTTCGTATGGACTGTTTTGTATGGGTGGCATTAGGTATGCAATAATTATACTACGAGTATATTCGTAATGGCAGGCAACGTGCTAATTAAAAAAAGTAAACAAATAAAATCAACTTTTAAAAAACGAGTGTAAAACTAGATGTTAAAAAAAAATGAACAGACAACTGAGACAACCTACCTTCGTCGTTCGTGACTCGTGACTGACTGAACCAGTGTTGCCAGGTCCAAACTGAAAAAAACAGTAGACATATGCCCTAAAAAACAGGAGATTTGGAAAAAAAACAGTAGACAAAATTGATTACATAAAACTCACCTAAATATATGTCTTTCTCATGTTTTTCCTCGGTTTATTCATTTTCTGATTTATAATCTTCATTTTCATTTACTACAAAGGATGAATATTATGTTTTATGTTGTAGGTATTTATTTACTTGGATTTACTCTTATCAAACCACTCAGAACTGGACCTGATATAGTTAATTTATTTAAAGTGATAATATAAAAATAAGAACTAACTGCCACACTCTGCTGACATTTAATGATAATGAAATATGCTAAGTAAAGTGATAGCACAGGTGATAGTTAAGCAAACAAACTTTAACTTAAGTTTCAGTTTCACTCGGTTAGACTTAGAAAAGTTAGTTAGAGATTCAATTCAAGATTCGACCAACAAACAAACCATAGACCTAGACCACACACAGATTCATTTCACATCACATCGCTCATTTTGTTTCGTTCGGAAATTGGCATTAGATGTTACACTCTACGATAGAATTTAAGGCCGCCATACACTCGCATCAAGAACATTGACCAGTTATGAGTAAATTTTTTTTTACGACAGGAGAAATCCTAAAATCCAGTAGATTTTATGGGAAAAACAGTAGAACAGTAGACACACCCCGAATCCAGTAGATCTCCTGTAAAAACAGGAGACCTGGCAACACTGGACTGAACGAATGGGTTCGGTGTTCGGTCGGTTCAGAGTAGGTAGGTAATACCAATAATTGTTTTAGGGACAGGTAGAAAATCCGCCTTATCTGCAAGGGTTTTCGTTACTCATTTAAATACCTAATAATAATAACATTAGTAACAACTAACAATTCGTGTCTGCTAGATTTAATCAATATATTACGTAATTTATGTAAGTTGGTATTCAGGTACTTATTTACTAAAATATAATATAATACCTAATATGGAACATTTGTCTAAACACCTTATTTGGGGAATACAGATGGACATAAAACGTCATTAGTGGGTTTTCTTGTAATTTTTTTGAATTTTTCCTGCTTATAAATGATTTTATTAGTTTTTCAAAATATCCGTTTATTTGGATAATTCGCGGTTTAGTATTCGGATAATTTTGAATATTATTTTCGGCGGATATTCGGATAATTGAATATTCGGATTATTCGGATTGCAAACCCTAGTTATCAACTTGTCGGTGTCTTTTTAGATATAACTTCTGCATTATGATAATGTGCAGCTTCCGCGTCTCAGTCAAAAAATGCGTCTATTGAGTTTGCCGGCGAAGATGATTCTTTGTTGTTTGCTAGAAACATCTGTAAGAATTCTCTTGTGGTTGTTACTAGGAAAAGGCTGATTCCTGATATCCGCATTTCTCTTGAGGGGATACTGCTTCCTGTGTCTAATTCTGTAAAATTTCTAGGTTTAATTTTAGATCATCATTGGAATCTCTCACTTGTATCACATTAAGGTTAAATGTGAGAAAAGCATCAATGTGTTGAGAGCTTTATCCGGTGCTTGGTGTGGTGCCTATCCCTATTGCCTAAAACTTTTGTATAATGCCATTGTTCGTAGTAACTTTGATTACGGCTCATTTTTGTTGGAGCCCTGATTCAGTCTTGGTGCTTGCGCATAATTTCTGGTGCAATTGGCCCTTCAAGTAGAATGCTTGGAGCCCCCCTTAAGTCTTCGCAGGCAATTTCTGATCGCTTTTTCTTCAGAGCCGTGCAGTCTTTTAATCATCCATTATTATGTCGTCTTAATCGTCTTTCTGTTCTCATGCCCTCTTATAAGTAGGTACTGGTCTCACAAAGAGTCTCCTTGTCTTATTAAAAGCTTTCATAAAATCTGTAACGGTCCCCCAGTTGTCCAATCTGTTGGGAATCCCCTTTTCAGTTTCAGTTTTGCTTCGCTCATGTTTCTTCCTAATATCGCTTTTTTTATATTGGCGTTAGAAAGAATGATATTGAGGTCCATAGGGGTTTTAACAAGATATTGTCGGAATGGAATGGGTGGATTCCTGTTTTCACGGATGCTTCTAAACTCTCGTCAGATGGTTGTGTGGGTTCAGCTGTCTGGATTCCTCGTTTTAATGTTGTTTTAAGCTTTAAATATCCTCTTTTATTTACTCTTCAGTTTACTTTGGTGAAGCGATTGCGATTATCGAACCTGTCTCTTACATAGACATACATACATAACATCACGCCTTCATTCCCAGAGTGGGGTAGGCAGAGCTACAGAAATACCAACAACTCCAAAGACTTACTGATATTTCTGTAACCACATTTTGCACTAACAGGCTAAGAGGTTTACTAGTGTCTTACATAGAATCTCATAAAATTTCCAAATCAATAGATTTTTCTGACTCTGAGTTGTCTCCAGGTTTTAGATAAGGCTCCCCTGCGTTCTAAAGATAATCTCCTAATTAACCTTGATGGGATGACATTGATGGAGAACCTCTCCATACGTAGGAGAGGTTCTCCATCAATGTCATTCTCTTGGCATTGATGTGGTTTTGGCTTGGATCCCTGGTGCTGCAGGCATTGCGTTGATTTTTTCGCGCAGCAAGCCATTGAGATTGGTTGCTCCTCCCACTCGGAATGTTTTAGTCAAGACTTGCGTGCAACTGCAAGGACCCATCTGGTTGATCACTGGCCTGATTTTTGGAATTGTTCTAGTCTTCCCAAGGGTAAACATTTTGGTGGCATTCAACCGAGCCTCCCTGTAAAACATTGGTTTTTCAAATTCAATAAAGCAAATAAATCTGCCGCTTTCACCATAATTCGATTGCGTCTTGGTCACATTTGTTCGCCCTCTTTTCTGGCGAAGATTCATGAACGGGATTCTCTGCGGTCTCGAGGAGGGAACTCCGGATCATATATTTTTAACTGTTCAATTACTCCAGTTTCTCTGTACAACTTTCTCCCTGATTTTATCTCTCGCCCAGCTAACCTTACTTATGTCCTCACTATTGTAAATACTTCGTTTGTATATATTTTAGCTAAGTATAATGACTTTAATATTAAGTTGTAAAATATCATTTTAGATTTAGTATTTGTAGTTGTAGTTATTTTATATAATCTATTTATTTTTAGACCCCCCCCCCCAACTGATGAATCTGCATCTGCTTTCGGAAAAACTTTTTCACCGGTCACTTGTAACTTCCAACCTTGACACTGGCAGAATTGTCCCACTGGACAGTAGCCATATATATATAAAAAAATAACTTGAACTTCAGGAGTCCACCATCGGGATCTTAGACTATAATAATGGTCTAAGATTTCGCCCTAATAATGAAATAATTTCTAAAAAATATAATTAAGTGGAGTAATAGTTTTAATAAAACTATATAGTATGGAAACATAAATTTTATTAAACAATATAGCTAAAGTTGTAATAAATTCAAAATGTAATGTAATAATTATTAAGAACACATATCAATGAAAGGAATCTGTTTATCTAAATCGGGAATGAAATTACTTAATTTTCAATTACATTAACTGAATGAAAACGAATCATACTTGCAAATTATGTCCTTACTACACATATTCTAGAAAAAAAAAAAAATCTTCTAATACACAGAGGATTTGCATACTTGGTCTCGTTTTACACACAATTATGTAAATTAATCAAAGGAAAAAATCACGATACTTTAACAATAAAAGAAACTGGGTAAATTGTGCTTTTAGCTATAAAATAATAACAACACCGCAGTAGGGCAAATGCAATACGAACTGAGTTCGCTGTACACGTTAGTTTCTGTTTGTGTACATTCTAACGAGCTCTATTCGGCTATGTTATTGTTACCGCAACAGAGTAGAACTCGCCGTCGACTCCCAATCTCGTAGCAATTTTCAAACGGAGTCTAAATATTCTGGTTAACCAGACAGATCGGTGTTCTCTACTTTGCACCTCCGCTTTTGATCCAGTAAGCTTGACCAAGATATATTCTACCGATCGCATAGATAACAAATATAAAACATGTATGGAATTGACATAAACCAGCAATTTGGACACAAATTGATTTTAACTCTGTATCATTAATCATAATGATTGTAGAAAATATATGAGTTAAAATCAAATTGTAAAAATCAATATAAGTTGTAAGTGAAAGTTGGTAAACTCGCCGGCGAGCTGTTCGCTGTTGCGTTAGAGGGTCTTCACAGGGACTGATCTGAAGGCCTCTGGTAACGTTTGTATTGGCAACATTTTGACAGGGGTCTTTCGGTCAGTGCCAGGTTATGGCAAAGGTGATTCTCAGGAGCGGAAAAGGTTGACCCGCCGGCCCTGGGGTGCATCGGACTTGTCTAGGGCCATGTTGGCGTGGATCTCGTCGTAGGAGGGCAGGTGCGCGAGCTTGCCTCGGGCCGCCACCGACGGCCGCCCGGCCAGCATGCGCCGAGCTACGCGGACAATGTCGTCGGCAGTGATTTTTTCTGTATAAATAGGAAATATTAAAGCTAAAGCACGCGTCAGTTTGCTTTCTATGGTTACTATGTAATATTAATATTTTTTACATAACGTCACGCCTCTATTCCCAGAGTGGGGTAGGCAGAGCTACAGAATACCAACCACTCTAAACTTGTTGATAATTATGTAACCACATTTTGCATTTTCTAAGATCAATAAATTAATAATACGCTGATTATTGACACTTAAAAATTGGGCAATGTGTGGCCGGCGGCAGCTCTAACCAAATAAAACCTTGAGGTACGATAAAGGGGAAATACTAGGATTTAATTTTAACTATAACAAGTTTAACCCTTAATTTGGCAAAAATAAAAAAAGTCGGGAATTCAAACCCTTTTTAATTTTGAATAAGCAAAAAAATAAAAACACATTCCAAACAAAAAAAGTGAACGTTATGGTACTTATGGTATGTTCGCTGTGACGAACATAGCCAAATTAAGGGTACATGTTAGGTTGACTACAACAGTCTTTCTAAAAAAGCTCTAGTTGACAACAGTCTGCCTAAACATGCATGGTAAATTGGTTAATTAGTTTTTACTCTGACGCTTCTCCAGAAGGAGTCTCAATCCGTTAATTAATACGGTCTGGGATTCTATTCTAATCGTAAAGCCAAAGAAACAAAGTAAATAAAAAACAATACGATAACTCATCAAAGGTAATTAATTTTATCGGGTAGAATGCTCCTGTAGACAAGTACAAGTTCCTATGTAGCATTCCTAATGAAAACGAATTTCATATCACCTTTCTGTCACTGAACTTCTCGGACAAATAAATATATCATCCCGTCCCAGTGACGTAAAGTAGGTAATATTTATTCGACTTTGTGTTAGTTCAAAGGAGGTACAGCGCAATAGCTTTTGAAAACTTAATTAAATTTCAAACGGTTAAATATTATACGAGCTTATGAGAGCGGGTGAAAGAGAAGTACAAGAATATCCAAGATTACCGATTTCGTTGATGAAAAAGGAAGGCGGCTTCCTCTTGCCCGTGGCCAGCACCTGGCGGCCAACGTCCTCAAACACCACGGGCCGCGCCTCCAGGTTCATCAGCAGCATCGACTGCAGCTGCGTTTTCGCCCGCTGCAAACACGTGACCAATGCATGTCAAATGGTTTTGAAAAAAATAACACCCGTTGCAATTGTCTTGGTCACAGCAATGGAAACGCAACCTTGACGACCTTCAAGCACTAAGAGTCGTCTAACCTCTAACTTGACCACTAAGCCGGTGCCGCCAGAGTCAGGGAACGTGACTAAATCTGTCAGTGCCGTTGCATTGCGCTTATAATTTGCCATATCCGTTCAATTTTAATCATATCAGCCGAAAGATGTCCACTGCTGGACATAGGCCTCCCCCAAGGCTCTCCACTTAGACCGGTCTTGTGCCTTCCGCATCCATCGCGATCTCGCGATCCTTACGAGGTCGTCGCTCCATCTTTAATATTCGTATAATATTAATAGTTCTATGATCAAATTCAAATATCCCAACTTTTTCGGATAAATAATGAGTTCGAGTCGTGTACACACTTGTAGTGTTGTAAAATAAAATACCAAAATTTTAATATTTAGATTGAGAAGATCATGTTATGTGTGACAAAACATAAGTATAAAATATGATGCGGGAGTGTAAATTAATAATTATAGGCAATGCACGAACTATTCCGGTAAAAATAGACATTTCAAATAACAATAATTTATACAGAGTTCCTAATCTAACCTAACCATCCCACCTAGAGAGGATCTGTTTATTAACCTCGCTTCTTGAAACCCCGTTTAATGTAACGTAAGTTATGTGTGTGACTTGCAGAAATAGTAACTTGAATGTGGGCCAATCAATTCAATAAACTTTACAACCTAGTCGCTTCAAAAAACGTAAGTAGTAATATTTTCTTTTTTTATCTATTCTAGCTTTCACGTCGACTTTACTAAAATGACTCATTGACCCGGGAACTGAGAATGTTAGAGGTACACAAAATATCCCGTACGGTCAAAATCACAAATATCTTCGCACCCATCGTACCTTTCCGTAAGTGGGTTTTATTTATAACCTTCCACCTATTTAGATTGGTAGAATCTCACCTTCAGTTCAGTTTCGCCGACTTTTCCCGCCATATTGGCGAGCTCGCGGGCGATGACGAGAGTGGTGTCATAGATTCTGTTCGGGGGCGAAGCGGAGTGCACACAGAACAAGCCTGTGTCGCCATAAGCGTGGTTGTAAGCCGTGGCGTTGAACATCCAGTGATATCTGAAATACCAACATAATTGATAAAGGATTGTTTTGTTCAATACGCAATTTTGTTAAGCCTTATGCAAACCGCACTGCATCTGATACGTGGCCGAAAAAATATTTATTCTGAAGTAGGACGGTAATGACGATGATGGGACGGAATGACGGACCTGCCTATTCTTTGGAAAACCTAAATTGTGTTATCCTTATCTTAAAACTTGGAAAAGATCCGAATGATCCCTAATCATATCGCTTTATCTTCATTTCTAGCGAAGTTTATGGAACACTTGGGAGGATTCTAGAAAATCGAAATGTACTAGTTGAGACGGAATTTGGGTTCTGCGGAGGATCGGGTGCGATATATCTTAGTATATTAACTTCCAATATCCGTATTGTATTTAGCAACAATGAAAATATGGTTGGGTATTTTTAGACATTGTTTCAGCTTATGATAACGTGATTCTGTGGCAGTTTGAATCAATGGCTCATTGCTCCCTCTAGATCTGTATGCAAAGGTTTATCTCTCAGGGGTTAGTTCTATTGCCAATTGTATATATGTAGTTTATATATATCTATATATCTGAACTAGAATCATGAGTCGATTGTTTTTGTAATATTTTACAATACGCAGATTAAATTCGGCCTTATTTTATTTGAAGGACTGGTTAGAGAACCATTATCGATTCTTAAATGTAATGCAGTGGTTTTTTCACGTAACATTAATATAAATATTGGAAACCCTTCGATTATTTTCAGCAAACTTGTAATCGCTGAGTACCTAGTAGTCTTTCCAACTTTTTTTTTTCATACAAGAAGATTCTTACTTTACAACAAATATATTTTGAAAAACATATCGATTGTTTATTTGTCGTTATCGACGCATATAATATTGTTTAAATAAAGTACAATGCAATACTACTTACAATATCAACAATAAAATTATTTAAATTCGATATTTTCCAAATATATTATTTTGATCGCTTCTCTAGTAATGTCAACATCGACAACTAATAAAATGAATGAATAATGCTTTCTACGCCAATGTCTTATTTAGTAGACCAGTTATTTAGAAGTCACAGATGTAAAATTTCAAATTATAGTGATGCAACCATGATAAAAACATAGAAAATTCATTTATTTCTTCGGAATTATAATATTACCTATATGTAGTGTCATTATGTGATAGGGTAGTAAATTTTTTTTTTTTACCGAAGATAATACTCTATTTCAAAATGAATCCATTATATCGCAACATGGATTATTCAAGCACTACTCTGCGTGGTGCATCTTCGTATCCGCGGCGACAGGAGCATGCTCGATGAAAAATTGTTGGCGGTTAAAGGGTTAATTAGGATGCCCACGTATTGAGTAAAATTACCTGTTGAGGACGTTTGTGTAGAGGCGCGTGTACATGCCCTTACCGGGGCCGCCGGCAGAGAAGGAGCCGCCGCCGCCCATCATCATGTTCAGAACGCACGTCGCTACGAAGTCGGGGTCGCCGTGAGAACAGCCTGCCAGCCCACAATACTATTTAACCATAAATACACAAGTACTAAAAAAAGGAAATGTACCAAAACTTGATTACTCCTGTGGAATGTATGTAGGATAATTTGCAAACCAAATTGTTGTCCCTAAAGTTTCTTGTCAACAAACTCACTGTGTCTCGACCAATCACCTTCTAAACACAAGGACTTCGCATCAGCGGTAGGCATTGCTGATGTGTTCATATAAATCTCGTAAATATCGTATTTTATTTTATCGTTCCTTCTATGCCTTTAGTCCTTATTCTGTTCGTAAAAGCCACAGAATAAGAACTAAAGGCATAGAAGGAGCGATTAAATAAAAGGCAACATACAGATAGCTGATATGCAGTCTTATTGGGATTTAGTGTGCAAAAATCAGACAGTTCTATAGCTACAGCAACGCTAAAATGTCACGGTCGTACACTGTTGCACACTTTTGCATATATAAACAACATTTATGTGTGCATATCTGCACTACTTTAGATCACAGACTAAGTAAATATACAACAGGGGCGGAAAAAACAATAAAATCGATATCGACATATTATTATTTTGAAGTTCTATAATAATATAACATATTTTTTATTACCTCGTATCATCCAAACGGGTGGACGGATTTCTAAAGGCCGATTTTAGGTGCCATTATATGAGGCTTTAATAAAATGTGTTATCTGATT
Organism: Acleris holmiana; assembly: GCA_949316455.1. Lineage (NCBI taxonomy): Eukaryota > Metazoa > Arthropoda > Insecta > Lepidoptera > Tortricidae > Acleris > Acleris holmiana. The sequence continues at coordinate 17,647,942 of OX438762.1, read as the reverse complement.
AAATAAGGTTCAAAATGGTATATCACATAATTGTACATATCGTAGTTTCAAAAAGTTTAGTATTCAAAACACCCTCGCCGACGCCTTCGTACAAAATTTACGAGATTTGTAATGGTTTTTTAAATACGAATTGAATTATAGCAATACAATTGGTCCACTAGTTCTTGACCGTATGAGATGTAAGTACAAATGGGATATTTTATTTGCCGGTACTGTAGGTACGCTGAATTGGCTAGCGAGTCTTTTTTTAGTTTTATTATAAACCATGACTAAATCTCACGAAAGCGTTTGAGTGGGGACATTAGCTTAGGGAGGGCACTGCACCAGCTTTGAGTCTGCGCAATTTGTTTACGTAATGCTGGCACTCCACTTGGCGTGTCATTATTTTGGTATTTACTTCTTCAATATACAGGGCGAAATTTTGAACGTGATACAAAGTTAATGCTTTCGATACATCTCTCAAGGACTAAAAGCCCTTGCTAGGTCTCGAGTTAACAAAGTAGTTAATTAGAAAATTATTAAAGTTTTTAGTTATCCTAATTTTTTTCAGCATGTTTGGTTACTTTACCCCTTCAATGGTAGAGCAAAAAGATTAAATGTGTTTCATAATAGACACTCGCCTCTTTGGTACTTGAACAAACAGTTTGAAATAAAAACAAAGTAATACTTCATTCGTGACGTGCATTGTCATAACAATTATCTCCCGATTTATTAAAATTTTTTTTTTTTTTTTTTTTTAAATTTAAACGAGAATGCCGCCTGCTTATCCTTACACGCACGTTGAGCGTTTAGATATGGTTGTTTTTTATTACACATCGCGTAGTACGGTGCGGACACAGACATTGTTTAATGAAAAGTATCCAGACACTCCAATCCCGACTCGTCGTTTTATAAACCACACTGTCCAAAACTTAAGGGATCATGGACAGTTCGCCGTTCCAGGACATGCACAAGGCAGAGGATCGCGAGCACGCTACTCGGAATCGTTTCGTACTCGAGTACTTCGTTATTTCAACCACCACCCTCGAGCAAGCACAAGGGAAGCAGCCGCAAGGTTTGGGACAACACAATTTTTCGTGTGGAAGTTATTGAATGCCGAAGGTCTACACCCATTTCATTTCCAACGTGTGCAAGACATCGTTCTTGCAGATTACTCTAGACGAGTTCAGTTCTGTGAGTGGTTATTAGAACACCTACATTTAAATATCTTGTGGTCAGACGAAGCCACCTTCACCAGGGTAGGACTATTTAACGTCCATAATGAACATTGGTGGAGTAATGAAAATCCTCATGTCACACGCAGGGACTCGTTCCAAACCCGATTTTCACTCAACGTCTGGGCGGGTATCCTCAACAATTGTGTAGTAGGACCTCATTTTATTGAAGGCACACTGAATGGAACTAAGTATGAAGATCTGTTGAGAAACGTCTTGCCGACATTAATGCGTGAAGTTCCAGAAGAAAATCTAGACAACCTACACTTCCAACAAGATGGGGCTCCTGCTCACTTTTTTCGTCGGGTTCGGAATTATTTAGACCAAGAATTCCCCGACCGGTGGATTGGGCGTAGTGGTCCAATCGCGTTTCCTCCTCGTAGTCCTGACCTAACGCCGCTGGACTTCTTTTTATGGGGTGAAATTAAAAGGAAAGTCTACGAACGGGAGTCCAATACAGTCGCGGAACTACGGCAAAAAGTTATACAGGCGTTTGATGCTGTCAAAACCAATGTGTTCGTGCTTGGAAAGCTCAAAGACAATCTGAGACGTCGAGCAGAGCTATGCCGACGGGAAAGTGGTGGTCATTTTGAGCATTTATTGAAGTATGTTTGACAAACGCATTTCTGATTTTGATATTAAATAATGTTTACTACTTATCACTTCATTTTTTATTTATACCAGAAGAATACATAAGAGCTAGCGGTTTAAGTTATCTGCGACATTGATATCCTTATCAGAACTTATTCATCATCATCATCATCATCAGCCCGGGGGCGTCCATTGCTGGACAAAGGCCTTATCAGAACTTATTACTAGTTAATTACTACTCGCATACATCGGGGTTTTCGGTGCGGGAATGATTTGAGAAAGAGTAGAGATAAACAGATAGGCCAGTCTGAGAAAAATCATATTATGCCTAATGAATAACTACCTCTCTGCGAATTGTATACCTATGAATATTTACTGATAGTGATAAATGAATAGGGACTTAACTGAAGAGGTTGATACTCACTTTATAGTACCTATATCTATGATTACTTATTGTTTTATGTTATTCAATTAATTATTCATGACGTAGAAACCTACTAGAGTACATTCTGTTTTTCAAGTCAATACCTAATCTTTGACTAATGTCAAACGTTCCCGCACCGAAAACCCCGATGTATGCACTCAGTTACCCGCTAGATGTTTTACAGCGATAAAACTTGTCAAGTGTCAAACGTAGGGTAGCCATACTTTCAGTTTGTCAATTATTTTTTTGTTAGAAAGTTATTGATATTTAATTAAGACAAATTTTAACAAAAGAGTTAATCCGTTTAATTATAGAGCATCTGCTGAGCACGATACACTTAATTGGTATCACGTTCAAAATTTCACCCTGTATAACAAACCTCTTTTTATGCTGATAGCACGAGAAAATAGAAAATTCAAATATAGAATGCCTGTAAACATACAATACCACTACATATGCAATTCCATGCTCTCGTTAATTTATCTATATAGAATGTCATTGGTCTCGACTCTCGAGATACAGGCCCAGCCTAGCTTGTGATCCACCAGATATAACATTTGTGAACTGTTTTTATAATTTTCTACATCATATATATACAGAGTGGAAACTTGAGATAGGGCATTAAGGGCAGCTACCAGATCCCTTGCTGCTACGCGAAAATGATCTTAGGAGACCTTTCCCAACTTTTTGAGTGATGACAATCGACATTCACAGATTTTTGATAAAATGTACAGTCGGCAAGAAATTCGTCGGAATTGAGTAATTTTTAATGCCAACCGATCCCATTCCTATAAAGGACACTATGACACCACATGAGGTTAGAGTACTAGAACTCCCACAAATCAAGGAAAACTTTTTCCATACATTTTAGGGGGGTAATAACATTATAACAGAGAAGACCTTTCGCATGTAGTTATTTACGCGTATCGGTCCTTTATAGTTAAAGAATGTTAAGACAACTTTAAGTAGAACAGTCTTGAGACCACTTAACTTTAAATAACGAATCTGGAGTAAGTAATAATGACAAACATATATACGTGTACCTGTCTGAATTTCATAGCCCGTAATGTGTTAATTTTCCCGAAAGTCTTATTTTTTTTACCGTTAACTGTGAAGATTTTAGCGGCAGCCGTGAGGTTAGGTTAATCTTAATACAATCGTGATAAGTTTACAGTTCCCGAATAGAAAACCCCTTTATGACGAATAGTTATGGCATATGAAATTCTGGCAAAACTAGTCAACCAATAAAACACAACGTCAACGTTTAATTGTATTTAAAATAATGTAATCTAAAGAAAAATAACAAATTGCGTCCACCTTTATGACAGCAAGTGTTCAAAATGGTAGCCGTGTTGGCGCATACACAAGTTAACCCTTTTTTGGACTGAATTAGTTGCGGCTAATGAAGTTGTTGGATGAATGTTATACAAAATAGATTCAATCGCATATTTAAATTCGTCTACATTGTTGTATTTCTTTTTACACATGATTTTTGAGGTACCTTCAAAGAAAAAATCAAGTGGCTTTAGGTCAGGGCTGCGAGGTGGCCAATTTGTGGGTCCGTGTGTCCCTATCCACTGGGTACCGAATTGTTGATTTACATTGGACCGATTATTACGGCTGTTGTGTGGCGGTGCACCGTCTTGCTGGAAATACACTTTTGTGAGTCACAACCCGGTTTGCCATTAGGTCACACCAACAATTGAAAGAAAAACGAACCTGTTTATGGCTTTCACACATTCTCAGCGGATACTCTGTAGCCCAATAATGATCATTTCGTCTATTAAACATACCATTATTTGAAAAAATGTAATTTAAGAAAGTACGATCTCTGCAATTTTTTCCTCTAAGCCAACTACAAAAGATCGATCTGCGTACAATGTCTTCTGGATGTAGAATTTGAACAATTCGCCCATTTCGGTAAAATTTATAGCCATACTTTTTCCAGATTTTTAAAATCGTTGTTTGAGAAGTTCCTAATTCGTCAGCGACTTCCCTTGAATTTTTTTTTTTTAAACCGCTACATTTGACGATATTTTTTCATAATGTTTTAAACAACTTTTCTACGGGGTAACTCTTGTCGGATATTTAGTTAGTTGGACGAGTATTTGTTATCTGCAAAATAGGCTTCTAACAAATATAATTTTTCTTCATTTGAAACCATTTTCAACTTACGAACACTAAACAGAACGTTCCAGAGAAGAACAAAAATTGAAATAAAACATCAGATATCGTGAATTTCGAAATTCAAAATATAAATTTTCTTTGTACATTCGTTTTTAATAATTAAGCTTTTTACGCGAAAAGTTTGTATCGTATTTAGTGGTTTTTTATTTCTAAAAATACCGATTTTTGTAATTTTTAATGTCCTAATGGAAGTTGTCCCCATAGAAAAATATGATCTTTAAGCTTAAGAAAATTCTACTTTGCTTTTACCCTACTAAAATGTATAGAAAAAGTTTTCTTTGGTTTGAGTGCTAGAACAGTACTCTAATCTCAGTTGGCTTCAAAGAGTGTTAATCCTTTATAGGAATGGGATAAGTTGGCATTAAAAAAAAAACTCAATTCTGTCGATTTTCTCGCTGACTGTACATTTTATCAAAAATCTGTGAATGTCGATTGTCATCACTCAAAAAGTTGGGAAAGGTCTCCTAAGATCATTTTCGCATAGGAGCAAGGGATCTGGTAGCTGCCGTTAATGCCCCATCTCAACTTTCCACCCTGTATGTGTAGGCGAGCCGTTTGGTAAATCATCCTTGAAGGATGTGGCCTTTGTATAAGATCAATGTAAAGGGGGACTCACTTTCTAAACCAATGACGACGTGGGAGAGCTCTGGCAAATCCGACCCGGGATACAATGGGATTTCACATTCCTCCTGCAATTAAACATCGCGAACAATACAAAAAAGTGTTAAATTAACATAATAAACTAAAAAATAACATTATTATGTTCGTGTATAATTTACCTGTGCCATACCACCTGTATATTGAGCAATAGACTTATCCACTTTCGGTATAAATGACTCGGTGTCTTCAGTATGCCAAGTCGGTTTCATCTCTACAAAGTATTTTTGGACGAATTCTACAAACGGCTGGTGTTCAACCTGAAAACCAATACTGTGTTAAAACAGATATAAAAAAACCATTAATCCCAGTTATAATTAAATAACGTCTTTCAGCAATAATAACACGGGGACTATGGCATAACAGGTCAGTCTATCGGCGATCCACAACAAGAGCCTGTTGTTAAGAAGCGCCGTAACAAATTCAACTCAATCAGTAGTATATATTTCTCTTAAGGTGCAACATAAGGTCAGTTCTGTTGCTGTCCTATTAGCGGAATCTTCCTATTGTTAAATATACTATATACGAATATATAATATTTCATATCTAAGTCTTTACAAATATACAGTATGTAAATGAACGAAAGGCAAACCTTAAAACCGGTGGATGTTAAAAACAGGTATAAAATAATGAACCACTTTTTGTTTTAATCCAATCACTTTTTTTATTTATAATTTTATTATATGTAATAACTTAACCCCTTTCTCATCAGTCGGTTAACGAGCTTAATAACATCCTGTGATGCAAGTTTAACATCAGTTATCAGTTATCACTTCTTAACTAAAGTAAACAAAGTAGGTATTTACAAATAATCTAATTCTGCATATCAGGCTATTACAGTTTCAACTATGACCACATTACCGTATCAAGTTTACATTAGAATACAGTCTAAGCCCTGCACAATGAACTTTAAGCAAGCCAATCCAATTTTTGTAGTGCATTCCGGTTACTATGATTGAGCGACCATTACCTAACCGCCAATGACTTATTCTGGCTGTTGCAGCTGTTGCAAAGCTGTTGCTCGGCGTAGAAACTGATTGACCAGTAGAACAAAGTGATCTAAAATGTGTAGATAAATAACAAAGACCAATAAACACCGCCTCTTGACATTTTTGCTCTGTCATGATTGTCTCAAACCATATAACGATAGAACTTTTTTTTCATAACAAAAAGGTTAGGCTACCAAAAAATTTTTCTTTCAATTTGATATTTGACATCTTTCACTTTCGTCATATAAATTTAAATCGTAATTGCAATACCTAACAATGCCTTTAAATTTTACTGCAGTTGAGATAATGGATATGATCCTTGCGTAATAGCCAAAAGCTATTTTCCCGTTGGGTACCCCATAATTTGTCCGAAGAACAAAAACGCCACTCGCTTTATTGGTGGTAGGTCTAGCCAGCTAATGGAAAAGAGACAAATGCTGTATATAACATCGTTTCAGGCAAAGAATTATGGATTTATTCCTGTGAGCCGGACAAATAACACCAGTACACAGTTTAGATCTTCAAGGACAAAGTGAAGCCAACCAAAATAGTGCGCGCTCGCAGCATGTCGAAGAAAATTACGTTTATAATATACGTTTTCCCAAAAACCAGACGGTGATACAATTCCAATATAGACGCGGTTACCTCTGATTGGTATATCACGGTTTGTTTACCAAAAATAAAATGAGATCATAACTCCGTAGAAGCAACGACGCACCACACTACAACACGATAATGCGAACTCGCACACCGCCAGGAAAACCGCAACCGTCTGCAATTTTGAAACAGGATAACGTCGAGGTGACGCGTCATCCCGCGTGCAGCACTGACCTAAACCTTAACGATTTATTTACATGCTCCAGAATAAAGGACAGCTACGTGTTCAGCAGTTTTAAGACCCAGAAGTTACAGCAGAAGCCTACAAGACAGCAACATCAACTTCCGATTGGAATTATTGTTTTTATAATTTTGTTTACAGAAATGCAAAAGTGCATAAATTTGGGTTAAAGCTTGTCCCAGAAAAAAGTATCGCATATTAACTTGTTAAAAAACCCCACCAAATAATAAAATTAATTAAATTTTACAACACAGTTGTATTTGAATATTCTTAAAATACATTTTATTCCTATAAACATCGGTTTAAGTTTTGTTCATCCAGAAACTCCTTAATTTTGCTTTAACCCGTGCCATTAATTTTTGTACATCATCATCGGTGATTAATTTGGAAGCTTCATTCCATTTCCGTTTGAAGTTTTCCACTGACGTGGCATTACTTTTGTGTTTTAAAAGCTTTTGCTTCATGCGAGCCCAATATTTCTCAATGGGCCGTAAGTCAGGGCAATTGGGAGGATTTTGGTGTTTTTCAACAAAATTGATACTATTTGCTTTGTACCACTCTATTGCCCGCTTCGTGTAGTGACACGTGGCCAAATCAGGCCAAAAGAGGACAGGTTTACTGTGCTTCCTAATGAATGGCAACAATCCTTTTTTAAGGCATTCATTCAGGTATAATCACCAGTAATGGTTCCTTTGGCAAAATACGGTGTACTGCGTTTGTCACATGAACAAATCGCCTGCCACACGAGAACTTTTTTTGCAAATTTGTCAATTTTCATGACCTTATACTCTTCATCAACAGTTTTTCTATCAGTGGCTGAATAATAGTGGTGACCTGGAAGTGACTTGAAGTCAAGTTTACAGTAGGTCTCGTCGTCCATAACAATACAATATTTTTTCTTAGTCATTTCCGGATAGAGCTTCCTGGACCGGGATTTAGCCTCCGTTTGTTGTTTCGCACTTCTGTTGGGTACTTTAACTTGTTTAAATGACTTTATAAAATTATGCTTTTTCACCCTTTGCACCGTAGATTTAGATTTTTTGTATTTTTTGGCCAAGTCCCGTACAGAAAGAGTAGGTTTCTTCTGTAACGCTGCCACAATGTTCCTCTCTATATTTTTATTTACAAACCCAGGTTTACGGCCACTTCCAGGCTTTCGTTGTATGCTACCACCCTCTTTGAACCGTTTTAAAACTATTTGATCGGTTCTTACTGAGGTTTTAAGCTCCGATGCAATGTTTTTCACAGATATACCGCGATACTGAACATATTTGTACAGAATTTTTTCATGAAACTTTTCTTTAACTGACGACATCTTTGAAAATACAAGTACTAACATCTGTTTTTTTTATTTTAATTCAAATAATAGACAATATGCTAACTAGGAAAATAGTTTTCAAACTGATTTGATTGAAGTCTGACAAACAACCTTGGTTAGTAAAAGCGACACTTTTTTCTGGGACAAGCTTTAGGCTAGTAAAACACACTTTCCCGAAATGTGCACTTTCTGCAAAGGTGCACTTTCCGCAAAATGTACACTCCCAAAATGTACACTTTTCCAAAACGCAGGCTTTCCCTAAATGTGCACTTTTTCATTCAGTCCACTTTTACAAAACGCACACTTTCCCGAAATGTGCACTTTTTCAAACAGTGCACTTTACTAAAACGCATGCTTTTCCGAAATGTATACTTTCCCATTTTCTCCTGTATGTAGTAAGAAGTATCCAAAGTAGCCAAATATTTTAACGGAACATTTATAGTTTTGGTGTTTCTGTCCGTCCGTCCGACCTTTTGTCCGACCTTCTGTGTGTCAGTCTGTTTGCATTTGCACTATTTCATAGAAACCCTTAGCACTATGAAACACCCTTAGGGATACCCCTATCCCTAAAGAGTACTTTCCGGGAAAATATACCTTTTTCGAAAGTGCACATTCTGGGAAACTGCACCTATTGACTAAGTGTACATATCGGGAAGTGCACTTTTAGAGAAAGTGTACCTTGCGAGAAAATGACCCTTCTAAAGAAGTGCACCTTTAGAGAAAGTGCATATCTCAGGAAAGTGTGTTTTATGATCCTAACCCATAAATTTTAGTGGAGAAACCTTCAGGAAATCCTTCTTGACGTTTCTTTAGTTCCCGATCAGCATAAGAATAACCATAAATGAATACCAAAGAGTTAATTATTTCCTCTTCTTTGTTTACCTCTTATCATCGTTCCCAGCGCTTGCCATTTTCGGGTTACAGATTACCATGAGAGAGAACACCAGCACGGGCACGCTCGATTAAATAATCATGTGATAGGAGACAGAGCAATTGGGACAAGTGAAAACTAAACGTCCAAATGTGTACGTTTTGCCACCATATCTTTTGGCCTTCGCGGATAAAGGGAGTTTCTATTTACCCCAACAGCAGCAACCACCATCCGGTTAGGCGTATAGTGATTTTTCAGATAGTTCAATATGATACCACGGTCAATTTTATTTACTTCCTCTTGTGGGCAGATCTTCGGTAGTCCGAGTGTATTTCCTTTATATGCAGCCTGCAATAATGAAATTCGCAATAAAGTCACGTAAATTAAGGAAAGATCGTAATTAAAAGCGAATGGTGGATTAATCAATTTTTTCCTTCTATAAAGAACCTTTTCCTGACAGTAACAAACACAATAAAAAAGAATTAGCCAAATCAGTTCAGCTGCTCTCGAGATTTGCGCTTAGCAACACATTCAGCGATTCATTTTTATTATATAGATAACTATATAATAAGTATAATAACTATTACAAAGAAAAGGTAATTATTTTGGGTTTTGATTTTTGGGGTCCATTATGTATGTCTTTTACTTGGACAATTTTTTGGTAAATATTTAACTACACAAGTGTAATTAATACGTAGAATGATAGAAATACGAATTTACTGAAAATCAAATTCAAACTCAGTCCGAGTTTGAATTTCACTTTCAGTAAATCACATTTATGACTAAAACACACTGCAACAAAATCAAAATTTTGACAGGATAACTAAAAGTCAAAAGATAGAATATAAAGATATTTATACAGAAGTAGCAAATTTAAAGACATTGCGCTGTAGTGCGAGGTCAAAAAGGACAGCTTAGCATGTTGAAATAATAATAATAACACACCAAATGTATCATATCCATCAATATAGTCTCCTGTTCTGGTCTCATAGCAAGAGTTTCCAGTTCAAATGCTACAGCCTGCCTTGCAGCCTCTATTTCCTCGGCAGAGAGACGCGGCCTCAATGTCACTTCTGCCAGCACCTATAAAACAAACATAATAATAGCATTAAATATTTGTTTTGTAATCTAATTTATCATGTTAGGGTTAGAGTAAGACTGTAATCGAGGAAATACTTCAGTAGTTTTGTCTCGATATGCCTTTTAGATTTGAATCCACTCCATGTTTCCAGATTTTATAATCTATAGCGATAGATAGATAATATTCATAAGAAACTGCTAAAACTAAAAACCTAACCTTGAGTAGTGAAGCTTGTCACATCTCACCTGGGTAACTGCTTCTAGCCCTCTGGAGTCGGCACTGGTAGCATAGACTGTGGTATCCCTCGAGCCCTGGCAGTCACAGATGCCTCCGTGCCTTTCTAACTCCCGTAGCATCACATCACGGGTTGCAAATTTATGAGTGGCCTGGAAAAAAATGATCATCCTTGAATTATTCTTTATGAATTTGATGTTAAATGTTTCATCAGTAAGTTTTAACTACAATGTTACTGAATACTTTCTATAACCAAATATTTATATAGCATTAGACCCTATATAAAAAATAAATGTGTTATAGTGCATATTGAAAAAATCAGATACTCACACCAAAGCTTAATTTCTCTAGGAAATGACATATACCATTTGGGTAGGCAACTTCATACCTCGGACCAGAGTCAATAACCACTGAAAACAAATGCAGGTTGTGCGAACAGAAACATTAACCCCCTCACTTATAAATAAAAGTGGAATAACCGTGGGGTCGCTTATGCCATGCTGTCGCTTTCTGTCAGATGCAAATGTCACAATTACAGATAAGGACAAAGCATGGCCCCACGGTTATTCCACGTTTGTAAGGGGCATTTTTTTTTGTAATAGGCACATTTATTTATAATCAGTGATCAGGGAAAAACTTTAACAAAACTTGTTAAAGCTGACATAAAGGAGAACTTACAACCCAGAAAAATAAGAATATAATGGGCAGATTAATTTTCAATTTAACTCAATATCATAGTCTCAGAATTGGTATAAGCATTATAATATTTTCATGGCTGTAATATAAATTTTGCTAAGTTATGCACCGTTTTCCCGGATCACTGCCTATAATGTAAGTATAGTCTTCATCAATCCACCAAGTCGCGCCGTCATCGCCTAAGTATAGAGGCGCCTGTTCGTAGATGAAAAAACTATTAAGGTACAAATTTAGTTTAACAACAACATCAGCCTTAGAGAAATATGTAATGCTAGAATGGTCTAAATGTCTAAAAATACATTAATAGTGAATGCATGCTTGGATCGTTAGCGCACGACAGTGGACACGCCATGATCAAAAGCTGAGCAATCTTTACAGAAACCTGATTTACTTTATACTAAATTCTAATTTACTTTACACCACCTTTCATTTAAAAACATATACGTAGTAGCAATAGTAATCTATTTTTATTTATGTATGAACATCCGTAACAGAAAGACTGAGCCTTATGTTGGGCTCAGTAGTTCTTTGTGCACCACAGCTGAAGATTATTTAAAAAACCGGGCAAGAACATGTCGGACCATGCTCAGTGTAGGGTTCCGAAGCCGTTAAGTATTACAAACATAATAATCTACAAGTAACAACTAATTTTCTACTTAGTCATTTGGTGCCGTCTTACGATGATTTTAGTAGGTATAAACACTTTAATCGGCTATTAAAGTGTTTATGTCAAGAACAAGATAGTTTTTCTTCTAAGTTCATTATATGCGCTTTCAATTAAGTTTTTTTCATGTTTTTGCATTTGTAGTTTTGGCTGCACTGCCCTGCTAACATAAAAGGCAGTATCTCAGACAAACTCCTGAAGCAAATGCAACCTTATTAAAGGTAGCGGCACGTAAGTCTAGCGCTGACCGTTTATGCGCAGAAGTCGAAAATAAGGTATCTCGGGGGAGTGAAGGGGGCGCGCGCGGGTGAGCGTATGCGCTTATTGGCTCTCCAGTCGTACTCTGCCCCGCGCACCGATACGACGCCCCGCTGACTTCTGGTGCACAGTCGCGTTCTAAATTGCATTGTTATTACTGTTGTTGTTCTTTGTTAAGTTTGAGTTTGTTTTTTATTGACTGTTTTAATTAATTTTGTGTTTATTAGTGATTTTAAACAGTAAATATGCCTAGAAGAGATACTGTTTTGTTTATTACTAAAGCCCGACTTGTACGATTTAATAAAAGCTAACAAGGAAAGATTTAAAACATTTTCTATAGACGATGAACGAAGCAGCCCTGAGCCCGGGCCCTCATCAAGAAAAAAACGTTGTACGGGCCAGGCATACGGCAGTTTAGTGGAAGGCGTGCTAACCCTATCAGATTCAGATTAAAGCTTTTTTAATAAAAAATTCCAACTTTTATTTTATTTTATTTTTACCCTCCAATATTAGTTATGAAACTAGTTTATATATAAAAGAAGGATAAATAAAAACACGTTTATTAGTAAGGATTCTTATTTTAATCAATTTGTAGATATAACAATTGCGTGCGTAACAGTACCTATGCGCAGCTATCCCCTCCACGTTCCGTTCACCGCTAGACTTACGTGCCGCTACCTGTACTAATACTATAGGATTAAGTTTGCTTTGGCCATTGAATTTGAGATAGTGCTTATTGGCTTAGGAGGGCAGTGTAGTGGTCGGGGGGACACATGACTCTAACAAAAATTAGCGCTTTAAAGCTTAATATCTCATAAACGAATCCCTTAATCGAAAACTAGTTGTCATAAACCCACCTTTTTGGAAGACTTATCCAACGACGCCCTACACTATGGGGTAGACGACAATTTTTTTTAATAGCAAATTACCCACGTTTAAAAAACAAATTTGCCACATATTTTGTACTTAGTTATTAGAATATAAGATAATTGTGAAAACTGTAAAACTAACATAGTTTTAGCTAACTTTGCATAAGATACCTAACTAACACCACTAACCACCAAACATTTAGATACACTTTAATCATTTTGTGCACACATAGTCTAGAGTTATAGTCTGGATCCTTACATTCTTGTCATGATGTTAGCGTTGGTTATGATGATTGTAACTTGTTTTGTGAGCCATGAATAAATAAAGAAAAAAAAAAAAAAAAACCCTACTTTACGTGTAGGAGAAGTACCGTAAAAAAATTTTTTTTTCAAGATTTTATTTTATTATTTTGTTGGCGTGACTAATATGTATATTCATGCTCAATTAGCCTTCTAGTAGTAGGAGTCACTGAGATAGGCTGCGGACGGACGGACGGAAGGACTGACATGGCGAAACTATAAGGGTTCCTAGTTTGACTACGGAACCCTAAAAAGCAAATACACTCTGAGTAACGAACATGGCACTCTCATGGGCAAGTTGTGCTAGCCGTCCAAAAACTGTGGGGTACCTGGACACTACTACACTAAAATATATTATATGATTGTAGAATCCTTACCACCAGCTGTGCAAAACTGCCCAAACTTCTTTTCTGATGCAACCCGTAGCCCGTTGCTGAGGATGGTTACTTCTGTAAGACAATCTTCTAGCTTAACAGATGAATAAACCACTGGTGGGAGGTTTGGCATGGGTTCCGACAGCGGCGGCAGGGCAGCCGCACTGTTTTTAACCAGGGCCTGACCAGATTTGTCTGCCTCATGACTGAAACTTCTAACTCCAGCTTTTATCAGGCTGAAACATAGATAATTATCATTAATTGTGTAAAACTAACAATTTAAACTTTCGTTTTAGTCCGTACCTATATTTGGATTAGTATCAATTAACTAATATGTTATCTAAATATGAAGCTACCTAAGTCAGTCTTAAGAGTTAATTTTGTACAAATTTAATAAAAAACAAAATTATTTAAATAATACACAGTGTTTTTTTTGATTTACGATAACTTCGGCATATTGTTAGGTACACGTATAGAAACTACGTGGTACATTAGATTTTAAAATATTGCAAAAAAAAATAAAAAAAAATGTTTAGAACAAAGTAATTAAATGTTGTGTCTTCAATCATTCTAAAAGGGTCTTTAGAGTTAACTCATAGTTAGTGTCAAATACGTCAAGTCAGCGTGACACACACACACACAAGTAATACTTGACAGGTGCACGATCGCTTGACTTGGCGGGAAGTATCTTGCTTACTGTGTAAGAGGTCACCGGTTCGATTCCCAGGTGGGGGTCTTTTATTTATTAGTTTTTTTTATAAATTGATATTTTAATTACCCAGTATTTAACAATAACGTGCGTATCATAATTACATTTTAGGATAGTTACATTTTTATCGTCGGTTGAGTGCAAACAAGCACCCTAAAATAACAAAACAAAGTGAAAATGTCTTTATTTCATAAATGGATTTAGCAGATTGCTCTAATTTTTTATATTCTCATTCATCATAACTAATTACTTAATGGTTTATAAAATGAAAAAAATTCGTTGCGTTGTTTAAAATAATTTTATTTAAAATTTAGAGTAAATGGCCGCACAAACATCAACAGTCATTTTATTTATTAGGCACCTTATGATTTATTACAATGAAAAACCTAGCATTACTTAAAACTGTAAAAAAAACATATCAACGGTATCAAACAATGAGTATAAAAACAAATATCGTGCGTATTTACAACGGATTTCACAAAACTGTTTAGAAATCCTTCAAGCGGCATGGTCTGCAAATCATAAGTTATCACAAAGAACGAAATCACCTTCTGTTGAGTAACAACTTTTCAAGTATTTAATTCTAGGTGTACAAATAAACATACGGGCACTTTTAACACAGGATTAGCCAAGCAAAGAACGATACTGTGGGTGACCGAGGCAGAAAAAACAAGAGCTTTCAATAGTCAATTATGTACGTTCTCGAACAATTTTTTTTCTAAAAGAGCACGAAATTTTGTCAGAACATCTTCGTCCGTGTGGAGCTCGTTTAAACTGTTCCCGAGGGATCAGTGTAGCCTTTATTCATCTTGAAAGTCCGTTCTAACTATTGGTGACACAATGTTTGAAATCGGCACAGTAGTTTTTGAGTTTATCCATTACAAACATACACACATACAAAAATACAAACCTCTCCTCTTTATAATAATATGTTTATCCTGAAAGCCCCTTCTAACTATTGGTGAAAGAATTTTTTAAAATTGGCACAGTAGTTTTTGAATTTATTCATTACAAACGTACACGCACATTGGATAGCTACATTATTAATACGTTAACCAAAGAACCTTTTATGATAGCTAAGTACCTAATGTGAATGTTTGAACCATCAAGAAGCCTAAGCTATTCAACCTAAACAACCAAATTAAATTCATTTAAACTAATGTAAATGATTTTCAAAATGACCACCTTCATGCTCTAAACAAAGGTGTAATCGTGTGCGTATCTGACGATTTAAATTAACTTCAGTAGCACGCATGTCATCAGCTACTTCCCGAATCCTTATGAGTAAATCTTCTCGTGTTGAAATTGGTTTTGAATATACACGCTCTTTAAGAGTTCCCCAGACGTAAAAGTCCAGGGGCGTTAGATCGGGAGACCGAGGACACCAAGCAAGGGTTGGACTACCGCGTCCAATCCACCGGCCGGCGAAATTTGTATTTAAATATTCGCGTACGCGAAGAGCAAAATGTGCAGGTGCCCCATCATGCTGTATCCAATGTGTACGTAGCGTTTGTAATGGTAATTCTTCAAAGTAATCCATAGAACGGAGAGATTGTAAAAATTCCAAGTAATTTTCACCGTTCAGTCTGCTTGGAATTTCTACGGGACCTATCAGTTGGTTATTTAAAATTCCTGCCCACATATTGACCGAGAACTCATGCTGAAAAGAAGACTCTCTGGCTAGTTTAGGGTTGTGCTCTGACCAATGATGGAAGTTTTTTGTATTCATAATACCTGCTCTTGTAAATTGTGCCTCGTCCATCCACAATATTTTCCCGATGAGTTGTGGATCTTCTGTCAAAAGTGCGTTCATTCGCCTTGGCCTTGCACTTTGCGATAATGATATGGATATAGACCATACCGCTTCCAAACTCTCCAAACCTTATCGTGATTTACATTGTAAATTTGCCCCACACGTCTTGTTGACAAGGTCGGATCTTCAATTGTTGCGTTCATGATCCCGTCTTCGTCCTGTACTGTCAAATTAATATCCCTTTCGTGAGGAGTCTTTTTTTAAACCCTGTTCTCTAAATCGTCGGTGTAACTGTAACAATAATAATTACGGTTTGTTTAACATAAAATAATCTTAACATAGTATAAATTAAAGTCGCTTCCGGTGTCTGTCTGTCTGTCCCTATGTATGCTTATATCTTGCAAACTACGCAACAGATTTTGATGCGGTTTTTTTTAATAGATACTTAGAGTGATTCAAGAGGAAGGTAAAAAATAATAATAAAGGAAGGTAATATTCCCTCGGGAACCGCGTAAACGAGCTCCACGCGGACGAAGTCGCGGGCAACAGCTACTTACTAATAAATGAAGGAATAAAGTACACATTAGAAATACTTACATTTATGAACGTATGAGGGTTAGGCGTCCGTCGGTCGGGATAACGCCGCCTATATTCTCGTGCCGCTTCAGAAGCATTGCCGTCACATAAGCCGTAAATGAAGTGCATTTCAGCTTCTTCCTCAGGACGATAATTAAAACGAGGCATTTTTTATTTAAATGATTTGCATTTCCTTGACATTGTCAGTTTACATTGACACGTAGGTATTCAATATCATAGACATAATCATTAGTGTGTTTATGTTTATTCGTAAATAGGTTTTACTAGCCCTCCTAAGACTTTGCGAATTAACGTAAAGCAAGATAGAAGATAGGGCGTCGTTATAGGCGGTTTAACCCTCTTTGATGAAAAGAGACAGCTTTCAAAATACAGCAGTTACTGAGGACTAGGAAAACCAACTTGAATTTCATTCAATTTAATGTCATGTGAATACTCGTATACGTAACATAAGATACCTATTTTCTTTAACCTTCGTGTTGTACCTATAAACCTAACAATTCAAAACTCTTTACTCATAATAGGTAATTAAAAGAAAATTGTTAGGTATCAATTAAGAGCCTTTTACATTAGTTTAACGTGATTAACTGATTAATTTTAATAATTGAATATCTTTATAACCGTACGAGTTATCATCATATGTCTGTCTTCGGGAAATTAGCTTAATTTGACTTGAAGAACGTGCCCTTAAAGTTATCGTAAATCAAAAAAACACGGTGTATAAAAACACGCCTGCTATGCATTACAGTGAATTTAAACAATATGCCAAACAGAAAAGGGAATCAAGAGATAACCATAATTCCTTTTAGTAATAATTGCTACCACCATCTAGTATCAGATAGCGGAAAACAGTATGTGTCATTAAGTTTAATTGAATGTTACTCATAAATGACTCTAAACCCCTTTGTTATACATTTTTGGACTCTCCTCATCAATTTCTAGATGATGATTGAAAAATCAAGGACATTTGTTATTTTTTATCAATTTAGGTGTCTGATATTTCGGTACAGTCACCATCATAAATAAGTTATCATATATAAACCTCGTCACTTTAATGTCATGTTTGAAATGTCATATACGAAATTGTCAAACGATTAATAGCAACAAGGTACAGAAATCATCACTTATTTATGACAGTGACTGTACCGTCACTTTTTTTTTAAATATGATATCCTAGCCTATGTTTCTTGCGGTAATTCCATGATTCCAATGATACCCCTTATGCCTAGGTTTGGTTCAGGCATTAAGACGTTATTGAGGAATAAAGAAATTCACAAACCTACAAACATGAACCCTGAAAACATTACACTCCTTTTTGGGGCGGTTGTGTAAACACTAGGTAGCTCGCTAATTATAATAAAATTAATAACATAGTAAGAAAGAAGGCATCCAAATATTGTAGGAAGAAAGCAGAACCTAACCTAAAACATTGAGTTTCAGTACATGAAGAACAAGAACTTAAAAAAATGGCAGTCATTTTTATTTTAATCCAGGATGACGAGTCCAGAATAAAAGCGTATGCCTTGCTCCAAGTCGCCTTGCACACCAATTTAAAAATAGGTAAGTATCAGCACTATCATCAGACAATCTTAAGCTGGGTACGACTCCGAGAGGCATGCTCGCCCCGCGCGGCGAGTTCTCGCTAGCCAATTCGTTCAGCCTGAGTTAGCCTGCTCGCCGCGAGCCGATATTTCATAATGGCGTCGGAAACGATGACAGCTACGGCAGTGTTTATCATAGTTCACCGAATTATTAACAAAAGGAAGAAGAAATCCTCTAGGTGGTGGAACGGCTCAGCAACTTTATCATATTTGTACACTCCTTCCCCACAGACGAGTTAGTACTTGTCGTTCTGCTCGCGGCACGCTAGGATACACGTCCAAATTAGGCGAGGCACGCACACTATAATAATAATAATAAAACGTATATTTCACCTCACAAAGGATATTACAAAAAAGGGTACATAAGCCTTAAGACTTTAATAAATAAATAAACCTTTGCGAGGAACTGGAGTCCGAACTAGGAGTGATCCTGTAATACAGATCTCCGCCCCGGAAACAAAAGGAGTTAATAACTAGTTTTAGGTTTACGGTAGTTTGGAGGAAATTAAAAAAAATAAAGGTTAAAATTATAAAAGGTACACAAGAAAATCTAAAAACATATGCGTGTGTGTGTGTGTGTGTGTGTGTGTGTGTGTGTGTGTGTGTGTGTGTGTGTGTGTGTGTGAGTGTGAAAGTGTGTGTGTGTGTGTGCGTGTGTAGGGTATTTTGAATTATGATGTAGGTATTGTTCAATTAAAGTAAATTTTCTATCTCATCATAAGATAACGTGACCAATTAGTGATTTTTCCTTTACATTCTCGAAAGGTTTACTTGTAAATATTAAGCTGTTTATTGAGCCTATTATATAAAAGAGGACCAAAAAATTTAAAATGACGACCAGACAGGGCAGTACGAAAAATTTCAACACTGCAAACCATGTCGGTACGCTACCAGTTTATAATTAGGTTTTCATAAAAATATAGTGTTTTGTGCTTCCTTAAGACAACCTGACGGATAAACAGACATCTGACAGTCAAGACGCCGCACTCCTGATAAAGTTGGGTGGTGGGGTGTCTACATATATGGTTTACTAGTCATAGCCTAGCCTTTAGTACTCCGCGTTGTACTCTTTCAACACGAAGAAGTAGAGTTTTAGCGGCACCACCCCATGCACCCACACAATAAGACAAAAGTGACTGCGCCAGTGCAAAATACACAATCTTTAAAGTTTCAGGTCCAACTGCAGCTCTAAGGTTCTTGAAGATATATATTAATTTTCTTATTTTAGATGAAAGATTTTTAATTTTGTAGATGCCAGTGCAGGTTACAGTTAATGGTAATGCCTAAGTATGTGAGGCGCCTTTGAGCACGGTCAAAAGACTGACTCTCAATGGCTTGCCGCGCGCGGTTCGCCCGCTGCTCGCGCACAGCGTGTGAGCGCGTACGATTTTGAGCAAAATTATTGAGCCGTGCGTGTCTCAACCCGAGGCTGCTCGAATTCATACCCAAACGAAAATTTCTGCATATAGTCACTACGGCTCATGGTATGCTATGACTACACACTGTCAAGTAGGTGGGTCTGAATGACAAAGTTAATAAATACTATAAGGATCTTGGGCCAAAGGATGATATAGAAAAATACTTAAATACATATAAAACATCCAAGACTCTCAGGAACAAAATACTCACACTCATAACACAAATATCTGCCCTTACTGGGATTCAAACCTGGGACCGCTAGTTTCATATGCAGAGTCACTACCAAAAGGCTTAAAGTGCCATCTAAAAATGGAATTACATACATACATAACGTCACGCCTTCATTCCCAGAGTGGGGTAGGCAGAGCTACAGAATACTAACAACTATAAACTTGTTGATATTTCTGTAACCACATTTTGCACAATCTGGCTAAGATGTTTAATAGTGTATTAGTGACAGGTTGCAAGTCCATCGCCTAACAGTACTACAAGCCCTTATTTCCTTAGTCGCCTCTTACGACATCCACGGGAAGACATGGAGTGGCACTACTCAAACCTGGCAACCACACGGGAGTATGGTATTAATAATATCATAATCCAAAATTTGCACATGGTAGTCTGCTTTTAATGTCTAACACATACATATGGCAGGTTTCTGAGCTATTCCATTGCTATTTGACTGAAGAAGGTATATTGTACACCATCTTCTGACTACTGATTGTGTTGAAACTTTTCTACTAAAAGAACACACTTACTGATATTAAAAATCAAATGGTGTTTGTTTATTAATTACTTGAATTAAATTTGATATAGTATGCAGATGCATTTGGAGTACTTTTAATGCAGAAATTCAAACAGTTTTAAGGGGAATAAACCATTTCAGTGCAGTTAAGAGTCACAGGTCTATGCTAGTATAATTTCAAGTTTCAAAGCTAACAAAACAGAAAACTGATGATGACAACAACACATAACAAGTTTTCTAAAAGAAAACCGCTGTTAATTTTGTACAAGTTATTG
This sequence comes from Acleris holmiana, assembly GCA_949316455.1. Lineage (NCBI taxonomy): Eukaryota > Metazoa > Arthropoda > Insecta > Lepidoptera > Tortricidae > Acleris > Acleris holmiana. The sequence goes on along the minus strand of OX438762.1, from coordinate 17,627,284 downwards.
TTTGTATATTAAACACTTTAAATGGACAACTGAAAACAATCGCAAGGCAACCTGAACAAAACGTGATGCAATAAGCACAGTACGAAAAATTGATGATAACAATAATTATGGTCTTTGATATGGCTAAATCAATAAAAATAAAGGTATGTTATTGGTAATTAATAAAAATTTCTACTTACCCATTTTTCATAGAAAATAACCTAGAAATAAGAACTTTAACGTCAGCCACATGCGACATAGTTCGTAAGTTAAAGTTTATTGAAAATCTGTTTAGAAAGACTGTTAAGTTGATGTAATCAATTATAGTTATTTAAGGAATTGAATCTAAAATCCTCGACATATCCTTATCATTTTTGACAGGTTTAACAGTAAAGATCAAAGAGAATTATAATGAACACTTTCCATAGACAACATAAACGTTCATGTAAAACTTTCAAGCGTTTTCAAACATCAGGGCCTCTATTCTACTACGTTATAACGATATCGCGTTTGACGTGTTTTAGAATCGTTTATGTCACAGTCGCCGTTATTGTAAATGACATAAGAGTTATCAAAACATTGACAATACGGAAACTAGTCAAAGACGATATCGTTATTACCATGTAGAGTCCCAGCCTTGTCATTTAAAATGTCGTCTGTCATTTTTAAGAAATGTACCTACATAACATCATGCGGTCGTAGCTAAATAAGTTGATTTTTTAGTTCAGAAGCTGACTGGAACAAGGTAACAGTAGAGTAGAAATGGGCTGTTAATTTTAGGGTTCTGTAAAACAATCAGGATTCCGATTTTAGAACCCTAAAATTAACAGCCCGTTTCTACTAAGCTCACTCAATGACTGTCAGTCTGTCGGTTCAAGTTCGAATATTATTCTTTTAACATACATACGAGGGGCGGCTGAAAACTTCTAAGCCTTAGGTGGAAAAAAAAACCATTTTAAAAATGTAAGTTATTTTTATTTTTCAAAGTAACCCCTCTCTAATGAGATGCATTTCTTACATTTAATGCTTTTATGCCGTTAAGAGCCCTGTGTGGTTGCCGGGTTAGAATAGTGCCACTCCATGTCTTCCCGTGGATGTCGTAAGAGGCGACTAAGGGAATAAGGCTTGTAGTACTGTTAGGCGATGGGCTTGCAACCTGTCACTAATACACTAGTAAACTTCTTGGCCTGATTGTGCAAAATGTGGTTACAGAATTATCAACAAGTCTTTTTAGAGTTGTTGGTATTTCTGTAGCTCTGCCTACCCCACTCTGGGGATAAAGGCGTGATGTTATGTATGTATGTATGTAAATAAAACTTCTTTGCTTTGGCCTTGAAAATGCTCTTCTAATGCCGCCTTCATTTTTTCACCACTTCCAAATCGCTTTCCTCTTAGGTCTTTCTCTAAATTACTGAGCAGAAAATAGTCGCTAGGGGCTAAATCTGGACTATACGGAGGGTGGTTAATTTCTTCGAAGCCGATTTCCTTCAGAGCTAGTCTTGCAACACGCGCGGTATGAATGGAGGCGTTGTCTTGCAAAAACAAAATGCCTTTACTGATTTGGCCCCTTCTTTTTTCAAGTATGGCTTGACGCACTTGTCTCAATAGCTCAGAATAGTAAGATGCATTTATTGTAGAGCCTTTTATAATCTATTAAATGAATTCCATCCGCGTCCCAAAACACCGTAGCCATTAGCTTAGAGGCCGATCTTTGCACTTTAAACTTCATCGGCTACCTTCCATCCTTCTCAATCCACTGTATGGACTCCGACTTACATTCAGGATCATACTGTCTGACCCATGTTTCATTAACGGTTATTATCCTGGAGCAAATTTCGTCAACACTATCTCCGCTTTAGTACCAATTTCACCATACGATTGTAACCACTTAACAGACGATTAGAGCGTTAACAGTTGTCAAAATGTATGAACTAACAGTCGATTAACATTGATTAAATTTAACATCGTATGGTGAAATTGGTACTTAGTCTATAAACGTCTGAGAAATTTCGACACGCCGCTCTTTGTCTTACGCCGTCAGCATTTTCGGTACCCAACGCGCGCTGACCTTAGTCATGTGTAAATGTGTATGAACGATTTCTCCAACCCGCTCCTTGCTAATGCCCAAGGCCTCAGCTAATTGACACATCTTAATTCTTCGATCCTCCAACACATTTTTTTTGACTTTAGCGACGACATTTTGGTCGGTCACTACCGATACTGGCCGTCCTGAGCGGGGGTCCTCGTCGATCGACTCTCGACCTTGTTTAAATAGGCTACTCCACTTTTTAACTGTAGGATAGGAAGGCCCAGAGAGAGACACCATAAACAGCAGCCGTTTCTTGAAAAATGCATTGAGGAGTTTTTTTTTACTTTTCGTGAGGAACTTAATCACAGCTCGGTGCTTGATTTTCGTAATATGCAATGATAATTCAGACATGATACGGTTAATCGTTGAATATCTCGAGAATTACAATTTTAATGACATGTTTTTTTTTTTTTATATTATTTGTTTTTAAATGGTCTATCTAGTGGCCAGTACCATAATGATATACCTATACCTACAACCTCAAAATACATAGGTATAGGTTTAGAACTTTTCAGCCGCCCCTCGTATATTGTTGTTTTTCATAACTATTAAAAAAGATTTAAATACTGTGTTCCTTTGCCACAGTTTCATTAATTTTTCGTTTAATATTATAAACTGTAAGTAAGTATGTAGTGTCCTAAACGATTCAACGTGGTCACCCTAAAGAAAGGGACAAATAAGATAAGCGACGTCATTCAAGGTCACTTTGTTGGCTTCAAGGCATTGTTCGCCGAGCAATCTCCAGTGAAATATATAAGCTTCTTGACTATACGAGCCCCAATGCAAAAGAGTTCGGCTACTATTTAAAATTGAAAGTAACTTTTTTTCAAAGTCAAATCTAGTTAGTAATTTTAATAGCATGGAAGCAAGAAATAAAAAAAAGTATTGTAAAATTAATCAAGTTTATTTCCTACATAATACAAATTAAAATTATTTCTGTATTTAAATAAAAAAAATACAATTTTTCTATCAACGACAACGCATAAAAGTTCGGCTATCGATCTTGAGTATGCAAAATAGTTCGCCTACCACTTAGTTGTCTCGCCTTTACTCTTAAGAACAGCCTTGTCTCAATGGCATCGTCTCTACCAACTCTTCACACTCTTTTGAGGTTATAGACTCCCAGACAGCGACTATTTTCTCTTTTAAATCACTTTGACCTCGATGGAAACTTGCGTAATTTTTTTTCATTTTCCACCACAATGTTTCAATGGGTGACAAATCTGGACTATTCGACGGCCACTCCATAGTGGGGATTCCTTTAGACTCGAGCCAAGTCTTCGTGGTTTTCGCAGTATGGCAAGAAGCCCCGCCCCGTCTTGTTGAAAAGTGTAGACATTTTGGGTTAGGCTCGTAAAACACGCTCCCGAAATATGCAGTTTCTCTAAAGGTACACTTCTTTAGAAGGGTCATTTTCTCGGAAAGTACACTTTCTCTAAAAGTGCGCATCCCGATATGTAGGTACACTTTGTGATTAGCTGCAGTTTCCCAGAATGTGCACTTTCGCAGAAGGTATATTTTCCCAGAAAGTACACTTTAGGGGTAGAGGTGTCCCTGTTTTATATTACTAAGGGTTTCTATGAAATAGTGCAAATGCAAACAGACGGACGGATAGAAGGACGGACGAACGGACAGAAAGACCGAAACCATCAACGTTCCGTTAAAATATTTTCTACTTTGGATACTTCTTACTATATAAATGAGAAAATGGGACAGTGTACATTTCGGGAGAGCGTGCGTTTTGGTAAAGTGCACTATTTGAAAAAGTGCACTTTTCGGGAAAGCGTGCGTTTTGGAAAAGTGGACTGAATGAAAAAGTGCACATTTCGGGAAAGCGTGCGTTTTGAAAAAGTGTACATTTTGGGAGTGTACATTTTGCGGAAAGTGCACCTTTGCAGGAAGTGCACATTTCGGGAAAGTGTGTTTTAAGAGCCTAACCCGACATTTTCATATTTCACGCTTGGAATAGATGGAATTAAACTTGTTTTCAAAATGTCCTGGTATTTCACTGCAGTAACCGTCCCTTCTACAAAATGCAGGCGGCCTACCCCTTGTGCCGACATGCAACCCCATATCATTACAGACCCAGGAAACTTCACTTTTCTCTTAATGCAGTCTTTGATGAATGCTTCGTCTTTCTTTCGAATGATTTTTTTCCGTTCGTCGCCGACAGTTACTTCGACTTTTGATTCATCACTCCATATTATTTGACGCCATTGCTCAGTAGTCCAGTTTGAGTGCTCGCGAGCGAATTTCAGCCTCTTCTTTTTCTGTAACTCCGTTAGTAAAGGTTTTTCCTTGGCCGTGTAAAAACCATATCCCATTCTTTTGAGAACCCTTTTGCAGGTATCCACTGAAACGTCTTTCTGGATCATATCACGCCAATTTACGGTAAGTTCCCCCGCACGAGCACGGCGGTTTTGTTTGATAATTTTCTTTAAAATACGGTTTTCAGCGGCACTCGTCATACGCGGTCGACCCGACTTCTTCAAACACGAAATTGTGCCGTGTTTCTTGCGATGCTCAATGATTGACTGGACAGTAGATCTTGGCAGTAATAAATCTCTGGCGATTTGGTTGGTAGATTTTCCACTCTCACTACTGGAAATTATAATTTTCCTGACTTCTTCTGTGACTGGTTTTCCGCGGCCCATGTTGCTCTAATTAATAACTTATAATCACAGATTAGAAGGTATGTCTTATAATAATGAAAAATACTTGGGGTATGTACTTATATATACCCTTTGACATGTTAAATGACAATGGGTTCCTAATTTATTTAAATCTTGTTTATTTTTTGAGTTATAAAATTAAAGAGGCTTAACGTTAGGCATGTACGAACTATTTTGCATCAATTAAGAACCTGCCGAACTGTTTTGCGAAACCATAATATGAATTAATATACAGTGTGGAAATTAAACTCAGGCCCTGGAGGGAAACTACTTTAAATCCTTAAGCTAGCTCATTTTACTTAAAGGAGACATTCCTTTATTTTTGAAAAGAAACAAATCTGCATTAAAAGATTTTTTTAAACTCGCTTGCTTCGCCCGGGACTCGAACCAACTAAAATTTAAAAAAAATAAACACTATTTATTTTATTATACTAATCGGTAGTATTAATATTCAGGATAAAGTTTTTCGTATTTTTTTTCTTATTAGCAACTCGGTTTCCTATGTAATGGCAACACTTGGTAGATTTATTTTCGACCAACGTCAACATGGGCGGCATTTGAAGTTCACGTGTTTCTGTTTTTGAAGTTTTGTATGGAGAAATTAGATCCCAGGTAAGGACAGTGCATATTTGGAGTAACATTAGAAGTGCTTAAGTGATGTATAACAGTAGAAAGTTTAGTTATTTGGTAAGAATAAGATTTAAACCTTTTATCAATGTACACTTTGGTGGCTGTTTTTGCGATAAAGTCGTCATTTTTAGGTGTTCCATTACTGGCTTATCAAATGTTCTAAAACCAATAAATGAACAGTGTGTTCATTTACTGGTGGTGGCTCACTTTTGATTTTCTTCTAAATTTAATTGTTAACGTCATCGTTTTAAGGTTGTTTTTTGATATTCTGCATAGAAAACGATTCTGATTCTTTGAGCCAGTATTGGAACACTAGTGTTCATTCATAGGCATGAAAAAACTAGTAAATGGACTATAGAAATTTGGCTTTGTTCATTTACTAGATACCTACTAATCTTATGTATGAACAACATTAAAGACTGAGTAGAAGTATCAACAGAGTTAAATTATTGTAATTAAGTTTTATTACAAAAGTCGGGTTATAATCATGGGTCTGATTGGATAAGTAGAAGATTATTAATATTTTCTCCATTAAAATATAAATAAATATATTTAAATAAATTAAGCACTAACATATATAATAATATATATATATATATATTTAAGTGCTTAATTTATACCTACTTAAATACAAATATAGGTGTATTTTTGTAATAAAAAGACATAATTTTAATTTAAAGTAGATGTTTTACCTACTTTATTTTTTTTATAAAATTATTACTGAAGAAAAAGTCTTCGTTTTGTGTTAAAAATGTTTTTTTTATTCGATTAAAAAGATCTAAATAATGTTTATTCACTGGGTTTTACTGTGTTCATTCATTAGTTTTTTGTTCATTTACTGGATTTCACTATGTTCATTCATTAGATTTTTTGTTCATTTACTGGGTTTTTGGGTACTTTTTTATAAATTCTTCTATAACTCAATTACTACAAACGTAATAAAATATCGCAGAAATTACTTTTTTGTTTATTAAATGACGATTGATTAAATTACTTGAAATCATTATAGTTATTGATAAAGACAGAGTAATGATTTTTCAAAGTTGAAAAAATGCTTAAATGTTTATTCACTGGTGGGTCTACCCTACCTTACTTCACATCATACACATACTTACGTTTATATTCGTTCGGAATTACAAGCCTCAATTGAGAGAAGTTAGTCATCGAGATCCGACATTCTGGCAGCAAATACAGAATTCGACGACGATCTTCTGATCGCTATTTTGCATTGTTGCTATACTTGCTAGGATTTTTTTTTTCCCACCTGTTACCACTAAAGTACTCGGTGGTAACAAGTGGGAATATTTTTCCAATTTGTTACCACTAAAATATTTGGTGATAACTACTTTTTTTACTTTAGTGGTAACAGGTGGGAATAACCCATGGAACCCTGTCATAATGACAGCGTTAATCATAAATTTTAGCTTTCTTTCATGTGGTTTGACGCTGTAATATGACAGGGTTCCATAGTGGCATAACAATTTAAGGCCTTGATTGTACACTAAAAGACTGCAATATATGCGTTGGTTTCGGTCGTGCAACGCAAACTGAGCGCATTCCGTATGGAATTTACGACTGTGTGATGCGAGTGATGCAGCCCATACAAAATCTATGGAAGACTTACATTCGGAACGGATTTTTTTCATGACGAATTCCAGGCTTCCATGCGGAATTCCGCATCGGATACAAAATCGAACGGAACACTACTGTTCGTGTGTGGTACTGTCGTTGATTCTCTATGCGTTCGAAATTCCGAAACGGAATTCCCAATGTATGTGACCGCCCTATATGAGGGGTAACCAATAAGTTTTGATAATCGGTATGAACCATCCCATCCCCGTAATGATATTATTTTAAGAGGACTGTGAGCCAAAAAATGACCATACAAATTGCGGTAACTTTTTTCTCCCCTTAAACGGTGTCCGATTTTTACGATTTATGAATATGTTATAGATATTATGAAAAACTATATCTATACGTTTTCCTTTCCAAGGAAATATTTATTGGGATGAAATAAAATAAAAAAACAAATGCCGAAACGTACAGACCTAGTTTTCCATAATATCTACAACATATTAAAAAATGGTGGAAATCGGAGTAGATTTAGGGGGTGAGAAACATTATCACCCGTAGCTAAATTTGTATGGATTAATTTTGACAGCTAGGCGATTTGGGTATCGCTTCACAATCCTCTTAATGAGAACTATACTATGGCACTAATGAACCTTATATTAGAGAAAATATTTTTATACATTATTCATTTGTTTTTCTGTGATAGCTAAATAAAAAACACCTGCATGAACAATTTTACAAGTCGGCAAAATAAGAGTAAGTTTTGTAATTATTTGGACCGGTGTGGGGGAGCATTATTAAACCGAAAATGAAACCTTGGTTTATCTTTATGATTAAGGATAGATAAGTTAACCTTGTGGTATTTTGTTTTATCTACAGTTCTGTCACCAAAATTAACGGTAGGTATTGAAGCCTTCAAATAATAAATGTGACATTAGCTTTACTAATGGAGCTCAAATAATCTACGAGAATTATTTAACATTATTCTTTCAAAGTAATGTAAAAATATTAAAAATAAGCTAAAGCAATACGAATTTGCGGTAGGAATTTTACTTCAGAGCCATCTAATCGACAATGGTGCTCGTCTTCGACCAAATTTCAGAACTGATCGCCGGTGAACCGCTTCGCCTGTTATGTAGCCCTTACTGTCGACTCCTACTTTTCATTCTATTCAGTGACGTTAAACAAACTATATAAAATCAAGAGCTGATGATGACTTAGTAAAGGTACAAAACTTGACTCCCAAAAGTAAAAATATTTTTAATGGGGTAAACAAAATAAAAAAAATCCCTCATTCCACTTGGCTCCCATGCTTTCGATCCCATGGTATCGTAGTATATTTATTTTTCCTCTTGGCTCCCATAGGATTGAAGTATATATTTTTTTCCTTCTAGCTACCACGGGATTGGAGCAAACTTTTTTTTCCTGTTTGCTCCCATGTGATTGAAGTATAATTAGTTTACAACTACAACTGGGTCAATCTACAACCTCACACAAGCTAGATGATGGAGCTTATAGAGATATCGTTCAGTCACAGACAACTTCGAAAGCGAAGGATGCAACAACAGTATGGCCTACAATTCCAAACGGCATCAGTTGCAATAGCATATCAACTGATAAAAGTATGAGCGGGGCGGTAGGAAGCGAGAGCGCGAGGAGTCATACGCTCGCGCCGCAGCCGTCGGCCGCTGTGCCTGCGACCGATCTCACGACCGGTGCGCCCTGCGCTAACAATAAACAACCATTGTTTTCTGATGTTGTACGGAAAGGCGAAGTTATTAACCATATTGAAAGTGATGGTTATATTTTAGTGCAAAGAAAGAGATCGAAAAGTCGGTTTGTGGGTAACAGAGGAAGTGCAATTAACACGGATGAGAAATTTAAGGCTGCGGAAGTAATATAGATGGGAATTTATCTATATTTATAATGTCTCAAAGGACGTGACTGCATGTGACATAGAAAATTACGTTAAGAATAAATCTCATGTACATGTTACAGTTGGAAAAATGAGTATGAAGATGTCGAAAGACTATGACGCTTATAAGGTATTTGTACCGAGAACTAAACTCAATATATTTATGACTGATGACTTCTGGCCCGAGGGAATAGCGTACAGGCGTTTTTTCGAGTTTAGAAAAAGAGTTGAGAATGGAATAAATAGGGTGATAAAACCCAACGTGAATCGTACCTAATCCTTTATGAATACTACGACCACGAAGTTTATTTCATTCAACTGTAAGAATGTTATGAGATCATGTGAGTGTGTGAGGGAGTTATGTAAAACAGCTGATGTGATTGCACTGCAGGAGACCTGGTTAATGCCGCACGACCTGGCTTATTTGGGAAATATCGACGACGAGTTTGGCTTTACGGGGACATCAGCGGTGGACACTTCGGCAGGCGGCGTTGTTCGTGGTCGACCACACGGTGGCGTTGCTCTTCTCTGGAGGAAAGAGGTTTTTACTTCTGTGACCGTTGTAGAGTGTGCGTCCGTCCGGCTGGCTGCGATCAAGGTTGAACTGCACGATCGTTCGTTTTTAGTGTTGTCTGTGTATATGCCAACGGACTGCAGTGATAACTTATTTGAATTCACAGACTGCCTTGCCGAAATTAGTGCTACTATTGAAAGTCAAGACATCGAGTCAGTGTTTGTATTAGGTGACTTTAACGCGCATCCCGGCCAGCCATTTGCCCAAGAACTGGCGCGGTTTTGTGCGGAGCAAGTGTGGTCTTGCGTGGATTTGGAACTGTTGCCTGCAGACACGTACACCTTCGTGAGCGACGCGCACGGCTCCCGGAGGTGGCTCGACCACTGTGTGGTGACGAGTGCTGCGCGTCAAAGTGTCGTGAGTACGTCAGTGTTGCTCGATACGTACTGGTCTGATCACTATCCTCTTTTGATACACTGTAAGATAGACATTATAAAGCCCAAAATTGTTAAGTGTAGTTCTTCTAACAATGCAGTTGTTTGGGGAGAGCGTGAGGTTGACCAATTAGCAATCTACCAAAAAATGTGTCATTTACGGCTACAATTGACTTTCCTGAAGAGTTTATTAACTGCTGTAACGATCGTTGCGATACATTATGTAATAATAAAAATCATAATATGCTTCTTACAAATATGTACGGGGATATTGTAGATATCTTGGCAGATTCAGCTAGGAAAAGCTTTATTGTTAGAAAGCGTAGTAAGAAAAAACATGTAATAGGTTGGAATAAGTACGTCCGTGATGCACATGAGAGGGCCGGGGAACCGATTTTTGACTTTAGAGCGTTCGATTTCAAAACGCAGCAGTAGAAAATATTCGAATGCGACAATCTTTCACGCTTTATTTTCGAATGGTACCAAATTCCATATTTTTGAGATTCTCACTCGAAACTGAGGGATTGACTAAATAGTACTGTTAAGTTGGAACGCGTTTCATTATACGCAGTAAGTCGATGTTTTACCGGTTTTTTGTAATTCATATTTTGAATGCGAATAAATGTGTGAAACTATCAAAAGTTGAAATTATAACAAGTTAATTATTATTTAAGTGCGAGTGAGATTTATTACGATATTTTACAAATTCTTGACTGGTTATAAATTTAGGTTAAATGAAACGCTTCCTCGTCTGTGGATGTCTATGTCATTGCTAGGTTTCTTTCTTTCTTTCTAGATAATAGTAACTGGTTAGAACATGCAATTGTTTTGTAACATTATTGCAAACACTTTATGTTGTATCGATAATAATCACACAAAACTAATTTACCTTTGCGTTAATACTTAAATCACATGGTCGTTGAGCATCCGAGACAAACGGCCTTAACTTATGAATTAAATATCTTCATAGGCTTTTACTTAATCTGTAATTCTTCTTAAATTTATTTTCGCTTTTATGGCTCGTTTCCTAATTCCGCTAGCCGAAAACGCGGCGGTTGCGCAGGCACAAATTCATCTTCTTCCTCTTTATTATTATTTACTAAAATTAAATACTCCTCCATTTTGCTATAAGTATTAAGTATAACAATATGAATTGTTTTAGTATTAACAGGTTTGACAGATGTCAAATGATACTTTCTATTGATAGAATTCAAAACGTATGCCACGGACCACTCGTGTTCATATTTTCTATCGCTCGGAAGTCAAAAATACCATTTTATTGTTTTTGGTTACTTTCGATTGAAACTTTCGAACGCTCGAAAGTCAAAAATCGGTTCCCAGGTTTTGGTTTAAAAACTGGATAAACTATGGAAAACCATCCTCCGGTTGTATTTATACTAATATGACTGAATCCAGAAATATATTCAAGTCAAAATTGAAATGGTGCCAAAACAATGAACAGCAAATAAAAAGTGACATAATTGCCAGACACCATTCTAATAAAAAATTCGGGAGTTTCTGGAAATCAGTAAATAAACAAAACCATACCACGGTCGGTCCTTCCTGTGGGCGTTGCGGGTGTTAACAATCCTTATGATATAGCAAATGTTTTTCAAAGCTACTTTAAAGTGGCGTCGCCTTTAGGACCGTGCTCGAGGATGTTCAATGCTGAAGTCACGCATTCGGAACGAAGTGTTTATTTTTCTAGCAAGGAAGTGGCGGCAGTAATAAAAAATATGGTTAGAGGTAAGTCCCCCGGATTTGACTGCCTTAGCATTGAGCATCTACAACACGCCGGCGATCATCTTCCGAGGGTACTCGCTATGTTTTTTAATCTATGTCTTAGCCATTCATATCTGCCGGCCGACTTGCTTCGCACGATTGTTGTGCCTATTGTTAAAAATAAGACTGGTGATCCCTCAGATAAATCTAACTATAGGCCCATATCTTTAGCAACTATTATGGCCAAGGTGTTGGACGGTCTGATTGACAAGCACCTGGAGAAGCATATCGCTCTGAATGATGCACAGTTTGGGTTCAGGTCGGGGCTCTCGACCGAGAGTGCTATCCTGTGCCTCAAACAGACTGTACAATACTATACAGCTAGAAGGACGCCGGTTTATGCTTGTTACCTAGATCTTTCGAAAGCATTTGATCTTGTGTCGTATGACGTGCTGTGGGGTAAGATGCATACGCAGACGACAGTGCCCAGTGAAATCACCTCTCTATTAAAATATTGGTATAACCATCAAAAGAACAGTGTCAGATGGGCGGGGTCGTCCTCGGAGGAATATAGACTGGAATGCGGGGTAAGACAGGGTGGGCTTACCTCGCCTCGCCTCCTTAATCTTTATATGAATGGGCTCATTGAGGAGCTTGGCAGCACTAATATCGGATGCCATGTAGGTGGCGTTTGTATGAACAATATTAGTTACGCCGATGACATGGTGCTGCTAAGCCCCTCGATCGGAGCATTGAGGCGGCTGGTGCGGATTTGTGAGAGTTATGCGGTGGCAGACGGGCTCAAATATAATGTCAAAAAGAGTGAGCTTATGGTGTTTAAAGCAGGCAACAAATCGCCGTTCAATGTGCCGCCTGTCACTCTCCTAGGTACTCCTCTGAATAGAGTAAGTCAATTTAAGTATTTGGGTCACTGGGTCACAGATAACTTAAGTGATAATATTGATATTGAGCGGGAACGGAGATCGTTGGCCGTCCGATGCAATATGCTGGCTCGCAGATTTGCTAGGTGTACCAAAGAGGTAAAAGTGACGCTTTTCAAAGCATACTGTCAGACCTTTTACTCCTGCAGCCTGTGGGTCAGTTATACGCAGAAGGCGTACAACGATTTGCGTGTTCAGTACAACAACGCGTTCCGGGTGCTGCTGGGGCTGGGGCGGTGGTGCAGTGCGTCTGGCATGTTCTGCGAGGCGCGCGTGGACGGGTTCGCGGCTGTCATGAGGAAGCGCTGCGCCTCGCTGCAGGCCCGCCTCCGCGGCAGCCCCAACCGCATGCTGGCCGCGTTGTCAGACCGTTGGGATAGCCCTATGTGGGCCCGATGGGAACGTATGCATGTACATCCCACAATTAAATTTGTTTGGTAATTTCAATTAACTATCATAATTATAAGCAATACTAACAACTTTGTATGGACCTTGTCTGAAATAAAATGATTATTATTATTATTATTATATTTTTTCCATACTTACAGGAGTATGAACTTACGAGCGTGTTCTTGCATTTGTTTGCATGAGCTTACACGTGTGTGTGTTATACTACGATCCCATGGGAGCCAAATGGAAAAATAAATATACTACGATACCATGGGAGCCAAGTGGAATGAGGGAAAAAAATGACGTTATGAAGTTTTTGCAAACAAAGAATGTGTGCATATTCCAATAAAAGTATAACGATTTACTTATCTCCCATTTTTTATACCGAGTATCAAAACTTATGTACTACAGTCGGCGTCAAAAAAATCGCACCTATTTGATAATTTCAAAAGAGGGCTCACAGTAATACCTTACAAAAGGTGAGATTTTTTTGACGCCGAGTATTTACAGTATGTAATTATGAACGGAAGGCAAAGAATTAAACCCGTCAATGTTTAGGCGAGAAAATGGATTACCTAATTTAATGAAATGAGGAAACTTTTTACTGATAGTGTAAAAAAATTAAGGGCCTGTTTCACAATCGACAAGTAAATTTATCTGTCACATAAAGATGTCTCTCTCCTTGTCTATTTTCAAGTGTCAGAAAGAGAAAGGGCTAAGTTTATCTGTCAAATAAGCTTTACTTATCGATTGTGAAACAGGCGGTAAATGTAATAAAAATGTAAATCCCTGCCTCATTTGTTTACAATCTTATCAGTTAGTATCTCTATGTAGTTTGTGCTTATCAGTGACAACAACGAAAACGTCATAAGTCATAACGTAGGTATTAAATGCGACGCAGTTCTATGTGTCGACCGCCATTATGGACACATCTGTACAAGCGACGATAATTATTTTCATGCCCCCTTCTCATCAAACTAGGATTTTCTCTTATTTGTCGTTTGATTTTGTCGGAAGCCTGAACTATTCGAAATTCCATTTCTTCGCGAGTACTTGATTCTTTTTTGAACACCAACTGTTTCACCCAACCCCAAAAGAAATAATCAAGCGGGGTGAGATCCGGCGAACGCGGAGACCAAGGGATTAGTGCGAACCGCTCGATCCATTGGTTTCCAAACTACTGAGAGGTCCATTAAGCACTCGGAGATACCGCTCAGCGTTTGTTGTGCCATTTATGAACACTGGCCCAATGACATCGTTGTCTCTTATATCGGCCCATACATTTATTGACCACCTGGTTTAAGAGACAGTGCGCGACCCACGTGGATTTCGTACTTTTGGAGCCCAACGATGGACAACCCGACGATACTACCTCGTGTGTTCATAAGTTTTGAGACGAAATAAATATTACATAAAAAATTAAAGCATAAAGCTGTATTTATAAAATTTACAGATAATGGTAACTAGACATTAACTAACAACTACAAGCAATTACTATTCAAAATGTCCACCCCTATTTTTAATACAAGCTTTTAGTCGTTCCGGTCAGTCATCGATCGCGGCACGAATCTTCTCCAGTGGGATATCCTTCGCTGCTTTGATGAGGGCTCGCTTTAAAGAATCTAAGTTTGGGTGGGACTTTTGGCAGGCCCTGAGTTCCAATTCAGTCCACAAAGAATAGTCCAGTGGATTGAGATCAGGGCTGGAGGATGGCCATTCTTCCGCCGCGATGAAGCCCGGCAAATTTTCCCTTAACCAAGCTTGAGTCGTTTTAGCCTTATGTGCGGGTGCTGAGTCTTGCTGGAAAATCCATTCTTTGTTGTGAAATAAAGTATTAGATAGGGGTTTCACTACAGTATCTAAAATGTCACTTTGATAATTTTTTGCTTTAACCTTGACACCTTGTTGGCAAAAATGGAGCGGAGTGACACCTTCGTACGAAACCCCCCACCATACCATCACACTCGCCGGATGATGGGCACGCGAGACATTTCGTGCTGTAGCAGGAACATCTTTGCTGCTTTTGGCATAAACTTTATTATTTTGCCGGTTAAACTTTTCTTCGACCGTAAAGATTTTTTCGTCGGTGAAGAGTATCTTTTTCGCATCGTGTCTCTTAAGCAGCATCGGACAACGTTCGCGACGTAATTTACGAAGGCGATCATTTAGAAAATGAACTTTTCTACGGCTGTAAGCCTTTACTTTCAGATCGTATTTCAATATTCTGTTGACTGAAATACGCGAAATTTTAGTCTGCAGAGCGAGTTTTTTCTGGGTGCGACATGGATTTCGGCGAAGTCGCTCTCTGATTATTTTGATGTTAGCAGCCGTCCTTACAGACCGCGGGCGACCACTCCTATGTCGATCTTTCAAAGAATCAGTCTCCTTGTAGCGTTTAATGGTGTAATATACGAAGTTGCGGCTTACCCCAAAACATTTTATGTCACGGAAAATTTCCATTGGTTTTTTCCCCGCCATATGTAGTGAAATGACAGTCGCACGCAATTCTTTCGTTCCCTCCATCACAAGAAAAACAAAAGAAATGAATTTTCAAAACATACAAATAGCACACTAACATTCCAAATTCAAAATTGAAAAGAATATAAAATAGGTGCCAGTATTATTTTCTTTATTTTATAAACTAAAAAGTTTGTCTCAAAACTTATGAACATACGAGGTACATAGTATTCCTTGTTAACAGGCTCTCATCACTCCAAATAACTTTTCTTCAAAAGTGAGGATCTTCTCTTTTTTTTTTCTAACGCCCAATTAGCATACTCAACCCGTATGGGATAATAATCAGGTTTCAACGCTTGAACCTTAGTTACGGAGAAAGGATGTTGCCGATCGCGTTTTAGTATTCTGTGTACGTGGGTGTGTCTCAAGCCTAATGTGCGTCCTGCCCGCCTAGTACTAGAACCCGATTGGTTTTGAAAATAATCCAATACCTGTTCTTCCTGCGTAACATGGTCACTTTGCGGACCACCTGAGTTCACAGGCACCGGCCGATCGTTATTTCGCAGTCGTGTAATGGCATTAACGATGACAAGCATTATTTGGTTGCCTTCTTGTGGGATACCTCTCAGAGTACAGAGGGCTGCATTCCCATTGCCCCTGCACTCTCCGTACGCAAGGATCATAAAATTATGATTTAAATTTCTTCTTCTTTTTTAATTAATGGCGGTCCACACAGTGATTTCTCCAATGTCAAATGAATACCTAGAGTAAATCAGTAAACAGAATTATATCAAAAGTAAAAGCCGGGCATTTTTCAATCGGCCATCTTCCCTCCCCGAAGGTTACCGGCAATCGATTTAAATTTATATGAGGAAAGTGAAGGATGTCAAATATCAAATTGAAAGAAAATACAATTTTTATTGGTAGCCTAACCTTTTTGTTATGAAAAAAAAGTTCTATTGTTCTATGGTTTAAGACAATCATGTCATCATGACGGAGAAAAAATGTCAGAGATTGTGTTTATTAGTGTTTGTAATTTATTTAGGCTCTTCCGGTAACCTTCAAATGTTATAGGGCTGAAGATGGCTCTGCAGGAGGTGTGGGATGCCATCCCCAGGAGCGTGTCAAAAAGCTGATAAGATCCATGAAAAACCGCCTGAATGCTGTGATAAGGGCCAGGGGTGGAAATACGAAGCATTAATTATATAATAAATAACACCTTATTTTCGTTAAAATGCCTTTTATTTTACGATTTCCCTTTTATAGTGTTTTTGTTTTTTTCACGCATCTCTGTTAAATCTGGCTCCTGTCACCTGTGGAAAATGGCATGACTGATTTTATTTATTTTTTAAATTGTTACATTATCAGCTTTCATTTGATACCATTTCTTTTAAGATGCGAGTGTACTGGTGAATCTGTCTCTGCGCCGAGCAACAGCTGCAACAGCTGCAACAGCCAGAATAAATCATTGGCAGTTAGGTAGCGGTCGCTCAATCTTAGTAACCGGTTGCCACTACAAGATTTGGATTGGATTGTTTAAAATTCACTGTGCAGTGCGGTTTAGAGTGTATTCTAATGTAAACTTGATACGGTCATGTGGTCATAGTTGAAACTGTAATAGCCTGATATGCAGAATTAGATTATTTGCAAATGCCTAGTTTGTTTACTTAAGTGATAACTGAAAACAGTGAACCTACCCGACGTAAAACTTGCATCACAGGATGTTATTAAGCTTGTTAACCGACTGATGAGAAAGAGGTTAAGTTATTACATTTAGTAAAATTATAAACAAAAAAAGTGATTGGATTAAAACTAAAAGTGGTTCATTGTATTATACCCGTTTTTAACATCCACCGGTTTTAAGGTTTGCCTTTTGTTCATTTAAGTACCTACCTACATACTTGTATAATATATTATACTACTATTTGACCAATATCAAAATGGTCAATTTTACTTTATAGGTACTGAATTCAATTCAAGACACTATTCGGCTTAGACAATTTTCCAAATCGTTGTTTTTAACCTTTTGACCGCCACGGCCGGCTGCAACTTCTCGTGCACCTAAAGCTGGGGACGAATCTGAGCGGCTCAGCCTGAGGCATGCTCGCCCTGCGCGGCGAGCTGCTCGCGACCCAAATTGTTGCACAGGCAGCGCACTTGACGCGAGTTGTCATTTCAAAATGGCGTCTGACACGATGACAGCCGCGGCTGCGTTTATCATAATTCACCGAATTATTAACAAAAAGAGGAAAAAATCGCCTCGATAGTGGAACGGCTCAGCAACTTTATCAAATTTGTACGCGCCTCGCCCACAGACAAGTTAGAATTTGTCGTTCTGCCCACGGCACGCTTGGATACACGTCAAAACTACGCGAGGCACGCACACCGGAGGCCTATTGTCTAACGCACTCGCAATCGCAACCGGCTTCAAATTGGAGCAATTGTTTTCATATTGTATGCAGACGAGCGTTCGATTTTCAAAATGAAAACGATCGTGATTGCGAGTGCGTTAGACAATAAGGGCTCGGGGCGCCGGGTCTCGACGGGTCGCCGCGCGCCGCCCGCCCGCTTCTCGCGCACAGCGCGTGAGCGCGTACGAATTTGAGCAAAATAGGTGAGCCATGCGTGCCTCAACCCGAGGCTGCTCTAATTCCGTACCCACCATAACGCCAACGACGTCATATACCGCAACCGCGCCGAAACAAAATGTATGGAGCGTACCGAACGCCCGGAGTCCTCGGCACGAAATTGCGATGACCTGATTAGCCAGCTTTAGCGGTTAAAGGGTTAAAGCTGTATTTTTTTCTGATTTGATGTATAATTGCAAGTTGTCAAATTTCGATAGAGATTTTTGGATAGTGAACCATTTATTTTGTATTAAACAACCAACAACCAACTCGACAGCTCCACCAGCGTCAGACAGCTTAAATAAATCTGACAGTGCGCTACATCGCGCTAACGAAGTTTCTTCAGTCGGTTGACTTATATACCACTTCTACCTTCATCCAAATGGACTTCCGTCCCCAGGCATGACACCCGCCTGGCCTGGAGAGATCTCTTTATTATCCTCTCCTCCTACACTTTTTAGGGTTACGTAGCCAAATGGCAAAAAACGGAACCCTTATAGATTCGTCATGTCTGTCTGTCTGTCCGTCCGTATGTCAGTCACTTTTTTCCGTAACTATAAGAACTACACTGTTGAAACTTGGTAAGTAGATGTATTCTGTGAACCGCATTAAGATTTTCACAAAAAAATAGAAAAAAAAAACATAAATTTCGGGGGTGAAATACTTAGAACTGAAACTCAATTATTTTTTTTCATCAAACCCATACGTGTGGGGTGGGGTGTCTATGGATAGGTCTTCAAAAATGATATTGAGGTTACTAACATCATTTTTTTCTAAACTGAACAGTTTGCGCGAGAGAAACTTCCAAAGTGTTGAAATGTGTCCCCCCCCTGTAACTTCTAAAATAAAAGAATGATAGAACTAAAAAAAATATATGATGTACATTACCATGCAAACTTCCACCGAAAACTGGTTTGAACGAGATCTGGTAAGTAGTTTTTTTTAATACGTCATAAAAACATTGATAAAAGCTACAACGAACTTTTATATTATGTTACTTGCTGCTACGGAACCCTTCATGGGCGAGTCCGACTCGCACTTGGCCGCTTTTTATAGCTTTAAACTTCAACGCCTCAGAATGTTGTAAAAGGATTGACTAGACATTAAAAACCTAGCCATTACTACTTCTTCTTCTTTCGTGTCGGCAAGAACTCGGGCTAAATCTTACTTGCCCAGAAAGCGGCTACCGTGGTAGCCCTCTGGTTACTGACAAGTAAGTCCTCACGCGAGCAGGTGGTCGGGCACGCGGGACAGTTTGTGAGGTGTAACATGGTTTGCAAGGGTTCTCCACATTCACAGCTAGCGTCTGCGCTACTTGAGTACCCCCACCGACACAGGTTATCTTTGCTTCGGCCAACCTGGGTCCTCAGCCTATTTAGACTTCTCCAGGTGGGCCAAGGTTCCTACTAATATTATTATATTATTATATTATTTCCTACTATTACTACTAATATTTTACAATGCCTAAACTGGATGGATAAGAATAGGTTAGGTGTATACATCCCAATAGAATTGCCACCAGCCGACACATTGGACAAGTCGGACAACACAGCTTTGGGTGTTTAAAATCACTTCTTTATTAAGGAGCACAAATTATTTATTATACTTATAAATAGTCCGTATAACAGCAGTAGTTACATAATTTATATTATATCATCTAATACACAATGAAAGCAAATTAGCGTCTTTTATTATTACTAGACCCCGTTATCGGAGGTGCAATTTGGTAGCTGGACGTTCTTAGGCACGGAAAAAATATTTTTTAAATATACACTTGGCGTCAAAAATATCGGACTTTCTGGAAAACTATGTTCAACCGACATTATACCCTATTTAATCAAGGGTAAAGGTATGACTGTTAGGTATTATTTTAAAAGGTAATAAAATGTACTTTTTAAAAAGCTAAAAAAAACATCATTATAAAACCAGGTTTAAAAAAAAAGTTTTAATCCGAGGACAAGAAAAATGTTTATTAAATCTTAATTTAACATCAATGTAATGAGCTCCTTAGATATGTTCTCATCAATGTCTGGATAGCGAATGATTGACATTTGACATTTACTAGACATTTTATATACCTGGAACACGGCACAACTCGCGACCCTTCAAACGCGTAAGTTGGCACTTTGTTTTCGAAACTCTCAGATTGCGAAAACACTTTTTTTTCTTTAAATTAAATATTGTTAATTTGAAACACATTAAACGTGCTTTAGATTGATACTAATATTTACGATGTGTGGCTTAATTTTACTAAGGGCTAGATTTGCTTGAATCAGATTTTCGACGAGGTGCGATATTTTTGACGCCGAGTGTAGCTATGTTGATACTTTTTCTCTACCAAAATGATTGTCGTAGACAAAAATTGAACATGTTTATTTTGTGTATTTCATGCACTAGCATGCACCCTGAAATATTAAAAAGTTAAATTTATTGTAACTTTGAACAATTGTGAAAAAGCAACCCTAGTGTTTTTGTTCTACTGATAGCGGATTCTGCTTCTGATAACATTGATCATCATGGAATACAAAATAAAAATAAGGAAAAACTAAGAGTATCGATATCGACATCATTAATATCTAACCCATGCCTAAGAACGTCCCGCTTCCAAATTGCACCTCCGATTACGGGGTCTAATTATTACATTAAGCGTTTAACACCGCAAATTTGTCATTCATAGTTTACAATGTTTTCCAAGGCTTTCTAGGCGACGATTTTTAACCTTTTGAACACCAACAACACCTAAAGTCGTCATAATTAAGTTGTCGTGCCTATAACGCCATCGACCTTTATAAGTACAGTATAAAACAGAGTTCATTTCGCACGGATTATGCTGAATTTTGGATAGTGTGAGTGACACATTTGTACATGACGTGGGGCGTTGTAAAGGTTAAATAACCCAAACTATGTTTTGTTTATAAATTTATTTTCTTAATACACTGTAAGGTAAAGTAAAGATAATGCATAATATTAACGCTACGTAAATGCCTTCTTCGAGATCAGACATCACTGGTGTTCATGCGTGACGAAGCCGATACGCTAGGTACGGTATTAAACGTAAATATGTGGTAAAACATTTAGCGTTTAATACTCTAGCCACACAGTATTGCAGGCATCCAAAATACCAGTTACTGGCATCTATCATTTATTATAAACAGTACAATTCATGTAAACAGAAAGACACAGGGGTCTAAAATACCAATAAATAAAAATGCCTTATGGTGGTCCCACACTGCAGTTATATAACGCTATGAAACAATTTATAACACGAGAACATTCTTAGATTTAGTAGAATGTTCTAGTAGTATAAAATGTTTAATAAGTAATAACGTTATATTATAACATTTTATGACCGCTGTGTGGAGCGCTATTGTAATGTATTGTATGTAGCTGTGCAGTATGAGCAACCGGAAAACAACTCTATTTAATTATCAGACATATTATATTATATGTTTTAAACGGATTATTGCGAACATTTTTCCAAAAAGTCATCCGTTAATAATTTTGGAAATCGCCATCTCAGAGAAGGGAGAGAGAACACGTCTAAAAAAAATTAACTACTTAAACTTCTGCTCCGCAGTTAAGATCAGCCTCATTGAATAATCATAATGGTGGACAATCGGAATTAACGATTTAGTTGGAAAAGTAAAATTGTACATTAACGATACCTTCTTATTTGATGGTACTTGACTCTGATAAAAGCGTTCCAAATGTTGCACACGTCTGTTTCAATAGGTAATATTTAATAAATTATTTATTTTAAATTAACACAATTATTAAATTGAAAAATAAACGTATTATCAATATAATCTGCTTTTATTTTATTGAATTTATAATGCAAGACATCATTTCAAACCATAAAATTACAGAGCGTTTCTTTACAAAAAAATTTAAAGTGATCAGTGTGATCACTTTAATGCACTCGATTATGACATGTTTACATAAATTTTACAGAATAAATGATCTATACTGATTGTACAATTATCGCCTCTATTACCTTGAAATAAAGTTCACGGTGCCAATAATTGTTAGGGTGCGAACAATAGAGCTTTTTCCAGTATTATTAATTAAAACAAAAAATGCATCTCTTATGCTTGACAAAGATGGCCAGTTGTTAGGAGTCCTTAAACAGCTTAAATTAACAGATACCTTATCTATCACTTTAACACAGATTTCTCTAAAGAGCGCAACATAAATACGCTCGGTTAGTGGCGTCGAAGACAGGTATTTAAATATTTGAGTTATAGACAGTCTAAAGGGCCCCCCCATTATCCAGTATTGCGTGGTTTGGCAGAGAAAGATATGTATAGCCGGTATGTTTTAGGGATGATTTGTGGGGTGTCATCGCGCCCCATTTTGCTTTGGTTTTGAATAGACAACCAAGAAACTCCTTCACTTCTTTTCGACCCTATTATTAAGGTTCTTTTGAAGGCTTACTCATCCTATATGAATGGTCCAAATACGTTGGAAAAACCATGTATATATGTTATGTTTAGTCTAAATAAAATCATAGCTTGATTTTTTGTAAATTACAGCTAAATTTGTAAGAAAATATGATGCACGTATTGGTTGGGCTCAGAATTTTGCCACCTTTAAGTCCTTGGCAGTATTTTAATATACAAAGTTTTTTTAACATTAATCTTCAGAACTATTACAGTAATTTTTCACGGTAGAAGTACCCTTTTTGGCCATATTATTTCCAAATCATTGTTCGAATAATTTTATAAAATAATGAAATTATAAATTAGATTTATATAAGCGTTAGGGTTTAAAAATTCTATAAAAATATAATTTTAACATTAAGACGTTTTATTTATTGACTTAAATTAACAGTGGCCAAAACCAAAACACGAACTGTAATTGAAATGAAACCAAAATATATTTTAGTTTCATTTGGCGTACTCCGATTCCTTTGATAGTTTGATGTCTTTTTAGGGTTCCGTACCCAAAGGGTGAAAACGGGATAGCTAGTCAGTTCCAATTTTGCAGATGCCGCTAAAACAACAAATACTAAAAGAATAAAAAAATAAGGGGGGCTCTCATACAACAATCGTGATTTGTTTGCCATTTTTTACCGCAACAGGTAACGCTAGAAATATTCACAGAATATTTAATTGTATATTCTCTACCGTCACAGCATTTTTTTTGTACTAGAAACGTAGAAACATTTCTGAACCAGTGTATGTAATTTCAAGGTATTCATTGTTATTGAATATTGGGATGTTGTTTTTACTCATTATATCCCTTTTAAATTAGATTTTGCTAAGTTTGGTAAGAGTAATTCAACAAAGTGTATTACTTATGCTTTGCTTTTATGTTATTGCTAAACAAAACTTGCGTTACCTTAAAGTAAAGTAAAGCTACAGGGAAATCCATGAAAAGTAGTTTATGTAACTGATGCATAATGAGAGGCCAGTCTTACAATACGAGTGTAGTTTTATGAAACGAGCGTCAGCGATTTTTATAAGAGGATCACACGAGTGTTTTAAGGCCTTATTATGTACAGTTGCATACACTACGTTATCTACACAAATACACACAACAAACAAACAACTTTTCGCAATCCTACTTTCGTAAACAGCAAAAAACCAACAAACAAATGACAACAATAATGGCGGCAATTCAAGTAAAATGAAATGTTTTTTTTATTTATTTTAGACCTACGAATGAAGTCCCTATTCTCATGTCACTCGAGACCAAATGTCGAGCGGTTTATATTTAAAAAAAACTTACTGAATTGACGTTTCGTATGCATAACTGTTTTAATATCTATGGATACTAGATTAGAGACCCTCATAAGTTTTGACAGCTGTTCCAAATGTAAACTCACAATCTTACGAAAATCGATACTGTAATAACATTACTGTACAGATTTTACCTACTCCCACGGACAAAAAGTTCTCATAGTAAAATTGGTTGTGATAATGCTGGTCATTTCCTAAGGTTTCTGAACGCATTGTAGAGCTCTAATGATATGTGCGTAGATAAAGATATTCTAAAGGTATATGACGGTTTAATTTAACAAAATTCAATTGAGTAACATGAATACATTGTTATAGCTGCTGCTGTAATGCTGTGTAGATTTTACTTGATTATAAATAAATAAATAAATAATAGCAAACATTATACTAAGTTCATTGTATCTAAAAAAAAAAAAAAAAAAAAAAAAACGATCCTTCGTAATGTCTTATTGTAATTATTTAGTATACTAAAAAATCTGATTCAAGACCAACATGGGTTGCCACTAAAACAAGATATGTTTCCGTTAGTATATTTCCACTTTTTAAATAGTAGATTGTACAACAAGGGCATAAAACAAACCACTCTATCCAAGACTTATGGTATCCATCCGAGCCGCAGAAAAGGGTGGATAATTAAGTCGAAGATAAAATGGATTTTAAGTCCGAGTTATACACTCTGATTTTCACTTCGATTACGAGGAAATAAAACAGTAATAATAAAAAAACTTTTTCTTGGATTTAGGCGGCAATGTCTGTTCAATAAGTTCTATTGCATTTTTAACCATTAGTGTGTTAGGGTGTAAGAACTATTTCCTCTTCACTTGACAATATATTAACAAAATTCCGTAACACACAAAGTTTTGCGAAGAAAACAACTAATTAATAGCCCAAAACGAGACAAGAACCTCATCCCGCCACTGCTTTTTCTTTTTCTTTTTGCATAAAACTTGTGACCGTCGAACGGAATACTGCCAAGTGATACGTTGATTTTGTATGTTTTTTGTTAAAAATGCTTGTATTTAATAGTTTAAAATTTCATTTGTGTTAGATGCAACATTGAATGCCAATAAATTAAAGTAAATGTATTCAAATAACAAGTTTATTTAGTGCAGTGACCTCGTCTGTCTGGCTTTAGGGCTTAATTGTCTTAGTCTAGATGATGACAACACTTTATGCACTAGTGCATAAACTGCTGTTTTATAACGACTTTACGAGCATGAGAAGTGAAAAATATATTTATTTATTGTTAGTTTTAAACCTTTGATTTAAATAAACATGATAATTCAAGCTACTTTCACAAATACACAAGATGCCCTGTTAAATATTTAACCATAGAAGGGTTTTATTTTGGTAGTAAAACTGTTATTGCACTCTTACTTCGGGTGTACTTTATAACTTTATTTCATTTGTTTTAATAATCACAATCATCAGCCATGATACCATAAGTGATAGTTTTAGCTTATAAAAAAATGGCCATTTAACACACAGACTCACCATTTAGTGACTTTTAACACACTATACAGGGTGCTAGGCAGATCGTGTGCCAAAAGAATACGGCGGGTAGGTAGGGTCACTTGCAACATACTTAAGGCTAATTAACACTCATACTGCCCACGTTTTTTTAAAATTTTCATTTTTTTTATTTCGTAATTTCCCAAAAGTTTACAGTTTTCTTTAAATATCGTGGGAAAACATTTGTTGTCAACATAAATAATTAAAATAAACCGTGGGCAGGATAAGTGTTAATTAGCCTAAAGTGTGTTGCAAGTGACCCTACCTACCCGCCGTATTCTTTTGGCACTCGATCTGCCTAACACCCTGTATATGAAAAAAAGGGTACTAAAATGTTTTTGAATATTGGGTAGAAAAAAACATTTGATGCATATTCCCTAATATTAAATATAGCTTTTGATATTGAAAATGTAAGCCATATCTACAAATAATTACAAAGATTTGATTATCAAAGCAAAAAGGTTGGCTAAATCTGAAATATTCGATTGACAATGACAGATGACTTATGACAGTGATATATCTGACGTAGTTTTTTGGCCTTGAATTAGATTTTAGTATTTTATCAAAGGTGCATAACAAACTTTACATCACTTTTACGTTACTTTTGCGTTACGGTCACGTAAAACCATATACGTTACTTTCGTGTTACATGCGGCAAAACTCTGAGCCTGTCCCATATACCTCCTCTACTACTTCTTTCAAACGCCTGTCTCAATTTTTATGATTAATTTACCGCAATTCACATCATAGACCACACAAAGGTAATCAAACTGTTTAAATTGCAATTACAATAAACGGGACGCAACAACTACACAGAAACAGAAAAATCATGATTCGCTCTGCACCGGTGCAATGGGGTGCAGCGTTCCCTTATGCCAAAAGATCGTTTCTAATTTGAATGAGATTCCACTTTCTTTCGTTACCAAGGAGGTTGCACATAATATAGACATGTTGCGTCGGAAACACTGCTTTTTGGTTTAGCAGGTCAGCAGCCACAACAGCTGTTTGCCCCTAAAGGTCCAAAAATGGTAAAGGAGTTGCTTGGTCGACTACACGAACACAGATCGACGAAGCAGAAATAAATGCTATGAAGCGGTCGTTTTATGAGGTAGAATATACTAAAAGTTCTCAACCGGTAGGCCCGAATTTTCGGCGGAAGAGGAGTTATAACGCGCCAAACAAATATTTAATATTATAGGTTATAGAGTGGCCATTGGGAACATTGTCATGCAAAAACTTTGATTATAAGCGTCAGAAATGTCATCTTCGTTGAATAGCAAAATGCGCATTGAAATAATTAGGTCAAGTATTTCAGCTACGATTACGGCGGTAGGTACCGCTAATTTTAAGTGATAGGGATGTCAACAATAAGATGTAATACTATCGATAAAGGTTACTAAGATGGATAAAAAAATGAAATTTCGTCGGCGTAGGGCTAGATTTTCGTTTGTTCATCGACATTGAAGTACTTAAAACGATTAATTATTATTGTATTTGCACTAATTTAATAAGTTCCTATACATTAAAAAGTTATTTTATTAGTGGCCTTATACAAACTATCGATAAAAAAACGATGTTTTCGTGGTAATGCCTTTTTTCATTTAAGACACATACGATCTTACACGCGCTTGTCAAAGTAGTAGACTAAACGATTTGTTACCTCTAGGTAACAAGTTAAAGATCACGCTTTTGTTCGCTATGTCCTGTCTATTATTATGAGTGCTTTAATGTTTTTGTGAAGCGCCATTAATTGAAAAACTTACGTAAACAAAAAAAATAGCACCTATTAACCTCTCTTCCGCCTAAAACTCGCAACCCCTGGTTGGTAACTCAAAGCATGTAATACCTGACGATCACCACTTCCACAAAAAACAATAACCTATTCTCGGGTAAACATATTATGCTATTTATAGAGTAAACAATAATTGCACCTATTCTCGGGTGTTCGTTGACCGAGATATAAGTGGATCGGATATTGAAACCTTGCTATATTGCGGACATTGTATTAACTACAGAACTATATAGATATAGAAGGAAAGTATATGTACCTCACGTGCCGAAACTGCGATTAGAAATCGTCATTGCTCGCCGCGATGGTCAGTCCGCTCTCGACCGCTTTCCGCATGTGACGTTCGAATGTAAAAACAAAATAGCCCCTCGCTCGATGATAAACAGTTCAAACAGCACCAAAAAAAATGGAGCTGTAAATGAAGAAATCTCTTTTCATCTAGTTCTCTTTGCCATAAAATATTAACTTTATTTAAACAGTAGCGGACCAATCCAAACTGTCGAGCACATGTCAAGACGCGTTCAAGGTTGATTTCTATTTTTCTGTCAAAAGTATGATATAGTCCTCCGTCCGTCCTTCCGTCCGTCCTACCGTCCGCAGCCTAGCGCAGTCTCTTTGTACTAGAGAACTGTAATTGATTTGGCATGAATATACATATTACTCACGCCAAAAAAGTGGTACAATAAAAGGTTAAAAAAAAGTAAAAAGAAAAAAAACTAAAAGTTTTAGGGTACCTCCCTACGCGTAACTTGAGGATGTATTTTTTTTCTAACCTCTACCCCAGTGTGGGGTGTCGCTGGATAGGTATTTTTGTTGGTTTGTGAAAACAATTTTTTGATCAAGGGATCCGTTTATGAAATATTAAGCTTTAAAGTGCTAATTTTTGTCAAGTTTCTCCTCGTCCCCCTACAGCCAAAACAACAAATACAACAATCAGAAAAAAAACTTAAAGCGCTTTTTTTTTTTTAAAGAAATTAAAAAGGAAAACTATCACGACTAAGTAGACATCATTGGTTTTGAAGATACAGGTGCTTAATGTGTTTATACCTACTAAAATCATCAAAGACGACAACAAATGACTTTAAATAGAAAATCGTTATATGTAGCTGTGAGATAAAGTAGTAGTCAAAATGAAATATTATTGACGAAAGGATAATAATTGTAGTTATATCGATAGATTAAAATGTTTTTACTATATTGCAATTTTATTTCAGGTTCCCCAAAGATCCTCTAATAAAAAAGAAATGGATTAAAGACCAGCGCGCGCGTCCTCCCCCGTCAGTCTGTTGGCTCCCCGACGCTCTTCCTTTGCGATCGATGAAACGATTGAAAACGATTCTTTTTATGTTGTGCGCAAATGTTACGCGCTCGGTTCTCATATAAACAGACGAATTCTTTCCTTCTATCTCAATATATTTCTGTGATATAAACTATCTTTCTAATGCAACGCACGTAACACAGATTAAAAAAGTATTGGTGGCGTCCCTATGACATGACGAAACGACTTTCCTGTTCTTCTCGTCTAGCTACAAATAGCACAAAGCATCCACGTAGGGATACGTCTTATTAGTTTTATTATGTAACTCTGCAAAACATAGCGTTCCATTGTAACTAGTTTTTACCCTTTGTTTTAGAAATAAACATTTTCTCTTTACGTTTTCCTCCAATAGTAGAAACAGCAGTAAATATCAAAATATTATCCAATCATTTTAGGTACGGTCATTTCAGTTTTATCGAATAAGGCCTAAGCCATTTAAAACGATGTTCTGCCAAGACTTACAAGTGTAATTGCGTTTTAGGTACGGTTTGTGAACTAACTTCTAAGGCCTCTGCCATATCCTAACGACGACTTCTTAACGCTTGTCAACAATATCCCGATGATTGTAGGTTTAAGATTTCTGTCCTAACATTGATCTCTGGTTTCTACAGTTTGACGTAAATGTTACAATGTATTACGTCATGTTATTAGCTACATCCTAAAAACCAAGATTCTAAGTTCACGATGTCATAAGAAAAAATAGCAAAACTAGAACATACATTTTTCTTTGCCTATCAAACTAGCGGTCTCTTGGAAAATTGTAGTTCGAGTTTGTTGTTCTATATGAAATGAATGAATATTTCATATAGATCAAATATTCATTAATGCTATTTATTATTCGAGTGTCATGCTCGCGGTGCGGTGAACGATGGACGTTGTAATAATTTTGGCACATATACTCCCGGGTTCATGCGCCTCCGACCGCCTGATTATGTTCATTGCACTGATCTGTACCGATCCCCTATCTACATATCATTATAATTAAAAAAAAAAATGGATACAAGCAACCCACTTATTCTGCAATAGACTCTTCGGAATTATAAGCACACAATGAGTATAAATCGAACAGCGCAATTCGTCGTAACATACAAAATACATAATATAATTCATATTAATATAATCATTTAAAAAAATCTAAGCTTTTCTATCTTCACTTATTCTGCTGAATTGGTACCAATTACAAAAGGGAACTAACGAGATCTGTTTTATAAATTATATAAAAATCTTCACACAAATAAAGCGAAGCGAAAGTTGTATGATAAGACCGGTGCACCTGGCGTTCCATAACCTCTGCCTACCCCATTGAGAGACAGGCGTGAAGATATGTATGTGTGTATGTCTACACACATACCCCAGGATAGTTACGATTTATTTTAATGGAGATACAAAAATATATACACATACACACATATATATAAATATATGTAGCTGTGTCAATAATTTGATTACGTAAAAAAATAGATTAGCAAGTTCATACCTGTTTCTCAATAATCCACATACATTCAGGGCCGCCACCGTAAAAAAATTAATATCATTTACTTATTTTGAAAATATCTCAATGATTCAATTTCTTTTATATACATATACTGCATCACATAAAACATAAATTTGCTCTTAATGCATAACTAGAGTGAAATAAATCATATCGGTTCAGTGTGGAGGTGCTAATACTTTATGCACGCTCCTTATCATACACATTCAGTATCGCTTTCAGTTTTTATGGGTTTTAGATTTGATCCTTGTATTAAAAAGAAACATACAATTCCACCTCATTTAAAACTATTTTCTAAATTCTGGTATGATATTTTGGTGGATTCAAAAATAAAGTGTATCAAAATAACACCTTTAGAATGATAGCATGGAAGTAAAACAGTTTTATTTAAAATCGTTAAATTGTGTTGATTTAGAATGGTTGGGCCTGGCCTGGACGGTAAAACCCTATTCTAGGCTACGTGCTGTTAATTCACAGCTCTTCTACAGAGTGTCCCAGGACTAGACATTCATATTACGGCATAATAAAACCAATTCTAACGGTTTAAAATAGTTCTAAATTTCCAATATGTTTTTTAGTATAAGAGTTATTAAGAATTTATTATACTAGCAAAGAACGCTGTCTTGCGGTGGTCCACCTTTGGCTATATATATATATATATATATATATATATATTGTTACGAGTAGGTATGGTTAGGTAGGTAGGTAGATTAGAATCGAAGCGCCGAGTCAAGGACATTTCTATTGTTAACGGGTTCAATTGAGTTCAAGGCCAAGGCCGTCGTAGAACCTTCCATTATCGAACGTCCCCAGCGGGTCAAGGACCATGGGTCATTCGAGAAGGCATTCTGGAACGTTCGGCGATTGGGAGTATAAAGGGCAAGGCGCACGTGTGGCGATTCATTAATTACTTGGAGAACGAACAGTGCGAACAAGAGCGACCCGAGCGATCATCTAAGTATACGAAGTATATTGTGCGGTAATCGTTTGTAACGATTAAGTTAGTGTGTTCGTGAATTTCTATCAGTTACCTACTCCCACGTACGTAACAATATTTAATCTTCAATATCGTATTGAATAACACCAAAATTCCAAAATATCTGCGCAATATTTGTTCCTGAGTCTTGGATGTTTTCTATTTATTTAAGTATGTATTTGTCTATATAAGTTTGTTTATCGTTGTCTAGTACCCATATTACAAGCCTAGAGCTTAGTTTGGGACTAGGTCAATTTGTGTGACATTGTCCTGTGATTTATTATTATTATTATTATTATTTGAAATAAATCCGTAGTTTCTACTATATTTAGAGGAAATTGGCATTTGTCTCAAAAGTCGGCGCAGTTGATAAATATTTCCAAAACTTAATATGTGCTAAAAATATATTACACATGCTTATCCTCGTAGCGACCTAATTTCTGTTAAAGTTCGCACCCATCTCAAAGTAAACAGAGTTTGAATTAGATAGTTCTGATCGATCATGATAATGAAAGCTTTTCGATGTAGTTTGAACAATATATGTAAAACATTTCAATAAACGGTCCAAACTACAACCTACCCTTGCTATTTCAGATAAATCAGGGCATCATCTCAGGTTATGATAGACAAAAACACACAAAATGTAACAATTAGATGTAAAAATAACAAATTTCCTTGTTTTTTTGTGCATGTTTTTGTCTTATCTCGTGTATTGGTCAAATTGCACCAAATAGTGTCTAATAACCGCCATCATAACTGTCTAACTTCGGGACGGTCGCAAAACTAAACCTAAGTTAGGTCGCAAAGAAAAGCAGCTGTAACATATTTTTTTGCTCATATTAAGTAAACAGTACTTGTTGCACGATTTCAATATCTTCATTGAAAGCGCCAACTTAATACGTTAAAGGAAAGATGCCACCTTGGTCAAGATGAATTTTTTATCAGTACTATTAGTCGTTGTTGGATGAAAAACGAGAAATATTTTAGTGGCCTTAAAAAGTATGGATTTTTTTCAAAGGCGTTAATTTTTTGGAATTATGGCGTTACTTGATACATTGCTACGTTATTGAAGATAGATATCAAGTTTTGAAATTATAAATTATGGCTTTAAAATATACCGATGGACCGATATAGGGTTTTTTATCCCTTAATATTAACGTTAAGTTCTTGGACACACTACAATAGGGAACACCCAAATATTCCGAAATATTTTTATCCGAATTTCAGAATTCCGACTTATAATTTCGAACTATCAAAATTCCTACTGATTAATTCACGAAAAATTCAATCACGAATGCCATAATTCCGAATTACAAACATCCGATTATCGGTTGTTCGATATTTTGAAATTCCGGTTTAATTTTTATTGAAATTTTATTTCCTATTTTCTGAGTTCCGACAAATCATAATCCCGATCAGAAGTATAAAGATTCCAATTTATCAATATTTGGAATCTTTCTTTCGATAAAATGTAAAAACTGGTTTATAATATTCGGAATCTTGAGGTTCAGCAAAAACATCTCGGAATAATTGTTATAAAATTTGACGTTGAACGATTGCGTTAATGAACGTAAAATTTGGGAGCGAGTTTTCGTGGTTTAAAAAATACCAATACCAAATCCCTCTCGCTCTGGACTCCACGACCACAATAAATGCATATAAATAAATTACAGGGTGTTACACTATGAAGTAATATTAGATTTAAGTCGTTCCTGTAGCATGTTCGTAGCAATAAACTCATCCTAATTATTAGCAGACACGAATCATAATTATATATATTTCATCTATTAAAAATTGCATGTAAGAGCGACTACCTTTTTTCGCTCACTTTATATATTACAAACGAGAACCACTTCAATAAGTGGTAAGGTAAGGTGGGGAAAGAGGGATATTATTTCCGCAATAAATATAATTGGGACACAAACCTGTTATGTTTCTTCCTCCTCAGTTGTCCTTCTAACTCCACCAGACCTTATCAATAAAATCTTCAATATAAAAAATCGAAACGGATGTTATATATATTTAGTAACTTTGGTAATGGTGTTATCATAATTACAAGGCCATCAGCACGTTGGACAGGAAAGGAAGGGGAGGAGCCGGCACCAGGCCGGCTTCTGTGGCGATGCTTCGAGCATTCAAGTGCGATATCCCACGACCTATTTATTAAGTTCCTAGTGACACCTTGGGCAATAATTATGTTTTTATTCTATCGAACAAATGTAAATATGTTTCTCAAAATGTGCTAAAAGTGCTTCACACGAGGCGCCTATATAGGCTGGGTCGTGCGTACGCTTACATTGATATAGTGCGTCTCGCACGCCGGACGCAACAGGAAGCTAGCTAGAGCGCGGGCGACAAGCGCGGGCCACAAGCGGGTGCGGCGTGGTCTACGCGGAGTCTGCGTCGTCCCATATCCCCTCGCACTTGCCGTCGTAATCATCCTGCAAAACAATTAACTCTTAATCCTTTAATTATGAAAGCGACACGTCATTCTAAACTTTGCAGCTTGAGATTTTGGAGCTTAGACCAATTTTATTAATCACTTTTCAAAGGTTTCTACCGTTCGTTGTTGGAAAGGTTAACTACAATGGTATCGTGGACCGACCAAATAAAATAATAGAGGGGCGTGAGTGCACTGACCGACATCCAAACATGGTCGAGGACATCCTCGGCGGCGAAGCGCAGCTCCGGCTGCGGGCGCAGCATGTTGGCAACGAGGTCGATGGCGCCGGCGGATACCTTCTGCCAGAACGGCAGGGGGAACTCGAGCCGCCCCGACAAGATGGCGTCGAACAGCTTCTCCTGGTCGGGCGCCGAGAACGGAGGGAAGCCGCAAAGCAGCACGTATAGGATCACGCCCGCCGCCCACACGTCGATCTGAAATGGCGATTGTTTTCATCAACATGTCAGCCAAAAATTATATTTTTCTAAAAAACGAAACACACAATTAAAGCGTGTAATGTTTATATAATAAAGCTTGTCCCAGAAAAAAAGTGTCGCTTTTACTAACCAAGGTTGTTTGTCAGATTTCAATCAAATGGGTTTGAAAACTATTTTCCTAGTTAGCATATTGTCTATTGTTTGAATTAAGATAAAAAAAAAGATGTTAGTACTTGTATTTTCAAAGATGTCGTCAGTTAAAGAAAAGTTTCATGAAAAAAATATGTACAAATATGTTCAGTATCGCGGTATATCTGTGAAAAACATTGCATCGGAGCTTAAAACCTCAGTAAGAACCGTTCAAAGAGTTTTAAAACGGTTCAGAGAGGGTGGTAGCATACAACGAAAGCCTGGAAGTGGCCGTAAACCTGGGTTTGTAAATAAAAATATAGAGAGGAACATTGTGGCAGCGTTACAGAAGAAACCTACTCTTTCTGTACGGGACTTGGCCAAAAAATACAAAACATCTAAATCTACGGTGCAAAGGGTGAAAAAACATAATTCTATAAAGTCATTTAAACAAGCTAAAGTACCCAACAGAAGTGCGAAACAACAAACGGAGGCTAAACCCCGGTCCAGGAAGCTCTATTCGGAAATGACTAAGAAAAAATATTCTATTGTTATGGACGATAAACTTGACTTCAAGTCACTTCCAGGACACCACTATTATTCAGCCACTGATAGAAAAACTGTTGATGAAGAGTATAAGGTCATGAAAATGGACAAATTTGCAAAGAAAGTTCTCGTGTGGCAGGCGATTTGTTCATGTGGCAAACGCAGTAGGTACACCGTATTTTGCCAAAGGAACCATTACTGGTGATTATACCTGAATGAATGCCTTAAGAAAAGATTGTTGCCATTCATTAGGAAGCACAGAAAACCTGTCCTCTTTTGGCCTGATTTGGCCACGTGTCACTACACGAAGCGGGCAATAGAGTGGTACAAAGCAAATAGTATCGATTTTGTTGAAAAACACCAAAATCCTCCCAATTGCCCTGACTTACGGCCCATTGAGAAATATTGGGCTCGCATGAAGCAAAAGCTTTTAAAACACAAAAGTAATGCCACGTCAGTGGAAAACTTCAAACGGAAATGGAATGAAGCTTCCAAATTAATCACCGATGATGATGTACAAATATTAATGGTACGGGTTAAAGCAAAATTATGGAGTTTCTGGATGAACAAAACTTAAACCGATGTTTATAGGAATAAAATGTATTTTAACAATATTCAAATACA
This sequence comes from Acleris holmiana, assembly GCA_949316455.1. NCBI lineage: Eukaryota > Metazoa > Arthropoda > Insecta > Lepidoptera > Tortricidae > Acleris > Acleris holmiana. The sequence continues at coordinate 17,592,338 of OX438762.1, read as the reverse complement.
ACTGTGTTGTAAAATTTAATTAATTTAATTATTTGGTGGGGTTTTTTAACAAGTTAATATGCGACACTTTTTTCTGGGACAAGCTTTAATTAAATAAATATCACGAGACAATGCCACACAAATTAACCTAAAGTAAGCTCTAGGCATGTAATATGGGTCCTAGACAACGATTAACATATTTATATAGAAAATATATACTCAAATACATAGAAGACATCCAAGACTCAGGAAAAAATACTTGTATCGAATGTGTGTATCGAAACCTTTAACTTACCTCACACGCGCTTTTATTTGAATATCAGGAGACAGAAGTAGTATGGATCGAAAAGTTGTTTTACCTAATTACTCGTATTATTGTTGTTCTAGCCACTTGGCAACATTCCTAACCTACTCGTATTAGTGGCTCCAAACATGTGTTCGATAAAAAACCCTAAGTTAGGGCTGGTTTATAATTTATTTGTTAACTAGTACGATGGTTATAAACCACTAAGGCCGGTTTCAAAATATCCAGATAAATACTATCTGCTAGTTTAACACATTGACTGCCAGCTACAACTAAACTCGTAGTTAAAAACAATTTAATAAAATTTTGATAACCACGAGTATACTCGTAGTTGGTAGTCAATATTGTTACGTACGTGGGGGTAGGTAACTGATAGAAATGCACTCAAAAATGGGTTTGATGTCAACGTTTTCTTGCTGAGCTCGTCGCATGGAATCATTACTCCATTCCTCGCTAACAGTGTCAGTCCTCAACATTCGCACTTTAACTTTTTCCTCTTGACGACTAGGTTTTCCGTAAAGGACATCTGTGTTTCCATGTAATCTCTCACTCCGATGGCGGCCGACGCACGCTGAGCTTGCTTCGCAACTTCCCCGTTGCTGATAAACCAGTGCTGAACTCGCTTTGCCACTCCCCCGCGGTTGACTAGCTCGTTCCGAGCCTACTCCGCCAGCCGTCCGCCATGACCCGACAGTGACCGGAGCGTTTGCGGGCACCGCACTAGCCTTTCTTGTTTTCATTGCAGACGAATCTCTCATGGCATCTGTCAGCGACGTCGCGACCTTAACCGTATGCGCATAGTTATTGCGTCTCTCGTCATTTATCTGCTGTTGAACGTCATCACTCCTTGATCCGCGTACAATTTGATTTCGTTGTGTTCTCCTTCTTTTCGGGCAACTTGCAGACCAAGTGTCCGCGTTCTCCACACCAGTAACACCTTGGTCCAAATTCACGGCGAGGAGCAGTCGAATCTCTGGTCGAAACTTCTCGCACCCTAAAAGGCCTCGAGTCCTGGCGTACAGCTTCCACTTCCAAGGCGTGGGCAACTGCATCTTTCAGGCTCCCATGATGTCCCAGTCGTACAGCAGCTCTGACTTCCAAATCACGGATTCCGTCGATGAAGGCCTGTACGAGCATGCTGTCCACAAATGTGCCTGATGCACTTTGATACGCCTTTCTGACCAATTTTTCTATCTCGAGGGCCCACTGTTGTAATGACTCGTTACGACCCTGGGTTCTTTCTTTTAACTGAGCTCTGAATACGTGCTCTAGATGACTGTCACCGTAACGTGTCTCCAAAGCTTCAAGAAGGCGGTCGTATGTTTTGTCTTTTCCCAGAGCTTCCAGAATGGTGAGGGCTTCATCTCGTAGCGCCAAGGTTAGAGCCGTCTTCGCCTGGTCTTTATTCCAACCATTTGCCTGAGAAACCGATTCAAATTGCAGTTTATACGCCGTCCATGACGAAGTACCATCAAATGGAGGTACCTTAAACCTTCCAACAACCGGAACAGATGTCTCAGGTCCAGAGGCACCGTTGACCACTTTGATTTCCAGCTTCTTCATTTCGTCTCTTATGGTCTGAATGCGATTTTCGTGGTCCTCAACTTTTTCATCAACTCCATGGAGACGGTTCTCGAACTTAATGTCCAGGTCAACCAGTTTCCCTTGAACCTCAGTCATCTCCTTCTTCCATTCCGAAGTTGCCTCTCGTACCTCTAGGAGAATTCTTGATTGTTCTTCTTGGGCTCTGGATTGTTCCTTTTGCGCTCTGGATTGTTCCATTTGGGCTCTGGATTGTTCTTCTTGGAATTTCTTCAGACTGAGTAGTTCATTTTGGATAACTCTCGATTGTTCCTCTTGCGCTCTGGATTGTTCCATTTGGGCTCTGGATTGTTCCTTTTGCGCTCTGGATTGTTCCTGAATAACTCTCGATTGTTCCCTCAAGAGGATAAAGATCGCGTTGAGGTCGATTTCCGGATTTGTTGACTCTTGTGCAGTAGCGGTCGACGTACCAGAGCCGGCCGCAGAGTCCTCTGCTGCTGTGTGGCTTCGGGTTTTGACTCCCTCCTGCTCTTGATCTCGCGGAGTTATAGGCATTTTCTATCCCACTTCTGATACCGAATGTTACGTACGTGGGGGTAGGTAACTGATAGAAATGCACGAACACACCGATAATTAAGAGCAGACTTTAATTAACACACTCACTTAATCGTTACAAACAATTATCGCACAATAAACTTAGATGATTGCTCGGTTCACTCGTAGGTACGCACTGTTCGCTCTCCAAGTAAGGAATGCATCGCCGCTCGCGCGCGCCTCACCTTTTTTTACTCCCAATCGCCGATTGTTCCAGAATGCCTTCTCGAATGACCGATGGGCCTTGACCCGCCGGGAACGTTCGATAATGGAAGGTTCTACTCGTTGCGGCCTTGTATTACAATAGCGACGGCCTTGGCCTTGAACTCGATTGTACCCGTTTAACAATAGGCATGTCCTTGAGCCGGCGCGTCGATTCTAATTTATCTACCTACCTAACCATACCTACTCGTAACAATATGTTAAGTTATGAAAGTAAAGAACAGAGCTACCATTTATCCGTCAGATAAGTGTTATCTGAAGATTGTGAAACAGTTCCTTATACTTATTAATGAGTAAGTTTATAAAACAACATGTTTGATTAGCTATTTTCTTCTTCTTCAGGTGCCATCTCCTATCGGAAGTTGGCGGCCATAATGGCTAATCGTGACCGCTCCGTATCTTCACCGCTCTAAATAACGACCTCGTGCTCATTCCGTACCATCCTCGTAGGTTTCTGAGCCAAGAAATTCTGCGTCTGCTTTGTGCTTGGCGTCCTTAAATTTTTCCTTGGATGATAATTTGTAGAAGTTTTGATTCCGCATTATGCAAGCCAAGTATTCCAATTTGCGCCTTTTGATGGTGCTTTAAGGGCTTCCAGTTTGTTCCCCATTCTTTGCAACACCGTCTCATTTCACACCTTGTCACTACACGAAATCTTCATCGTGCGTCATTTCAAAAGTTTGTATACGCTTTATCATTACATTACCAGGGTTCGTACTTTTGATGCCGATGACGATGAAAGGTGGAAACAATACTCGGGCCGCATAAATACTGCGACAGTTAAATGGAACCCATTCATTTATACAATCACTACTTACATTATGAAGTTAATAATAATTTCATAGGTATATTCCGATTTCCACATGCACAACCTTAAAGAGGCCCAGAGCGTCACACGTGTATTTGTTGCCCTGGAGGTCAACGCCATCTATTCTGGTGATATCTCAATATGTTACTAAAACTATTAGGTATTCTGACAACATCATGGAAGCGGTAGATCGGATACTCCATCTACTAAGTAACTACGGGACTAAAATTGCCTACAGAATTGTCTACATTAGGACGGCACGCTTTTGCTCTATGAGATTACAGATACCCATCTGTACTTGTATTCTTTGATCTGTGCTTTGCATAACCAAAGCTGCATAAGCAGCTACTGTTTATCTCCGGTCTGAGCGTGTGGACAACTTGGTTGAATTTCGGTTAGTAATAGCAAAGTCAAGAGTTGCCTCACTCAAACCCAAGTTACCCATACCACTGAAACACATATACAACGCTGCGTAAACAATGTCAAATTAATCACATGAATTTGCCTGTTCAATGGCGGCATGGCCGGCATGTGCCGGGCGAGTTAAATTGTGCCGATGTTGCTTCACGCGGCTGTTCTATGGCCCAATTGCTAGCCAAACACACGCACCCACTCTGGTGGAGTCCGGAGTGTTGGTGTTAGCCACGAGAGTCTTGGCTCGACGATACAAAACCGGATCTCTTCATTAATTTGCCTGGCTTACGTTCAAAATGCGTTTCGAATGTTGATGCTACGGTTCCAGATATTCGTCTGGAGCTGTAGCTGCTGGAGAATAGGTCTGTACAGTTCGTTCCATAAACTTGTAAACGTAACGGCATATGTACTCCGGTTCATAAACAACTGTCGAAAGAAGGAACGAATCCTTGACAAAAATATAATGGTTTCGGAGCGTCGTAAAATTCATAATACTCCTTTAATTCGATATGTGCAAAAGGTACATTTTAATAAACGTATTAATGCGCTAATTGCGGGAAAGCCTATCTCGAATTCTTAAAAAAAAAATTTTTTATTGATACTGAAGGATTAATACGTGTTGAGGGACAAATATGTCATCTATCTTACTTCCTGGCAAACATAGTTTCTCGACACTCTTAGCAAAAAAACAATCAAAAGATTAAGAAGGAATTTTATCTCGGAATTACTGGATCTTGTCAATGCGACATCAGACTAAAAGGATTATTTTCAAGGGAGTTTTAGAGCAAAGCCTAGGCAAAATTAGCCCTTGATGGCTTACTGACTTCCGGATCCTGGTTAATTTTCGCGAGCCTTTGAAGGTATTGGAACCAATTTTGCTGGTCCGCTCTTCACTAAGAGTAGTATTTTAAGAAACGCCCGGATAGAAAAATGGAACTTATGTACATATTTAACTATATGTTTAACTACTAAAGCAATACATTTGGAAGTAGTCACCCAGCTTTGTAGATGCGTTTGTTGCTAAATTCTCTAGATTTGTCTCGTGACGGGGTCTTCCCTTATTAATTCGTTTAGATTGCAGAGCAAACTTTGTCGGACTAGAGCGGGAATTCGTCAAACATAATATTACTTGGTTGTTGAACCTTCCCATTAGTCCCAATATAGGCGGACTAAAGTCTGCTAAGACACATGAACCGCGTCCTTGGTGAGGGGTGGGTCTTTTGAGAATTTGACTACTTTATTATTACTACGTATTAAACTCGAGGCCTTTTTGCCCTCTAAGCTCGGACCCATCTGATTTGGAGGTATTAACTCACTCGCCCCCCGGTCACTTTATTATCGGCCAACCTCTAGTAGCCTTGCCTGAATATCCGTTTGAAGAATCTAATATTAATCGTTTATCCGCGTTTTCAAGAAATTCAAAAGCTAACTTAACACTTTTGGGTTCGTTGGCGAAACTAATATCTCCATACGTTGCAACAGAGCCTCCAAGGGTCTATTGATCTAGTTTTAATAAAAGATGCAATGGCGACGCGGTCGTATCATTCGTCTCTTAGCTTCGATCGGTATCAAAATTATGTAGGTTGCCATCTGTCAATTAATTGTCAACCAATGCGTAGCTTATAGCGTAGCGTATTAATGATAGATAATCAATATTTGAATTTGCCGCCGGCCGTCCGCGCCGCGGACTTTATAAACACGATGGCGACACACTGCGGAGGGTAGAACCGGTGGAACAAGGTTGGTGAATTTTCTTGGATGGTCTAAGGTAATTGCGGCACCCGGGGAACCAAGTCAACTAAACCATTCTATGTCCTAAATCACTTTAACATAAATATCTAGACAAACACCTTGACCGTCTTGTATGTGAACGTGCTTTTTCTGCAGAGCCTCCACATCTGTCGGAACATATGCTATTCAACCAGTTCTCCTAAGCTGCAACATACTTCTGTTATATTTCTTTGTGCAACTTTTTGTATTTGTCACCATCTAGACCTTTATCTGTCGTTTTTTCGTCATCAGATTAACTAATTCTTCCAGTCTTTCTTCATTGATGCTGGTAGCGGAGAAAGGATTTATTTAGATGTTAACGTCTTATATATCCTTCCAAGTTATGCTTGGGACGACTGGCCAGAGTGCTTCTTTCACCTGTAGCTCATGCACTCTGTTATTTAGTTGCAGTCTATATAGTTTTTGAATATACATATTATTATGATAAAATCGTACATTATACTCGTGTATATTAGGCATATAAGCATTTTGGAAATGGATCCTTCCAAATTGCAATGCTGGAGCTGCCAATGTAACCTTATATTGACAATAAATCAAGTTCTACAAACTGTAAATTATGAAAGTTAACACATGTTTTTTGTAATCTACAGTAAACAAATACCTTTAGGCCGTAACCATTCTGAAATAGGATTTCTGGAGCAACGTATGTAGGTGTTCCGCAGATAGTTTTAAGCGGTTCCCACACTTCGACAGCTAAACCGAAGTCGGCAAGCTTGAGGCCACGTATGCTTCCGTCTGGGGCAACTTCGACCTATAAACAAACAGAAAGAGACCTTGGAAAAAGTAACAATAAAGACATTGAATGCTTAAAATTGGGTTATCTCATCATTTTAAAAACCAATATTCGATCACAATGTTGCCCTACTAACCTTAAACCGCCATTTACCTAATCATGCAAGCGCAATAAAATTTCTAAACAAATGTAAGTTATCATGAACATGTTATGCAACACTGACTTTAACCTAGTTTATAATTTTGATGATGCAGACACTTGCATTATGTCCGAGGTTCACTCGGTTAATCATCCTTATATTTCCGTATTATTTATGAGTCCTACTTATACCTATCTATATTTTGTATGTAAATGTTAAAAGCTAGTCTAAAGCCTTCTACGCCTAAGATACAGGAGCATCTTATAATTCAGGCATGTAATTTTTAAGTCTCTTTGTTTTTGTATAAAATAACTATGTACTTATCATAGTTATATTGTAAAAAAGTGCTTTGAATAAAGATTTATTACTATTATTATTATTATTTTATAATGTATGGTAATTAAAAACCGTGATTAAGTTATATATATCTAATCTGCATCTATTGAATTTTATCTTATATATTTTGGTTTATTTTAACGTTTAATAAACTCATGTTTTTTTTACTGTATGTAAAAAATATAATTTAAGATCTTTAATAGAATGGAATGATCAAAATATTTGTCCGTTTTAGACCCTCCGTCGGTAGGCTAGACTGTGGGTGGTATATGATTTGACGTGGTCTTTTGACGTGATCTGACAAAAACGCACAGTGCTGCCAGACAAAACAACAATCAATAACTTACTCAAACGAATTCAATAGTTTTAAAGCACGTCTCAAACGAACCAATTTTGTAGTGACATCATAACGCATTTTTCCTAAAAAATAAAATAAATCAATGTACTTATTTAAATGCAAAAACTAGTCTTCAATTAGTTTATTTTAACGAAAAAAAAATATTTTGGGATATCCAGGATAGGCATTATTTCGACTTTAAGTATAAGTAAACCTCGATTAAGGAAATTTCAGATACAAAGTCACGAACACATAACAGCCATATATGAATACGGGATAATTGACAATGTCAATCGAGTTTACATAAATAATTAAAATAAGAATTACCAATAAATTTTCAGGTTTGATGTCTCGATGTACTATGGATAGCGAGTGCAGATAGGCTATAGCAGATGTTAGGTGACCTATCAGCAAACGGGACTGGGGTTCAGAGTATTTTATGGAAGCTGCGATGCTGTCAAATAAGTCTCCACCTACAAAAAGAAGATATTTATAATTAATATAAAAACTTTCCCAAGAAGAAGGTCGTGCAGTCCCGGAGTTTGTTTGATTGCAATACCAAACTTACCCTGGGATTGCATGCTTAGACTTATGTACATAATTAAATGGGAAACATTTGAATTGTTAAATTCATTAAGTTTTATTAAATTGAAATCTCAAAATAATTTGACAAATAAGAACTATGTATAACGACAACCTCATACAAGTTTATGCCTAAAAGTTTTAATCGTTCTATTCGTTTCTAATTTTGTAAAAAAATAATTGCACATAATTTAGTTCAAACCTTAATATTTATAAATAGGTAACGTTTTGTTACAATGAATAATGAACAAAACATTATTAATTATCATGATTATTACCAGTTAAAAGGAACCCAAACCACCTTAAATCTACTGCTTATGTTATTGTTTCGCAGGGATGTTGCAGATGCATTTTTGTTTAAAGTTATAATTGAGGTTAATTACTAAAATAAGTCAATGAAAAAAATAGTGAGTTTTATATTATTCATGAAAATGCTTAAAAATAGTGAGTTTCATTATATTCATGAAAATGCTAAGCCTCATTCTTGCATTTTCATGAATATAATGAAATTAACTATTTTTAAGCATTTTCATGAATTCAAATAATAAAACTATTTTTTGGCGGAAACGTTTCTTGCGGATGCGTAATCTCAAATTAATGCGGAAGCTCCGCTGCTGCGATTGCGAATATCCGCAACATCCCCGTTTCATTAAAAATAAAAAAAATACAAACCGCTAACTAATTCCAAAACAAGGAAAAGCCAGTCACCGGTGTTAAACTCTTCATACAATGTGACTATACGAGGATGACAGAGTTTCCTCATCACGCGAACCTGCAAGAAATCAACTCCCGTGAAATATCATGAGCTCAAGTAACTCAAAGCATATGCGACCCTGATGATGGCAATAATTATATCTTCATGTTATCCTCCATCATAGGTCTCGTGAATGTGCTTTCCAATGTTAACGATCTTGTGCGGAAAACCAAACAATACTTGACAATATTTTTTGTGGTTGTTCTATAGGCTTTTGCTAACGGCCAACGCTGAGCACTAATACGGAATACCACTAATGAAACACAATAGTTATAACACTGCTGCTGTAACTTAGCGGATGAAATGGAGTTAGAGATCCGAAAAGACCATGGAAAAGGTCCTACAGCTTTCAAAAGTACGCTAATGATGCACGTGTGTTGCTATATCACTCGTATAGTGGAGTCCTGTTCGCACTACCAATGATTAGTAACAAGTATACCTGACTGTTATTGTCTTTAGATAGAGGATCGAATAGTGATGGGAATAATGTTACCTCTAATTAGTTAATTAAAAAGGTTGAATCAAAGAAGTCGAGTGTCACTCGATGCTCGCTGAATATGCATCTTGAGGCTTACTTTTAGATCTCCTGCATGGATATTACAAAGTTGATGATTATTTTAGCAGAGTTACTGCTAAGCTTAGGCGCTTTTATAACAGGAATTTTCCAGGAAAGATGTTCCATCTTGAACGACATCATCGCTTCCCGTAAAGTGAGATTGCGGTCCAAAGCAGGTCTATGGGTTTATGTTGTTTTAAAAGCTAATTACTTAAAACAATATACCATGTGCATACTTTTTTAAATGTAGAGAGAACCCGCTTTTTAAATATTAAATTAATTTTGCGTTTTTTACATTTTTCCTGGTTTTTTTTTGTGAAAATATCTAAATTTAATATCAAAAATGAATTCAGCATATTTGCTTTACACGAAGATGATACCAAACATGACCTTATAGCTATACAAATAACATTAGAGTGATTTGTATGGACACCCCACTTAAAAAAACTACATATTTTTTTGGATGGCTCCCCTTCTTAAATCAACTTTTGGGTCGTCAGAATTGAGCCCTGCAAAAGGAAATCTTTTGTTCATCAATTGCCGTAAATCGCATTTTTTTGTCGTGTACAGACTAGTGATGTAACGAATGTCATATTTTGGACATTCAAATTTACAGTTTTTGTTAAAATTTGGCGCCATTTAATTTTGTCTATGGCTTGGTGACCTTGGTGGCAGTCCCGTTCGAACGAAGTGCGTTCCGTTTAATTGTTAAGCTTCATTTTCCAAAGTTAAATAAATAAATGATACCAAATGATAAAGATAAGACTGATAATGTGATTATGAGGTTAAGTTACTTTTCGTTCCATTAAAAAAAATCAAGAAATGAATGGATTTTGTTGTCTTAACCAACTACTTACTAATTACCGTCAAAAAAAGAAAAATAATCGCAAAAAATTCGCAGTAATTTTGCGAATGCGAATATGCAAAATTATACGAATATCCGCGAATGCCAATGCAAATATTTGTTACATCACTAGTAAAGACGCAACTACAAATAGATCGACTGATTCAGACGCAGTTGTCTTCAAGAAAACTTGCTTAATCGAGATGGTTTATAGCAACGTTTTGTGAAAATTGGTTGGGGCCGTTAAGAGGCCGTACACGAAATTTTGGCGATTTTGCTGAATTTCGTGATTTTACAGACGTGATTTTACTGTTGAAATGCTTTATTTCTACAAATTTTATTGCGCAACACGAAAGTTAATTTCGATTTTTAACGAAAGTATGAAATACCTTTTTGATTTTATTATTTAATTTTGATAAATCGACCCGAACCGGCGACTGTTTTGTGAATTTACTGTAAGAGGTTTAGAATATCACATATTTACGAATCGTTTTGACGTCTTAAAGGTATGAAAAAATTACAAGTGATTGCTGTAAAAGTCGTCTAAAAAATGTATGAATTACTTTTTACCACCTTGATATATATTTTATGTAAAAAAAAATAATTAACTTTGAAATTTTTTATAGAAAATGGTCAAAAAATAGTTTTAAATTTCGGCGTCTTAAAACACTCGTTCATAAAATTAAAACAACAGTAATAAACTTTAGTTCAAAATCAATCCACTACCTTAAAAAAACATCCAAAAATTAAAAATATAATAGCAATATATAATGTTTAAAAAAAACCTAAATCCCGAATTTGAATTCGCGACAAAAATAAAAAAGTAGCTCATTCATTCGCAACTCATTTATTCGATCATAACTGAAATGATATACCATGATGTGCGTTAAAACTTATAGAAAAGCAGTATTTAAACTGTAAAATCACGAAAATTAGCAAAACCGGCAAAATTTCGTGTACGGCCTCTTAAAGGGACATCGCCACTGTGGCTGGAGTATTATCTATTAATTGATTGACTACGAAGTCAAGTCCAGTCGGATCAGTTTCAATCGGGCCGCGGTACAGGTTTGTGCAGCGGTCGGATTTAATCAGGCTTTAATAACTGAACAGGAATGTACAAAAGCAGTCATCAAGAAAAACCCGTCAGGACATAATAATAACATAATAATCATTGATACGTGAGAAGCAAAGGAACAGATACATTGTATCTTTCCTGCAATAAGGCAAGCTTTTTTATGTTCCCGGTACATATTTAAGTAATAAAATATTAATAATCTCTTACCTCAGCTGCCACATAGTGTTCTTTGCCTTTGGATTTTCGTTTGTCTATAACTTTCAACGCGTACTTCTGGTCAGTAGCTTTGTCAGTACAAACTCGCACCACTGCAAAATTGCCTTCACCTGTTTGAACATTAGGTATAATTATTAATAAATACACCAGAGACATAAATAATAATAATTTGCAAGTATTTAAATATGCACACATGTTTGCTAGAGCAGCCGTATACAAGATGTGCCAGGAAAACAGGCCTTGCAGAACCGCGGCACCCTTGATTGTTCCGGATACCGTTTGAGGTTGTCTACCTCTGGAACTCCGATTTGACAGGATTTTCTGGGACTCTTGTATAACCCGCACTTATTTCATGTGTAACAAGCGCCAAATGCAAAAGACATTATAGATAAATTAACGAGAGCATGGAATTGCATAATATGCAGTAGTATTGTATGTTTACAGGCATTCTATATTTGAATTTTACATTTTCTCGTACTATCAGCATAAAAAGAGGTTTGTTGAAGAAGTAAATACCAAAATAATGTTAGTGTCAAATTGTGAATATTATTTACGTGTGCATATATTTTTACGTTTCATTTTATTGTATTCTCACAATTATCAGAATATTTTTGTGTCAGCCCGTACAACTAAGTGTAAGTTACATAATTTTCAAAAAATATGGCAGTGAGTAATTTTGGTCCGATTGAGAGTCAAAGTAAGCAAATTATTTTTAACTGTTATAAATATTTTGAACTTGAACTGAAGAAAAAAACTATTTCCTCTTACACGGCTGCCCAGTTAGTTGAAAAAGCTACAGGTGTTTGTCTCTCTACTGTTTAAAACATTGTGTCTGAGAGCAATAGTGAGACATTCGCATCAACAAAGAAATTCACCTCCCCGAGAAATAAAAAGTTACGTACTTGTCCGTCATCAGCAGTAGACGATTTTGATCAGGAAGTCATCCGGAGAACTATATACAGTGGTGGACACATAATTAGAGACACCCCCTAATTGATCACAATAAACTTGATTATGGTACTACAAATTGCCAAAGTAGGTATTAAATATAATGTATTTGTTACTAAATCATACATATGACGTTGTATTCTTAAAATGAGAGACAAAAAAGGTTGTGTTGCTTAGTAGTTTAGACACTGCTCATTATCGGAATGTAACACAAACTTTTTTAACGTACTTCTAGCTGGCCAGCTAATTAAAGACAGTGAACGCTGTGTTCTGAATTTAAGAAAAGAAAAAAAGGCTACATTCTGTCTTTCTTTGTTTTGCCGCGTATTTGCATGAAACGTCAACATAACTCATAAAATTTAACTTTTTTCATTAAAATTAATACGTTTTAAACGAATCAATATGGGAAAAAACAAAAGTTGCGATTCGTCCACGAGAAAGATTATTTTGAACTTTCATAACAAAGGTTGGTCATACAGAAAAATCTCAAACCATTTGAACTGTTCTAAGGACATGGTTATGAATGCTATAAAACATTTCAAGAAGTTCAACACGACTGAAAACGTACCCAGAAAACCGAGACCTAGGAAAACTACTCCACGGGAAGACTATAGGATGGTGTTGTTAGCAAAAAAAGAACCGTTCAGCGATCAGAACTGATACGTTCCGAGTTATTTGGCTCTGGAGGGTCGACGGGTGTATCTGCTACAACAATTAGTCGAAGACTATGTGAGGCAAACTTGCACGGGAGTGTCTCGGAAGGTGCCACTTTTGAAAAAGCAAAATGTTAAGGCAAGGTTAGCCTTTGCTAAAAAATATGAACACTGGACTGAACGAGAGTGGAAAAATGTACTGTTTTCGGATGAAACAAAAATTAATATGATTAATTCTGACGGAAAACAATATGTTAGACGCCCCCCGAACAAAGAAATGGATCCAAAGTACACCAAGAAAGTAGTGAAACATGGAGGCGGAAATATCAAAGTGTGGGGCTGTTTTTCAGGACTCGGTGTCGGACCAGTCAGGAAGATAGAAGGCAATATGGATAAAAATATTTTAGAAGAAACCATGCTACCCTATGCCGAGCAAAATTTACCGGTCATTTGGACGTTTCAACAAGATAATGACCCAAAACACACTGCAAAAGTAGTAAAAGACTTCTTAAGGAACCAGTTTGTGACAGTTTTGGATTGGCCCCCGTACAGTCCGGATTTAAATCCGATCGAAAACTTGTGGTACCAGGTGAAGAAGACAGTCGCGACAAAGCGTACATCAAACATGATCAACTTTACACAGCTTTTACAGAAGCATGGGAGCAAATTCCGGTTCAAGCTTGTTCAAAATTGATCGCTTCCATGGCCAAGAGATGTCGTGCTGTTATTGCTGCAAAAGGACATGCGACCAAATATTAATACGTATCGGAATGTATCTAAAAACATGTTAGAAATCGTATGTAATAAGATAATTTCAATAATAACTCTTTTTTATTTATTTCTTGTAAGCAAATGGAGTGTCTTTAATTATATGGCCAGATCTTACTAATCTTATCTTTGATTTACACTGCTTACAATTAAGTTTTACCAAATAAAAGACAAGTTTTGTTGTTAATGTTTCGCTTTAACATTACACAATAACAACACAAATATTTTATTAATTGTGTAGCAAGTTACAATAGCGGGCTGATAAAAAATATACAGAAAAATCTTAATTATTTTAATATGCTTCCAGTGTCTGTAATTATGTGACCACCACTGTATATACAATTTTCATCTGTCCCATTAGCAATTTCCAACCTTAAAGGCACTCCACTCTGTGTTAAAATCCGATATAGATTACAAATTTGGCATTTACACCTTACGAAAACAAATATAAAAGTTAGGATTTCAATGGAAAAAGACCGAGGACAACCGAAAAATATTAAAGACAGAACATACGACTGCTATGAATAAATTACCTTACCAAAATTGCGGAATATCGGTCTAAAGATAGACCACTAGTTTATACTGATGAAACCTACATCCACACTTCACATGTGTCCGGAGAGGCTTGGACCGATGGAACAGAATTTGGTGTAAAAAAAGAAATCAGTACAGGCCAGCGGTTAATAATAGTGCACGCAGGAGTAAAAGATGGTTTTATTCCCAACGCTTTGTTAATGTTTAAGGAAAATCAAAAAACGGGAGATTACCATGACCAGATGAACTTTGTCAACTACGAAAAATGGTTAAAAGAAAAATTAATACCGAACCTTAAACCGAATAGTGTACTTATCGTAGATAATGCGTCCTATAACAACAAACTTTTGAATCGTGCTCCAACGTCAAATTCTCATAAACAAAAATGATGGGTTGGTTGACAGAACACAACATTTCATATAGCCCGTTGATGTACAAAACCAGTTTGTATGATTTAATTAAACAAAATAAAGAGGGGTTTCGTGAGTACCACATAGATGCAATTTTAAAAAAACATGGCCACTTCGTTTTACGATTGCAACCGTGTCACCCGACATTCAATCCGATCGAAAATATTTGGTCCATGGTAAAAGGATATGTAGCGAAAAGAAACGTTTCTTTAAACATGCAAGGCATTATGAGTTTAGCAACTGAACGAATGAATACTATTACTGCTGAGGACTGGGAAAATATTTGTCGCCATGTCGAAAGTGAAGAAAATAAACATCGATGTCAGGAAGGTTGAAATGGATCGAATATCAAACAATCTAATTATCAATACTTGCTCAGATGAGGAACATGATAGCGACTAAAAGCAAAAAACAGAGGACTACTACTTATTCCATTTCTTAAGGGTATGTAATTTTATTAAATTAAGAGAAAATTATTCTCTTTTTGTTGCAAACGGTACAACCACTACAAATGCAATTCCATGTTCTCGATAATTCATCTATACCTAATCTATTGTAACAGGTGAAAGCAAGTACCTATATGCTGGAAATTGATCAGCTATGGTATTTTGATGGGTTCTGGTTAGACTAACTTTTGAGCACTACTATATAAACAGGTGTACTTATTATCTTATTATTTTTGTAAATTTTCGTTTACCAAAAAAACATATGTCAGGCATGGAAAAAAATTGACCCCATTGACGCTAAAAGGTTGGAAAGTCCTATCCTATTAAACATTTCGTTTCTGTTGTGTCTGTCTGTGTGTACAGCGATAATCATTTTATTTCTGCATATCAAAACTGCCGAATTGATACTAGACTCCAAGTATTTACGGTTTATTTTGTTTTGTCACATTTGCCCTGTAGATTTTGTCACGAGGTCATAACCGGATATGGTAGTAATCAGTAAATGACATTGAGCACAGCTCTCTTACATAACATTGACATGTATTCTTGTGGTGGTTATCGCTATTGCATTTCGATTGGTGAGTGAGGGCGCATGTGTCCCTTATTTTGTCATAGACTAATCGAACTGAACCAATGAGGTGACTTTTAGCCACCGAGTTTGTAATTTTGTAGTATTTAAACAGGTTGGTTTGTAATGATAAGACTTCAAGCGACATTCGTGGCTACTCATGACAGTCATGATTAAAAATTATAAAGATTTCAAGTTTTCTCGAATGTAACTTGATCTCTAGTAATAAAATAAGAATTGAGGTTCCGGGGATATTGATAAATTATAACATATGTATGAACAATTTTACAAGTCGGCAAAATAAGAGTGAGTTTTGTTTTTAGTTAATTATTTGGAGTGGCGTAGAGGACGTCCTGATGCTTTATTAAATAAAAATAAATGAGTAAGCATAAATAAGGTAACCTTGTGGTATATTTTTTTATCTACAGCTCTGTCATCAAAATTAAGGGTAGGTTTTTCGGCCTTTTTCAGGATTATTGAGGCCTTCAAATAATAACTGTGACATTAGCTTTTACTAATGGAGCTCAAATATTTTACGAGAGTTATTTAACATTATTAATTCAAAGTTATGTAAAAATATTAAAAATAAGCTAAAGAAAAAAAAACGAATTTGCGGCATCTTATCTAGCCCTTACTTTTGACTCCTCCTTCTCATTCAGTAATGTTCAAAAACAACTAAGTATGTACGTGGGTGACACTGAAAGTTTTTAGAATCTCAAAAATTAAACATGATATAAAGATGTAAACTATTTTATTACTTTTCAAAGTATTCTCCACAACAATCGATACACTTGTTAATTCGATAAAACCATTGAGTAAAGCATTCAGCCCATCCTTCATTAGGCACCTCTTCTACTGCCGTTTGGAACGCCGCTACAGCCTCTTCTGCATTCATAAAAGATATTCCTCTGAGCTTATCCTTGATTTTTGCGAATAAATAGAAATCGCAAATCGCTTTGTTTTTAAGTTTTGGGGATGTTTCACTTTAGCTATCAACATTATACTTTATGCATTAATGTTTTTGGTATTTTTATGTAAAATACGGTGACCCAAAATTATAGGTAAGTGCTTGATTCCCTTTTATTCTAACTTTATTTAACCAACTTGTTCGACAAACATTACAAACTGAAAAGCCGGTCAGTGACAGACAGTTTATTTTAACTGTAGGTATGTAATACAAAACAATACATAACCATAACTACATAACCATAAGTAGTAACATCCAAACGAATTCGTAAAAATATTTCGACTTCCAAAGTTAAGCAACTAAGAGCGTAGTCTAAAACAGGATGGGTGACCGCTTAAAACATCGTGTTGATAAAATCAGTTTTGTGACATATTTGTAGCAGTTTTACTTGAGATTGCTGTTTAATCGTAAACTATGAAAGTTAGACTATAACTTAAGCTTAAAGTAGCATCAAAATAATAAACCATTATAAAAATACAATCCGAATAAAAATGCTAAAAAAATGGGTTTTTTTCATGTTTCTTGTATGGGGACCCCTCTTGGGATTTGATTTATCGTTCATTTTATAATTTTAAACGATAGAGTTTATAATAAGACATATTCTGTGAAAATTTCAACTGGCTACTTATTACGGTTAAAAAGATATAAGCCCTGTAAACTTACTCATTCATATAAGGGCGAGACCCGCCGTTAAATGATGACGTCATCACCCGTGAGCGCTCGCCGCCGGGTTTCGAGCGCCGGATACGAAGTTTAAAATTCAATATAGTTTCGGAAACTATTTGACGTTTCGAAATGATTTTTTTTACAGTATTTTTTGTTTTTAATGGTGAATATGATAAGCCAAAAATCTCAACTGGCCGACATTCTCCATTTAACTGTATGTTCACTTTTTGCTTTTTTTGGATTGATATTTTTTATGCTGGTTCGAAATCAAATAGGGTTTGAATTCACGACTTTTTTAATTTTTGCCAATTTAAGGATTAAACTTATACGCTACATTTAACTGCATTATATTTTTATTTTACTATTACTTCAGACATTGGCAATTAATTTTATTGAATTTAATTTTGAAAATCGTATATTATATATTGAAAAAAGTTGTCATGTTGACAATCTCTTTTAGTGAGTCGAGTGCCATTCATTATTTGATTGTTTTCTTTAATATTCTATTTTTTTATGTTTCCTTACAAATGTGATGAAAAACATTTGTATATCGCGGGCAGTAAGAGGATAACAAACTTGAGTCATTAGAAGCCCTCCACCCTCGGCGTTGGGCTTCTAATACTCTCGTTAATGTTGTTGTGTGCTCCACGAGTTTTGAATATATATTTAAAATAACTTAGCTTCAAAAGTAGCTAAGCAGGATAAGCAGTTTAAAATGATCTAGACACGACGTATTCTCTTAATAATAGAGTCGAGTGCAGATCATTTTGAGCTGTTCGGTTGCGTAGCTACTTCTGCTGCTGACTGTACTTCACTGTACAAACAATCACTTATTGGCCTTAATTTAGTACAAAATAATTTACTTGGATATCGTCCAACCTACCTGGACGTCACTTGGACAAATGTAATCGACTTGGACGCCAAATGCCAAAAAGTAACCTACTATATCGCATTTAAACTAGAACCATGTACGTTTTTACGAATATGTTAAATTTTTATTTGTTGTGAACATAGAGTAAATACAAAGCTGCAAGTATATTAGATACTACGTGAACAAATTCTTTGGTGGGCCGGAGATCAATGTAGCAGAGCCCACAACGCCGCTTGCGCACGTCCATCCTCTTGGATAGTAACTGAAGAGCTTATTGTAGAGAAAACGGATAAACGACTTCTAACTACTTCTTACTAACAGGTGAGGTTTGAATCTGCTATGCTTATTTAATTTGAAATACCGCCTATAGGTGTATGGTGGCAGTATATAAAAATATGACTAATTTTCGTGACGTAACTGAAAAATTACCGTTGTTAATTTTTGTCCTTAACTATAGGTACATTTTTTGGAAAACGCCAATAGATACATCCGAGTAAATGAGGTTCATGTAGCGGACACCTACATCTTTAATAACTGTTTAATTGTTATAAAACTAGTTATTATAAATATTTGCAATGCAACAATACGTTTACGGCACGTACTAACACATATACAATTTAAAAAAATGCATTTAATTCAAATTCAAATTCAAATTGTTTATTGCACATCACATTTCAAAAATACAGGTGGAAATACAGGTAGGTATACATACAAATACATAACATCACGCCTTCATTCCCAGAGTGAGGTAGGCAGAGCTCCAGAAATACCAACAACTCTAAAGACATGTTGGTAATTCTGTAACAACATTTTGCACAAGTAGGCTGAGATGTTTACTAGTGTATTAGTGACAGGTTGCAAGCCCATCGCCTAATAATACTACAAGCCTTTATTCCCTTAGTCGCCTCTTACGACATCCACGGGAAGACATGGAGTGGCACTATTCTAACCCGGAAACCACACGTATACATGTGACACGTTATAATGAGATACGTTCGCACAGACGGACGCGTAAAACTCACGAAAATTTAGAATGACCCGTATACGATCTCCCTACATGTCATTCAATTTCGCCGCCAATATTTCGATGTCTAGTCATAACTTTTGTAACGCGAACACGGTTTGGACTCGAGACAAGACGTATTATTTTACTCGAGTACATACTGCTTTTAAGTTACTTACCTATGATGTCCCCGACGTTATACTTGAGCCGTAGAGGCTTGGGCATGAGGGACGCATCGAGGGAAACTGCGACGTCGCCGTCGGCAGCCTCCGCGGCCGCCGCGCGCGCTGCTCCGCCCGCTTTCTTAGGCATACTCGGGCTGGGCCCCTTCCTGTTAACACGCTTTACCATAAAGCATACACATGGACCACATGGTTCGATTACATGCTCGGAAATGTTAACTTTACTGTTCTAAAACAGCCCTATCATTTACCAATGGCAACGGCTGCGAAAAATGTATGAAATTTATAATAATGCACCGAATCTAAAGCACATCTGTACGGATAGCACAAGTTGAATTTTCTCGCTTGTCGCTCAGTGTGTCTCTATCGTTACAAACTAGATACGCGACAAACAAGTCGTGGAGCACATGTGTACCCCTCCTGGGGGCCTAACATGGTCGTGTTTATCGATGTGGATAAACGTGGACAACGCTTCAGTCGCTCTCGCACTGACATACCGGTCAGAGAGTGACAGATGTGTTATCCACGTTTATCAACATCGATAAACACAACCATGTTAGGCCCCCTGGTCATTTATTAAATCACGGTCCGGCCAATATATGTCAATAGATTGGTCCATTTCGGATCCGACACTTGTAATGCTTTTACGGACCATTTTTTCTACGTTCGCGGCGCCAAATGCAATGGTAATGTTTGTAGTCATCTTTGCGATGTTAGTGTTAACTCGGCGGTTGATTTAAGCAAAAAACCGAAGATTACAAAGTACAAATATTTCTACCCTTTATCGGAAAATAGAAAAATACAACTCCTAGCTAGTATTTTGTGATATGTCGTTCTTTTTACAGAAATATATTAAGAAGGTTTATATAAAACTATATCGACAGCCTGCCTACTGATATTCCACCAAAAACATGGATGTAAACCATAGACTACGTTCACAAGTTTTCATGTGCCACCAAAATTAGCGACATCTTTGAAAAGGTGCCAAGTTTGGCACTGAGTTTTTGATAGTCAGACCAATTTATTCCTACTTAATGCATTGCATCTGCTCGATTAGCATGTTGACGGTATTGTAAGCAGTGCCTGTAGAGCATTATCCCTTAATTGGATAGGTGTATATTTCCTGCGCAAATAGTAACCTTATGTAGTGCTGTTTGTTTAGAAACGTTTCACTTTAGGAGTTCTGACCCTAATGGAGAGTAAAAATATGTTTTATAGGGGAAAAGTCATTTATCTATAGACGTCGGCGGGAGTATATTTCCCTCATCTTTTTTTATGCCACACAAATCAATAATAACAGAAAATGGTGTTTTTATCCTTTGCCCCTATAAATAAAATACAAGTTTATTTTTAACACCCTAATATCAATTCTCACGCAGCACCAATTAAGGGTTAAGTTTAATAATGATTCATTCCGTTCATTTTACTTACTTAAGGTAAAACTTAGAAAGTGCGTTTTAGCTCATACGTTAGTAGTAATCTTGAGTAAACCAACGGCATCTTTGACAGTCCTGTGTTGCTTTTTAAGAGCATTGTAAAACGACGCTGAAATCGCGTAGCATCAATAAATATCCTTACAAATTTTAGATCGGGGCGATAAAGTTTGTCACACCTAAATCAAGTCCGATTTCTACGATCTATACTAATATTATAAATGCTAAGCAAATCTGTCCGTGTGTCTGTTACGCGTTCACGGCTTAATCGCTGAACCGATTATGTTTTAAATTTGGTATAGAGATAGCTAGAACTCCGAGGACATACATAGGGACAACGATTTTTATGCGGTCGGAGTCGCGGGCAAAAACTAGTATACATATAACAAAATACAACAGACATACATAACATCACGTCATTTATTCCCAGAGCGGGGCAGGCAGATCTACAGACATACGAACAACTCTATGGTCCATACCCCAGATCATAGTAACAAGGGAGATAACGTGGTATGGGGGCGTGGATCGTGACGCCTAGATATGGTTAAAATGGACATATCGCCTCAAGGCACGTCAAACGTCGCCTCAGCCGCCCACCGATCGTTGTCAACAAACGAACTTCGTTTAAATCGTAAAATTTCTGTTTTTAGCATAAAATAAAATATGCAATAATCCAATTGCAAACGTAAATTTAGAATGTAGGGGCATAACATACCACCGGTAAAGTTCATTTTAAGGCACTATTTCTACTTTTAAAATGAATATGAATATTTGTATGGAAAAAGCATGTTAAAGCAATTGTTACCTTGTGGTTCTAGTGATGGTAGACTTCCTGAATTGCAGTACCGCCTTGCTCTCTTCGAAATCAAGTTCGAAATCTTCCTGATTCACCCTGAGAAATTAAAAGTTTCAAATACACATTGCTTACTTAATAAATTCGTCAAAAATATGGATGCAATTGTTCGAAATAAATTATTAATAAATATAATAAGTATAATTTAATTTATTGCACATGTACTCGTATTTACCTACCATTAGCCAAATTAAAATTATACTTTCAAATTATAATTTATATGTAATAGTGCAGGCATTACATAGCCTCCTTGTACTTATTTATACCCATTGTAACTCAAAACTTGCAATTACTACAAACGAAGTACAGTCGCCCTTATAAGTAGCAGCACACTTTTGGATTTGTACTTGATTCGTGATATTCCAAATTGGTCATCTTCCAAATTCGACAAATTTCCTAACTGGTCATATTCCTAACTCGTCATATTCCAGATTTGTCATCTTCCAAACTCGTCATTATACAGTCAAATTAAATCGCGAACACGTGCTTACAGGAATAACTAGTATTACTTAGGACTTTAGGACAAATTTTACTTAGTAGATATACTTTATACTACGGCTATTAGACAATAATTTACTTAAGGCGGAGTCCAAAAGAATTAGCAAATAATCGAAACAAATTTGTATGACTTGACACAAAACATTTTTTTTGTCAAATTTGTTATAAAATAGTAAAAAAAAATAACTAAGAAAAAGTTATACATCGAAACAGAACAGATATTTTAACCTAAATGGGCTAGCAATTAAATATATAAGCTGCTGCCTCGAACAAAATACAACCACAAAAAAATATGTAACTAAATTTATTTCTTGTTACATTTTTTTAAAGATTTAGACTAAACATAATATTAAAGGCAAACACACTTTCTTCGCATTCAAATAACCAACAGTTATTTTTTATCTACAAAATCCTGTACTATTGCTCTTTCTCTTGTAAATTTATTTAAATCAGTAGTTCGTCGACGCTGCGTTTTGTTTGGAATGTAAAAAAATAATCTTATACATTGGTGTAGTGCTTCTTCTCTCATTTTTTTTACATATAAATCCAATGAACCTTTGTTTGTTAATCTGTGATGCGGAAACTATCTTCATCAACACAATATAAATTGCTAGTGATCTTTTGCATCCAAAAATTTACAAAGTGATTATGAATACAAGCCATCTTCTTATTCCAATATAATGATATTGTATGACTCGATATAAAAAAATAAAGTGACAATGACATTAACTTCATGATAGACAAGTAACACTCATCGATTAATTATCTAAAGAGGTTCTTATCATAACATTTATCACACATTTCTATAATAAATTTGTGCAGGCAAACGTACATGGTACCTATGACGAGTTTGGAAGATGACGAATCTGGAATATAACGAGTTAGGAAGTTGACGAATTTGGTAGATGACCAATTTGGAATATGACAAATCAGGAACAAATCCACCTTTGTACCTTATCGCTTTAACGCCTTTGACAGATTAATGCAGCAGTTCCAATATGACGTTACAGTGACAAAGCACTAAAAGGTGCAGCTATTTATAAGTCCGAGCGTACTAAAGTTAGCTTATTGATGATAATTTGCAGTATCCCTACCTCTCATTTCCGTATGTAAAAAACACGACGTCCTCTTGAAAAAATTGGTGTAATGTGGTGACCGGCGAGCCGGACTGCGTGAACACTTTCCGGACGCAGCCCGTGTCGAGCTTGACGCACTCCGTGATGGCAGCCATCAGCTGCTCCAGGGTCTGGCTGTTGCGCTTGTTCAGCAACAGTCGGCACACCTGCAAAAACAAATAACAACTTAAAGGAAACTATCACATCGGATGGAATTTCTGACACTAGTAAACGTTCCTTGAAAACCAGATAACCATGCACCTCATATTTTATGTCGTACTAATACTTATTTTTTTTAGGGTTCCGTATCCAAACGGTGTCAACGGGGCCCTATTAATAAACCTCCACTGACCGGTTATCTGTTTGTTTGTCAGCAGGCTGTACCTCATGTACCCTAATTAAACAAAACCGGGCAAGAGCATAGTGGTTCGACCACGCTCAGTGTAAGGTTCCGAAGCTGTTACTACAAACATAAAAATCAACAAGTATTTACTTATTTTCTATATAAAGTCATTAGGTGCTGTCTTAGATGATTTTAGTAGGTAGAAACATTTTAATCGCCTGTATCTCAAGAACCAATGATGTCTACTTAGTCCTGCTAGTTTTCTTTAAAAAAATTCGTTATATGCGCTTTCATTTAAGATTGTTTTCAGATTTATAGTATGGGTAAACTACGTAATTCCGAAATATTAATACCAAATTTTAAAATTCTGAATTTCATATTCCGAATTCATTATACAGGGTTATTTTTTTATCAGTGCAATTTTTTATTACATATGATTTTGTATAGTTAATGTAATATATTACGACAGTAAAATGAGTTCAAAAATATATTTTTTGTTGCAAATTTTACTTGCTCGTGTGGACACAAAGTCACACTAGCAGGGATTGTAAAACCGGTTTTATTCAATACCTGTATTTACATTGTCAAATTATTAACGCTAAAAAATAATACCTATATTCGAATTAGAGAAAGAAAGAAAGAAAGAAATTCATTTATTTTGCAAACAATTAACAAACCTAATACATAAGAATTGGACACAATTGCATGCAAAAATGGATACCACTCAGCATGAAGTCGAGTCGCTTGTGAGCGCCACGACGCTGATCTTCCGTGGATCCAGGCGCCCGCGTGTGCGAGACAGCGAACAGGGAATTACATAATTAGAAGATAATGACATTGAAATAGAAATTATGAATAAGATAAACGAAAATAAATTATGACATCTCATGTTGGTCTGATATTACAATTGTTGTGAACATTGCTGGGTGATACTACTCTAAGCTGCGCATATAACCTAACTATTTTGTGAATAAAATACAATGGGGAATAAATGCGGGATAACAGGAAATATAGCAATAGGATGTATACAAATAATTTATTATAGTATATTAATAGAGGCGGATGATAAAAGAGGCGAACGATGGACGATGGAAGGAGGCGGGTGACGACACAGAACGGCTATGCTTGAGCCAATTGCAAAGTCATGAGGTGTTGCTTCAATTTTCTTTTAAAAATAAATAGTGAAGGGGATTTTCTTACTGGGGGAGGTAGGTTGTTCCAGCATTTCGTGGCAGCGTACCGGAAGCTGCCGCGAAATGCTGACGTTCTATGTCGTGGATATATAAGACCAAGAGCCAGTCTTTCCTGCGCGCGAGGAAATATGAGTTTAGAATAAAGAAACGTGGCCTGTTTATTTTTTATGATACCAAACAACAGCGAAGCCAGATGAAGCGTTCGTCTAGCCTCCATCTTGAGCAAGGCACCTTGGTTTAAGAAAAGAGTGACGTGCGATCGTCGTGGGATTGGATAGCAAAATCTAGCACAGGCGTTTTGCAGACGTTGTATGAGAACCTTAGTGCGGGCCAGAAGGCACTTGCCGACAACTGTGTCTGCGTAACTGAGTTTAGAGAGAATCAAGGAGTCACACAATTTAATACGCATGTCAATATTCAGATAATTCCTTACACGATACAGTACCTTAAGACGGTAGAAGCAATTCCGTACTGTATCAAGAATGTGCTTCTCAAAACGCAGTGTACTATCCATAAGGACTCTCAAATGCCGAGCCTCAGCTACCCGTTCGAGCTTACTATTATTAATAGCCCCAGGTCGATCATGGGATATTATCTTAGAGATAAGGTGTTTTGTACCTAAAACTAAAAATTTGGATTTTGAGGGGTTGAGGACCAAACTGTTGAGATCAGACCATCGCGCGATCCGGTCAAGATCCTGATTTATCGCGTCAACAGCCGACACTGTGTCGTTGGGGTTAAACGAAAAGTATAACTGCAGGTCATCGGCATATAGGTGACATTTGCAGTTCCTAACACAGTCGACAATGTCCGCACTGTAAAGAATAAAGAGAATCGGGCCAAGGATTGATCCCTGGGGAACTCCTCTATTAATAGCAGCCAGGTCAGAAGCTACGGGGGTCCCATGAGCACCACATACCTCAACCATCTGTTTACGCCCGCTTAAGTAGCTAGAAAACCAAGCGACCGCACTAGGTTCGAAACCATAATACGAAAGCTTGGAAAGCAGAAGCGTAGTGTTTATGGTATCAAACGCCCGCGAAAAGTCTAGCAAAACGAGGATAGAACCCTCCCCTACATCTTGGGCGGCCAGGATATCATCAACAACATCTAGAAGAGCTGTAGCAGTACTACGTTTTTTGCGGAATCCTGACTGTTTTGCAGGAAGAAGTTCATTTACTTCTAAGAATTTCGAGAGCTGCATACACACGACTTTTTCGATGATCTTAGACAAAACAGGGAGAATACTGATGGGCCTATAGTCTTTTAAATCAGAGGGGAAAGAAGTTTTAGGGACAGGTTTAACAATAGCAGCCTTCCAGGCTTCGGGGAAAACATTCGTCCTCAACGACTGGTTAATTATTGCAGTTAACACATGTAACGTACGCAGCAGAGTAAGGAGTAACATCCAGAGAAATGCCATCAAGTCATTGTTGTCATTCCGCTTTTGTTTTTATCGCTATGTATTCACTATTTACAGTATTAAATACCTGTATTCAATAGCGCTATTCATTGTACCTGATAAGTGAGATGTCAATTAGACTTTAATGAACTGTAATTTCAGACTTGTCTAAGGCGAGTCTAAGTTTTTTGTAAGAGCACCGAAAACATTTACGTATACAAATAAACGAAAATATTGACACTGACAGGTATTACTGGTTATGGTTTTTAGGGGTAAAGTATCAAAAAGAGGTATTGTTGTCAATTGGCTAAACCGATAATAAAGTTCAATACCGGTATTTATTATACCGTTAATCAGAGCTTTAGCGGTATAAATAGTGAAAGTCAAAATTTATAATTTTGACTTTCACTATTTATCTCATTTACCGGTAATACCTCATTTAAAGCCGGTAGTCAGAATACCGGTAACGATCCCTGCACACTAGAAAATCACTTTTTACAAACCGCAACAACAAAAAACTTTTGACAATTAAAATAGTTTTTTTCGAATAGCGAAACTTCAGCTGACAGCGTCATGTCACTAAATTATTTGCAGTAAAGACAATTTTGGGGTCTTCCGGTAACCTTCGGGGAGGGAAGATGGCCGATTGAAAGATGTCCGGCTTTTGATTTTGATTTATTCTGTTTACTGATTTACTCTATTCACTTGACATTGGCGAAATCACTGTGTGGACCGCCATTAATTAAAAAAGAAGAAGAAGACAATTTTGATTGAAATAAAAGTCAATGTGATAAAATCATGTTTCGCGAGTTTTTAATACCGATTTAGAAAGATGGCCCATTGAAAAATGCCCGCCTTTTACTTTTGATTTATTCTGTTTACTGATTTACTCTATTCACTTGACATTGGCGAAATCACTGTGTGGACCGCCATTAATTAAAAAAGAAGAAGAAGACAATTTTCAACTGGGATAAAATCTTACGCGATGTCTTACGCATATTCTAATGTTGAGTATTACGAAATGATCCGTATGTACATTCTGAACGGTGAAAATTTAAGAGAGGCTCAGAGGATGTACCGGGACGAAAGTTTACCTTGACTTCATAGCCAAGGATACGTAAATCCACCAGTACCAAACATGCGAACAATTTTGGCCGCCAATAGCAGACTATTGGCATACGGCCAATTTACTACCTCCCGGCACGCTGATGGACGTGGCAGACCTCATTTGGCGTTAGAAGCTGAAGAAGAAATCTTCGTATTTTTCGAAAATGACCCGAGAGCCAGTACGTATGACGCGGCACGTCGTTTCGGTGTCAGCCAGTACGCTGTGTGGAAGTTGCTGCATTCTGCCGGTCTCAACCCTTATCATTTTCAACCGGTACAACAACTTCATGAACCATGCCAACATTTTATGGACTGATGAAGCACTGTTCACCCGTGGTGGGTATTACAATGTACATAACAATACAGTAATCCACATAAAGTTAAAGAAAATCACCACCAAGTAAGGTTTAGTGCCAACGTGTGGTCTGGCATTATTGGGAATAAAATATTAGGACCCTATTTTATCGGAGCCCGTTTGACCGGAGGAACCTACCTGGATATGTTACAAGGCGTAGTGAGCGAGTTAATGGAAGATGTTCCGATAGCCTCAGTGCGAAACTACCAAAATAACGAATACGGAGACAACTGGATAGGGTGTGGAGCACCTCAGGTGCCATGGCCAGCGCGATGGCACGATGTGACTTTTTCTTGTGTGGTGAAGTCAAACGTCGCGTATACGTCGAAGAAGCCCAGAGTCTCGACTATTTTAAAACGAAAATAATATCAGCAGTCGACGGTATTAAAAGCGAAATTCGTGTTTTAGACAGACTAAAGAGCTACTTACTAAAACGTGCATGACCTTTTATAGAAAATAACGGAGGTTATTTGTTAAAGTACGTTTAGTTTTGTATTTTTTAAATAAAATTTAATAACTTCGCTGCTGAGTGTGGTTCTTAATTAAACAAATTATAAACACAACATAACTTATGTACATATCGCCCACACTAGGAGATAAGGTTACAAATGTACAATTAACTGTGTTTGCATTTGCTTGTAGTGAACAACTAAATATTCAGTTGAACACGTGTGTACGAAGTCTTTTAAAGTGTACTTAGTTTACTTAATGATGACATGGATTGTCAAGCTGTAGGTATGCGATACACTACTGTATTCATATTCGAAATTTGAAATTTCATGTACAGCTTAACCATCATCAACGTACTAGTCTAAGATCCGAACCTAAATCGACCTTCACCGAGCTGATAATAGAATGAAACATATTTTATCATGAATTTAGTATATTAGAAAACATATTAAAAATAGGTTCGCTAAAAAAAACCTGGACAGATAATTTAAAATTATTTTTCAAAAAATGATTTTTAATAAATGTTGCTACATCAAGATAATAAGAAAATTTTGTGCTGACTGAAAGTATAAAACGTATATAAATCGACAAATTTGATGTCGTAGGAAATTCGCAAAGACGTCGATTGCGTAAAACAGCTGTCTCTAAATTGCAGGTTATTTACCTTGCCAATAATATAATATGCTATTTATCATTCTTTTTATGACGTGGAACTGAAGCTAAGTATGTCACTAATATCATAAATGATTAAAAACAGATTCTACCACTAGGAGTAGGAGTCCTATGGCCACCCTGAGTCTCCATCATCAGACCAGCTGGATGATACCACATTATTGTATTGTCATCAGAAATAAAGGCGTATGCTTTTCAGCTTCATTTGAAACCAGGTTGTGGGCCAAATTTAACTTGCAAGATTTGACCCTTACATACATGCATACATACATACAGAGCAAGTTAAATAAAAGCTTGTAAAATAACGTTGAGTTGTTTTTTATATTAAACCCATACCCACCTGAGACGTCAAAACAAATGATATTAAGTATGTATGTATGTATGTAAACTCTTTATTGCACAAAAATATAAATATTACAATTATAATACAAAATTAATGTACAAAGGCGAACTTAACCCTAAATGGGATCTCTTCCAGCTAACCCTGAAACCAACCACGAAATCGCCAAAACAAACCAGCTGTTCCATACATTAACTCTCAATTAATTCACCGTTAATGTATGGAACAGCTGTTTTTTTTATGGCGATTTCGGGGTTGGTCCGATCGGAAAGGTTGTTCACTATGACCATCTTATTAACTTTTGGCCATTCCGAATCATGCCCCCAAAGTCACCCATTAGAATGAAACATATTTTATCATGAATTTAGTTTATTAGAAAACATATTAAAAATGGGTTCGCTAAAAATATCCTGGACAGACTATTTTTAATTATTTTTCAAAAAATGATTTTAATTAAATGTCGCAACATCAAGATAGTAAGAAAATTTTGTGCTGACTGAAAGTATAAAACGTATAGAATGTGCAGCCGTTGGGTTGTCTACTATTTACCTGGGCGAACTACTGGGTTGTCAGGTATAAACGGGTATATCGATGCCAGTTACCTCCACTGGATTGGATAATTGAAAAAAAAAACATCATCATAAGCGCTGTTTTATTGCGAACACGTTGATATAGGGTTGTCTGCGAAAATTCCGGTCCTATTAGGGGTTCTCGAATTTAAAGTTTTTAAATTCAACGCGCGTGGAAATGTGTGACAGTGAGATCCGAGGTAAGTATACTGTGTAATAAATGTAATAATAAAGGACCCAACATCGCAGTCGCTTGTGATGGGACCCTGAATATTAGAAAGTGTGCATGCTCGGTATGTAAACTGTGGAGGGTAGAGGTACCTCTACTACCCTTCATATAGTAAACAGTGAGTGTTATTTTGGAGCAACTGACATTTGAGTTGTAAAAAAAAAACATAATTACATAATAATCAAATATATTTAATATACTCACTACTAAAATATAAAACAATATAACATCAATATATTGACTTATAACCATAATAATGTATCTATAATCAGTGAACTAGGAACCCATATAGTTGCGCCATGTCCGTCCGTCCGTCCGCAGATTAGCTCAGACATTGTTAGTACTTGAAAGCTGTAATTCGGCTTGAATCACTACATAGTATAAAACAAAGTCGCTTTTTCTGTCCCTATATCCCTATGTATGCTTAAATCTTTAAAACTACGCAACGGATTTGGATGCGGTTTTTTTAATAGATAGAGTGATTGAAGAGGAAGGTTTATATGAACCCTAAAAAACGCCGTTTTGGCATTTTTGCTCTGTCTTAACAATTGGGGAACACTCATTTATTCCGATTTTTTTTCCTATTTACCGAAATCCGAATTTCATAATTCCGATATTTCCGATTGTTTATAAATCATTTAAAATTCCGATCTTACATTTTTCCGAAAATGTTAATACCGATTTTTTGAATGCCGACAAAACATAATCCCAATCGGATATATACATGTAAAACCTGTGTTTGGTACAATTGCGACCAAAACACGTACGAACCGAGCGAGCGCAGCGAGCGATACGCGGCAGCGGCCGGCGAGTGCCAAAACAAAGTTCCATGCATTACATTTTTGTTATTAAGAGTCCGTATAGGAAATTTTACCTATTTTCTCATTTTTGTGACGTTTTAGACGTGATTTTGCAGTTCTAATATATATTTTTCCGCTTTAGACATATTATTGAATACATCGACTAGAAATCCTAACTATAAACATCGGAATTTAGAAATTCGCATAAAAAAAATTGGGAAACTCGGAATTCGTAATTTAAAAAATCGGATATCCCTGTTTCAGATTTTTATTTTATCGGAATTGTAATATTCGGAAATATATAGTTAGGAATTTTAAATAACTGGATTTTTAAATAAATTGTCATTTTCGATTTTAATATTTTTTACCGAATTTTGAATTTCATAATTCCGAATTTTATATATATATATCCGATCCATGAGAATACCTACTTTCGGTAAAAAATATTTCGGAATCATGTAGGTAGGTACGGTATTCCCGTTATAGGTAGACACGTGCAAATAAAAAATGAGTAATAATATTGCCACTGTAACAAATAGCTTATTTAATTTTATTTTATTTTCTTAGCTAGGCACAATTTGTTAGAATAATTATGTGTGTGTAACCTTCCGTGGTCTCACCTGGTGGTTCCAACGGAAGATCAGCGCTGACAAATGCCAGCATTATGCTGAGTTGGTACCATTTCGTGACTACATTTTTCTGTGCGTATTTCTCTGTTATTTGTTAATGTTTGTCACGAATAAATGTATTTCTTTCTTTCTTTCAAAGAATAAATTAACCTGAAGATAAAGGATACAACAATGGTACGGAAAACTAAAAATATATATAGGGATATGATATATGACACTACATTTTTTTAAATGCAACTTTTTATATTTTGGGTCCCGATTTTCGTGGCGATCGAGATGAATCGAGTTGTTGGAATTACCACCGAGATTAAATTATATTTAAAAAAACTAGTGACTTTATTTTAAATCTGCTTATCTTTTATCAATAATACACCTAATATTTTATGAAACAAAATTGTGTTCGGATGTTCGATTTAATGCTTTCATTAATATGGCGCTTTAGTACGAGTCGTTGGACAGAATGTTGTAGACCAATCACCAAATAGGACAACAAAAACATATTTGGCATTAATATAGTGATGATCCGGGGGATCATCTTTAGAAATATTTCTGAGTAGTGTTGATAAAAGGTATATTTAACCTAAGCAGAGCCTTATTTTGTTCTAAATTAAGTTTTGCTGGTGACGTAGTCTGTACAGAAATAGCCATTTACTACCCTTACAATCTATACAATGTTTTCTCTCGGAGTTCCCAAATTTGAACGTAATTGATTCGGAGGTTTAACCTTGAAAGCATTACAGACATTTTCGCATTAACGATCGATCCGTGCCAAAATTTTAAATCTTTTGGTATTTTTTTTTATCTATTTTATGGTTTAAGTCGAAATCAGAAGAGACTAGAACTTGGGTATTTTTTTGTCCGACGTTCGAAGGGTTAATGATATTAATATGGATGATTAAATAAATACTTACTTTGCGAGGCTTAGTTCCGTTTCTTATAAAAGTGGCGATGTGTGACCGAATGACCGGCGACACCGACCGCAGCAGAGTGGCTCGTGGCGACCCAGATCGCAATCGACCTACCCCATTTCCGGTCGCAGGAGCGCCATTGGCCTGTAAAGCCATTTTAAAAGCTTTCACAATTTAATTACAAACATTGTCAATTGAGAGGAAAACTCATTAAGTATATAAGTACATACAATTTACTAATAACTTAGTGAGTTACTCTCAACAGACATTAAATGAAGATAAAAAAAAACTAGATTAACTAATTGGGATTACATAGACAAAAGTTTATTTAGCCTTCAGTCGATAGTAATCTGATATAGGCAGTGCAAAAGAGTTAAGTTGGGCACCGTGTTTACCTTTATTTCAACCTTACCTTTACCTTCATACAAGTGATTTCTAGGCATATTTATTTATGTAATATTGCATAAAGGGTGCCTGTTAGGGTTCCATACCTCAGACAGATATTTAGTGTTTCGTCTCATTTTTTATGGGCTTAGATAGTTGTGTTTAGAAAAATAACATTAGCTTTATCATACAAATGGGACAAACTCGAATCACTTGACTAGATAAGATAAGCTGCTAGGGCGCCATTTTATGCACAATAACGCACCTGCTTTACTCGGTTTATCATATCGCCCAACAGTGGCCAACCATAGTCAAAGCAAGTTTTTACAAATAAAGTTTTATGTTTTGTTTAGTTATATTTTTTTTGCCATACGAATATGACTGAATTTCACGAATATAGTAAAAGACTCAATTCAATAATGAAACTTAACTTTTTTATGAGGGAATAATACATTGTATCCTCTATAAAGTCCTTAACAATAACATTACAATATAAAAAAAAAATACCTGCTTACAAATGTATACGTATAAAACATGAGTGTCATAGTCACCAGTGAACATCGTGAAATCTTGCTGATTGCCTTTTGGCCTGGACCATCACTAGGTGGTTCCAGACCAAGTCTAAATGAATGTGGAGTCACTGCTATGGCCTCGTAATCCAATCGTTTGAATGCTTCCCCCACTCCACTACACACATAGGACTGACCATCTTCAAGCTCGTCTACTTTTGCTATCTGCAAACATGAGTTACTTATAAAGCACATTACATAGATTTTCTAATTAGGTACTGATATTGTAGAACACATTTAAAAGAAAACTTGGTTTTAGTCCTTATTATAAGCTAGTTAGGGTAAAGCAATTTGTTGAGTCAGTTGTAAAGTATTATACTAAGTATTTGAAACTCATTTTAGCAGTATGGAGATTTTATTTTATTTTTAAGTAGATTTGGCCAAATATTCAATGGAAACTAATTTTATTGTAAGAGCATAAGGTCGTAGCATCTCTATCTATTACATTATTTTAAGTACTTTTCTAAAGATTAACCCCCTTACTTATGAACGTGGAATAAGCTTGGAATAGTTTGTCCTTATCTGTTATTGTGACATTTGCATCTGACAGAAAGTGACAAAGCATGGCATAAACTATTCCAAGCTTATTTCACGTTCATATGTAAGGGGGATACTCTTTTGTTATTTTACAGCGTTTATCTCAAATATTGTGAGTTAAATTGTTTAAGATACTGATTTCCAAAAGTTGATCATATAGCATGCAGCTTGTTCAGCCAATCTCACTGGCAGTCATTCAATACCAATCACACTTGTTAATACATAAGCTAAGATAAATTAAATGTTTTTATTGGTTTTTGTTGAATTTATCAGTTGTCCATACTACAAGGCCTAAGCATATGCGAACTTGGTATTGTATGTGTGTGCAACAAATTTCTTTAATAATACCTAATTATTATTTTTTACTGAAACCTACTTTTTTGCCATCCAAGGTATAGACTGTCCGTACTCCACTTGGTAAAGTCACATTTTCTACTAATGCTCTTGTCAAATCAGCAATCAAACTGTCAAAGGACCTGCAAATATCATGATAAGTTACACATTAAATTGGGGATACTTTTATTTTATTGTTATTTTTTTGGGACTCATCTATCCTCCTGGATCATTTATAAATAAAGGACTAAATGGAGGCTTACTTTAAGTCCTGACACTACGCAAATAAACTCATCTGAAAAAACCGAGTGTACTTTATAAAGTACATAATATTTACCACTAAAATCAACTTTGTTCTAGTGAAAAACAGTAACAATTCTTAATCTTGGAAGGGTCAGGACTCTAGTGAAAAATACTTTATAAATAATAAAGGACTCTCAGTTTTAGGTTTTAACACAAGAAAATTGGTAGGTTCCAGGAGGCTATACATATAAAGCCGGAGACATTGTTTGTTTGTTTGCTTGAACGTGCTAATCTCAGGAACTACTTAACCAATTTAGATGAAATTTGGTATGGAGATAACAAAGGTCCTGGGGAAGGACATTATTATATCCATTTATTATTATAGCCATTTAGGAGAAGGACATAGGATACTTTTTATCCTGGAAAATTTAACAGTTCCTGAGCGAATAGCAATGAATGAGGTATTTGACATAATAATTATTATATAACACTATTAAATTGTGATTTAATAGTGTCGTCTACATACACATAGGGGGAGTAGTGGAAAAATATTCAACGCATATAAAGTCGCGGGCGTCTTCTAGTTCTTCTATGATAATTATGACTTCTACTCATTGTAATTATAACTAGTGCTTACCTGCAGCTTTACATACATACATAATATAAAAAGTCCTAGTTAACTAGATAAGATTACACATAGAGCATACACTTTTTACATATAGAGCATAGTGTGAAGTTGTATTTCTAAAAATCCTTGTGGAATATTAGGATTATAAGTATTTTATTACAGTCTCTATGTAACACTAGTTACTCGTACCTACAGTTGT
Organism: Acleris holmiana; assembly: GCA_949316455.1. Taxonomy (NCBI): domain Eukaryota; kingdom Metazoa; phylum Arthropoda; class Insecta; order Lepidoptera; family Tortricidae; genus Acleris; species Acleris holmiana. The sequence goes on along the minus strand of OX438762.1, from coordinate 17,557,307 downwards.
GTGCAAAATAATAGCAGTGAATGTACTAGGGGAAGTATTTTCTTAAATAAGCCAGGTGCTCAAAAGACGGCCTCATATTTAGAAACTATTTACCTTAGTATTGCTTGCACTGGCCAATGCATTCATGTTTTTAAATTTAGAAGTTATATTTAAGAATTTCAAAAAAATACATTCCATATAAATAGCAATGTCATGAGAAATGTTTACAATACATAATTTTCTCCAGCCCTGAACGGTCAATATATTTAATGTTACTACAATATAGGATTTTCTATTGTGTAAACGTAATTCCGTTAGTAAATTTTACGACTATGGGAAGGGGAAGGCATTGTTCCAGAGAAATGAAAAGTTTGATTAAAAGGTTGATACAAGAAGGAAAAACGTATTAGGTTGTCCAAGAAATTTTAAAATGTTCAGCTAAAATGATCACTAATGTCTGAAATGGGATGACCAACCCGAAACAAGAGGCAGAAAAATGGCTACAACAAAAAAAGAGGACTCTTGAATTGTACGACTATCGAAAAAGCAACCATTTCTGTCGTCGAAACACATCCAACACTCATTAAATTTAAATGTGAGTAGTTTTACTGTTCGCCATCGACTCGTTGAAGCTGATCTGCACGCCAGAAGTCCGAGAAAAGTTCCACTGTTGACTAAGAGGCACACAAAACATAGGCTCATTTTTGCCAAAGAACACGTAGATTGGCCTATGGAGAAATGGCGTAATATTTTATGGAGTGACGAAAGTAAAGTAGTGCTGTTTGGGTGTAAAGGTTGTCGAGAGTATGTCAGGAGACCTGCCTGCTTTCATGCCGCAGTATATAATAAAAACTGTTAAGCATGGTGGACTTAGTTTGATGGTATGGGGATGTTTTTCTTACAATGGTACAGGCCCTATCATTGAAATCGAGGGCATAATGAACAAAGAATATTATTTAAAGGTGCTCCAAGATGTAATGTATCCATATGCCATTGATTGTATGCCGCTAAAGTGGGTTTTCCAGCAAGATAATGACCCAAAACATACTAGCAAAATTGTGAAAGAGTGGTTTAGAACTGAAAAAGTCGACGTTTTACCTTGGGCTGCACAATCGCCCGACCTCAACCCGATCGAAAACTTGTGGACAGATATTAAGAATGCTGTAAGTGATCAAAAACCCACCACAAAGTCCCAATTATGGCATGTGGTACAGTTGGCATGGAATAATATCCCTGTACAGAGATGTCAATCCTTAGTTGACTAAATGCCAAGGAGATGTGAAGCTGTTCTTAAAAATAAAGGTCAAGCTACATAATATTAATAAGTATTTATAATTTTTATTTCAGATTGTTTGGTTTAAATTTAAATGTAACTGCTATTATTTTGAAAATCATTTTGTTTTTTTTTTTCATTTACTTACTTACCTTGATAATATTAGAGTTTTTTAAAAGTTCATTTCTGTTTAGCATTATCAGATGTAGAAAAGTAAATATGAGCAATATATTAAATATAAAATGATATTTACATATTTAATGAGTAAATTTTGTCTTCACTGCTATTATTTTGCACACAACTGTATATGCTAACTTTAAAGGAAGTTGTTAAGTTTTGTCATAAAAGTGGATCAAACAAACCATTGACTAGACACACTGACTTTTCCATAAGAAAACCACTAATAGCAGAATTTAATATATTGGGTGGTAATATTAAACATGGCAGCTATGATAAACAAGTTACCAAAACCGCTTAGTCACAGAATTGTATATTTTTTAAACACTTAAATGAAGGTAGACTTGTTAATTGAAGTGCTTTTCTAAATGTTAAATCTGTTAACATAATTTGATTCCCTGTTTACTTACAAGAAGCACTTAATCATAGTTACACTTCAGTAGTTAGCAATAAAAATGTAAGTTTGGCACTTGATTAAGTCAGGCAAAGTGTAAAAATAATATACTAACATCCTCACTAAGAATTTATAACTTAACATAATATATATACATATATTATTAGTAATGAAATGTCAGTTATCCCTGATTTATAGGGGTTATCTATAGATAGAAAATAAGTTTAGTGAAAGTGGGAGAAAATATGTAAAGTTTAATTGTGCGATATTATTAGTTCACTTGGCGAACTAATTACTACATACCTGTATCGTTCTGCTAAGACTGGAAGTATAATTCCTGAAAAGAATTTGTCCCCATTACGAAAAAACTTCACTCGTTTCGCCTTTCTTGTTCGAGGAAAAATACGTTTTTCAAGCTCACTAACGGAACTTGACTGGCTCCCACTACCGCTCAGGTTATTCTCCATCCTAGAAAGAAAGTTTGGACAAAGTTGCGTTGTCGTCTAAATGTTTGTCTTCAGCTACTACGCTTCAGGTCAAACCTCACCTCTTGGATCCAATTTATAATCAATTTAAGAATTTATAGCGGAATGGAAACCAAGTAAGTACTTTGTTCTACGCGTACAGTTGATTCATGTGACTGTCGGTCGTTGTTGAGTTGTTGAATATCAGCAGTTTCTCTATAGGCACCAGCATATTAACAAACTGCCTACATTACATGCTGTTTTCAGAACTAAAAATATATTGACTAATTCTGGTTTCACAAATTAAATTATTCGAAACTTTTGTTAAAGTGATATAATCATGCCATTTAACTAATTACATTATAAATTTATATTGTTATGCTTTTTATTTCATTTTTTACAGTAGGCAACATCATCACTCGAAAACAGGTGACGCATTTACTATATCGCTGCGCTGATCGGGTTGTCATAAATAAGTAAAGACAAAGGGGGCGAGTTTTGTTTGTGAAATCCTTAATCGTATAAATTTTTGTGCAAAATGTCGTCAAGGCGAAAGGTCCTCTTAAAAGTAATCATCTTGGGCGACAGTGGTGTGGGAAAAACTTCGCTAATGAATCAGTTCGTCAATAAGAAATTCTCCAACCAGTACAAGGCAACAATAGGCGCAGATTTTCTCACAAAAGAGGTAATCGTTGACGATAGAATTGTGACAATGCAGATTTGGGATACAGCGGGACAAGAGCGTTTCCAGTCTTTAGGAGTGGCGTTCTACCGCGGGGCGGATTGTTGCGTCTTAGTTTTTGACGTAACTGCGCCTAACACGTTTAAGTCCTTGGAGAGCTGGAGAGACGAGTTCCTGATACAAGCGTCGCCGCGTGACCCCGAGAATTTCCCATTCCTGATTTTAGGCAATAAAGTCGATCTGGAAAATCGTGCTGTGACACTCAAGCGCGCTCAACAATGGTGCCAGAGCAAAAATGACATCCCATTCTATGAGACAAGTGCCAAGGAAGCTGTGAACGTGGAGCTCGCATTTCAGGAAATTGCCCGTCGCGCCCTTGCCCAGGAGACCGAAACTGAGCTATACAATGAGTTTCCAGACCAAATAAAGCTGAATGCTAATGACTACAGCCGTGACAGGGAAAGAGACCACTGCGCTTGCTAGGCCTTGTTGCAACCAATGCACTTGCATATTCATTTCTCATTTTTATTGCATTAAAAATTACAACAAAGTATATTTAACATTATTATGTAAGTAATGTTTTGATTTATGTTATTGTCGTGTTAATATGTAAAGCAATGATAAACACACTTATGTGATGTTTGTTATGCACATGCCACTGTAATTGTGTAATATCTAATGTTTGAACTATTTCATAGTTGAACTTAAAGGCTAAGCCGTACCATGCATTATCTAAGCAAGCATCTATCTTAACAAACCATACCTAAACATACTTTATTTTACTGGAATAATTTTACATATTTCTCAGGCATGGCGCAGTTTGATTTTGTTTTAGCAGTTTTGATATCACATATACTGAAATTGTAATTCTTGAAAATAAAAATCACCCTAAGAGTGTGTTACAGTTCAAATTTATAAAAAGGGAACTATTATTAAATATTTCTTATTTGAAATTTGACATATTTCATAATGATTCTGTTCACAACTGCATGCAAGAGTTCCCATTTCCCTAGTTTTCTTTTCATTTAGTTTTAAGAAATGAAGCTGATGTTTTAAATAAAAACCATATTGTGATTTTGATCCTTACAAACAACTTCAACTACTAAAGAAGTGAACTTACATCACCAATTATTAGTTGATCAAATACCTTGTCCAAGTAACTTAACAAAAAATAAATTCATGATTACACTAATAAATATTATATGTACTTGGTTAGTTTCACTCACCCCATCAATGATTGTAGTTTGGTTTGGCTAGCTAATAAACTTATGCTATTGCATTATTACTGAATACAAGTGCAGGGGCCTGTTTTTCGAAGCTCACTGGACTAAATAATATTAGTTCACTCAATATAATTTTCTACAACAATAATTGTGAAATGTACCACATGGACTAATACTATTAGTCAAGTGAGTTTCAAGAAACAGGCCCCAGGTTGCATCACTATTGCTGCAGCTACTTCAATTAAACCAGTAAAAAATTGGTGCTGGTTTAGAAACAACCAACTACAGAAATGAGGATTTTAATGTACTTTTATTACTCCAGTTTTACTGCTCTAAGTTCAAATAGTTATTTCGACTACATTTTATTTTTAAAATGCATGGCTAAAAGATTTGTATATCAAAAAAGCATAGAAATAGCATGGTTTATATTTGGCTTAAAATATCCAACATATTTGCAATTATTGATTTGTATTTTAATTAAAATAATAAAGTTACAATTTAGTTTAAAAGGTGCATTCCATATTGTTTCAGCAGTGTCTAAATCAATTCAATTGTTGTGATTTATACACACACCTATCTGTGTATATATTTAATTTTGTGTTAGTGTTAAGTAGTTAATCATGATTGGTGATATGCCATCCATTCAAGTTATTATGTTGTTTGTTGAAGGTCATTATGAGACCATTTTATATGGGCTCTAGTAAAGAAGGGTAGTTAATTGATGTCTTTAAATTGGTTAGGTCATTACATCAATGAGCGAGAAATAAGGCAATATTTGAATTATCTTAAATGACAACCGATGTGTGTTATCAGAATTAAGTGATTCATAGAGAAAACATGAGTTGTGCGCTCATATATCATGCAAATACCGTTACAGACTCTGCTATAATCTTTATCTTTTCTTCATATAGTATAAATCAAACTTGCTCTCCACATCTGTCTGTCTGTATATATATATAGGGGGAGTGAGCCTCTTAAGCCACACAGCGGATTTCGATGCGTTTTCACCATCAGAAAATTATTCACTGGTTTTTATATCGCGTACAGGTGTTGCAGAAACTTCAAATAAAGTGGAGCTAATCAAAGGGGCGGGTTGCTAGTATGTAATGATTTAAAATATAGTATGCAATTCTACAGAAGAAATAACATTACAGTTAACTTAAAACATTATGACTGTATTAATGTAAAACAACTAATTATCACTAACGGTACAACATGCCAAATACATATAATATGAAATATTAATTTAAAACAGTTGCCTCCATGAATAAGTTCAATATGTTTCATTCTTGTTCCATTTATTTGTAGTCCCTTATTTTTTTCTGCATAGCTCTAAACCGTTTCATTGAAGTCTCCTCTAGAAAGTTTCAGCCAACTCTTTAAACAGTCATGGAGCACAACACAATATAATTATCAGTATAAGTAGGGACAAGGGGGTGGCAATTTAAATTTAACAACAATTCTTATTCAATCCAATTAAATTTAAGAATGCCTTACTCTTTTTTTATTAAATATCTATACTACAATATTATAAAGTGAGCATTTTTTTAAGTTTGTTTATATGTAGAGGGTAATCTCCAGAACCACCGCAACATTTGTATTTTTTCATCATTTGAAAAGTACATTATTCCAGATGGGATGGGATGGATCTATTATAGATTATGTATGTCATTCAAACACCAACACAACCCGAGCTCAGCAAAGTCGGGACAGGCTATTAGTTATTTATAATACACTAGCAGCCCTTTAAGCTGATGCATCTTATTTTAAATGGTATTATTTTGTATTGATATTATATTTGTCTTCCATTTTTTTATCCAACAAAAATGTGTAGTTACGAAAGCTTTGCATGTTATTACATGCATATTTGCATATATAACATATTTGCATGTTATTGATTGCTATATTCATATGTATTATAGCAAAGTTTGTAACAGGCTTTAGAACATTGATGAAGTTGGCGCTCCTAATAAAAAGCCTTGAGATTGATAGCTGGTGGTCATAAACATTTAATTGTTAACTGGGTAAATCAACTTCTCACCCACACAACTTTTGTCATTATGGTACGATCTACTTCCACATCAAGTTATATTTAAACTGAGATTGTAATTTTTACAAAGGCTATTACGATTTAAAACATATTATAAAATACATTATCAAATAAAATATAAACGCTTATCTCCTGCGTTACCGAACAAAGTTGTGTGGGTATAGAAGTTGATTTACCCAACAACCAAGTGGGTAAAGCCACAAAGGTTTATTTTAGAACATGGGCATGGGTAGGGTTTCACACTTTGCCTAATATAATTAAAACTGCTTATACATATTTTATAAGTACTAGTTTAAGTTCTTTTCAAAAAATGGGTGGTAATAAAAAAATCTTCGTTTTCTCAATTTTTATAAATAGGTACATATACATTCGGTAGGCAGACTAAATTGTTATCAAGATGCTTCATCTTTACACTTTTTTTTGTTTTCAATTGCAAGTTATTTTAATGAGAATAAAAATATAGTCGCGTCGCGGGACTTTAAAATTCATGAAAAAGTTTTGAGATTTCCAAGTTTTTATTTTTGCTGTATGGATAGATAAAGTGCAATGATAGCTATTTAAAAAAAAATAAGTTTACGGCAGGGCTTTAGGTATTCAGTAATATTGCGTGTTACGTAATGTATAAAGCATAAAAGTTTAAAATTTTAATTGTCTCCTTATTAGACTATCTTAACGTCATGTTGTAAACATTTAGAGTAATTTATGTGGAACTAGGAAATCACACATATTCATCCAGAAATGTTAATACTTTATTGAATGAAAAAAAGTTATTTTGTGATTTTCACCACATATAGCTCACTATGAACCTTATCTATCCATACAGCAAAAATTAAAACTTTTAGTGAGACCTATTTTCTTAAATATTTTTTCTGTCTACGGGACTAATGGTCACTTATAATTACTTGATTTTGCATCAGGTTAACATCCTTTATTAGGTATTTTGTATGCGGTATGTTTACAAAGTATTATATAACAACTTGGTTTTTACATTCTTCACTATCAAAAAAAACATTATTTCTAAGGTATATTAAAAAAAAAGTAGTTACATAGTACGATGTATGCTGTAATAATGGTTGCTTTGACTTTATATCAATAAAATTATAAAACTACATAATCTTGTTTTGTATGATGATGATAACTGTTATATTGTTAGTGGTGGTAGGACCCTGTGCAGGGTCCGCCCGGATCGCTACCACCATCTTATCCATTGACCACCCGCCAAGCAACAGTGCTCGCATTGTTGTGTTCCGGTGTGGGGATAAGACAACCGGTGAAATTACTAGCATAGAGGCATGCCATCTTAGTCCTCAGGGTTGGCAACGCATTTGAGGTCTTGGGATTATAGTCTTGAGAATTCAAATGTCTATGGGTCTCAGATTGCACTTACCATCAGGTGGCCTGAGTAAAAATAATAATAAAAAAAAAAAATGCACAGTAGTACAGTCGCTATCAAAAATATATCTGAGCATACCAGGTGCCCAAAAATATCTGCATACGCTATTAAAGCCGCCATACAGGCGGCAATTATAGTAACGATCCGTCGCTGTCGTTGCGATGTTAAAAACACGATGGATTGTACGTGTGTGGCAATATCGCATCTAATTTTCCATCGAAATATTAGATCGTCGCGATATCGATTCAGATTGATCGGAAAAACGGATCGTTCCGTATATCGCGGCCTTTATGCCTGTAACAATAGAGTCTACCTAGTTCAGATAATTGTAAGGTGCTCAACACCATATATGTTTAAGGCCGGCATTACACCTGTAAATTATTCCTGTAAGTTTTGAGACTCATCTATGGGTAAGAGTGAGTGGCAAATATCTAACTATGAGTCTTGCATATAGCTTTGTTTCAAAACTTACAGCAATAACTTACAGGTGTAATACCGGCCTAAATCTACCTATTTATTCGGCTTATTTGTCAGATGCTAAGCCCAGCTGCGCGGAATATGCCGTTCACTTCCATCGGGAGCTGAATGATCTATGTCCTTTCGGATCCACGTTCCGTAACTTTCTCGACGTTCGGCATAGTAAGCGATCGATAATTTGCCTAAAACGTATTCCCTCATGTGCCTGAGCGACTGCTACTTGAACATTTTTCTTACTAATGTACACTCACCGCCACAAAAACTCGCTCACTCGTCTTTTGTTCATACAACTGCTAACAAATATAACTTCTTAACCCTTTTCTTGGCCATGTATCTTATATGAATTAATATGATACATACCATAACATTCACAACAGTTTTTATGCTGTTTAAAATTCTGAAGAGGTTTGGAAATACTTGAAAAAACTAGTTAAAAAGTTACTCTCGTTTAAGAAGTTATATTTGTAAGTAGTTGTATGAACAAAATATGGGTGGGCGGGGATCCTATCATCAATGATTCCTTTCACAACCATATCATTTGACAACCCGCGTTTTTTTCCGAAACTAAATAATTCTGGATTTATTTAATTAATATTTGCAGTAAGAGAAAAAAAAGCGGGTTGGCAAATGATTAGGTTGCCAAACGGTGCATTTGTCAAAGATTTGTCGGCGAAAAGGCAGAGAACCGGGTGGGCGAGTTCTTTTGCCGGTTTGACTCATTGCGAGTTTTTGTGTTATGGTGAAAATATTTGCTGCGGCTGCTTAAGAAAATTGAGCTAGGAGCTTTTCTAGAAATATACATATACCCTCATCTGTTATTTATGTTACGATTAGGGTAGGTATACAGGATGTCCGGTAAATAGTAGCTATCCTTACAGGACTGGATAGCTCAGCTTAGTAGTGTCCAAAATATGATAGATCATATTTAGTAAAAGTCGCACCAAAAACGAGATGTCTCAACTTTTCAAAATTTTGGGTACCGGGTACCGTCCACAATTTTTGATGTCACGACCAGTTATTAGAATTTTTCAGTTAAGTTTGCTGGCAAAACAATTTGCTTTAAAGACCCTTTTAAAATTATTAATAAATAATTCGCAGTTTTTTTATTTTACAAGTCACATTTAAAGTTTAGGTATCTGAGTTTTTCTATCAGCAAGTTTGACATAGCACGGTGTAAAAATAATGTATAAAAACCTCCTGTTCTCAAAAACATGCCTGTTTAATGGAGATTCTAAAATGATACCTACAACTATTCAGTTTATTGATTTTAGCAGCGAAGTTATTATTAAGTTTGTCCAACAAAGGCTGAATTCTATCAAACTATCGAAATTAAAGAATGACTTATGCTACCGTTTAAAATCAAGTTAACTGGTTTCAAATATTTTAAAAGACAGTTTACGTGGGAAGGAGAATACTTTGAAAAACAATAAAAATACTTTTATTCAATTTAACTGCATATTTTTTTCTATTCCCGAAACTTTCAGTTTGACCCTCGTACTGGCCACCAAACTTTCAAATCCAGATGTTATTAGCCTTGTTTAAGAGAGAGAGTGTACGGCAAACTTAATTCCCCATTGGAAGATCTGCGTAGTCGCGTCTCCATTAAACAGACATATTTTTGTAAAAACAGTAAGTACTCCAGGTTTTCATTTTTTTTTACATCGTGCGATTTTTATCTTGCCGGAAGAAAACTCAGATTGCTAATCTTTAAATTTGACTTAAAAATTTAAAAAGCTTATAACTATTTATTAATAATGTTAAAAGGGTCTTAGGCACCCCACAGATGATCAATTTATTTGTGCAATCACACTGATTGCCCAAACTTTAGAATTTTGTTTGTGCCATCACGTGTGATTGTGTAGGTAGTCTGTAGTAGGTAGTGATTGCTCAATTTACCGTTTTGTTCTTTCATCTTTATTTAAATTATCAACGCAATTGCAGCAGCCAAATCTTCGTCACCAGATATCTGTCATAATATCTCGATGTAGTTGTTTTTCACGTGACGTTTAGACTGATAACTCAGTTTTAGTTCTTAATAGATCATAGACCATAGCTCACAATGATTGATGATTGACTCAATCAATTGACACGTGTAGAGACAGAACCTGTTTCAATCTGATTGTACAAAAATACGATTGCGCAAACATTTTGTAGGTCTGTGGGGGGACTGCCAAACGAAAATGAAAAATTCTAATAACTGGTCATGGCATCAAATATGGTAAACCAGGGTACCTAATCCATTTCCAAAATTTTGAAAAGTGTAGATACCTATCTCGTTATCGGTGCGACTTTTACTAAAAATTACTTATCGTATTTTGGACACTCCTGAGCTGAGCTATCCAGCCCTGTAAGGTTGGCCAATATTTACAGGACACCCTGTATATTTCCAATAACGGATCTTAGATTATACCAAATTGTCATCCCGTCATCTGAGGTGGAAAAAAGTATATAGAGCCAGGTGGATTCTTTCTTGTTGGCGCATTCCTAGATCACAACCTCTGTGTATATACCACTTTGTTTTAACACGTCATCTTGGTTTTGAATCTATACATATATACCTACCTACTTTAACGGTTCTGTAGTCAACAAGGAGATTTTGAAGTTTCGCCGTGTTCGTCTGTCCGTTCGTACATCAACTCTTGGTACTACGAACCTGTAATTTGGCAAGGTACACATGAAAATTGGATCTATTTCATTGTGAGGAAAAGGTGTCAATGAATAGTATTTAAAAAAAATAGTAGGGGCACGTTAGGAAGGTTTTAACTGAGGGATCAGTTTGCGAATTTAATTAAAGTGGTAATTTTTCAGTAATGTGCCCTTATTACCTACCAGGTAAACCGTTATTCATTGATAATGTAATAAATTCACGGTAGTAGTAGGGAAATACAGGACTGGGCAGTATTTTGATTAGTTTGTAATTGAAATACAAATGCGTGGGGGTTAATATTTCTATTCCAATTAGGTAGTACCTAAAAATATAATTTTAATATTTAAAATACCTGACGCTGAGGTATTTGGTAGTTAGTATTTCAAATAAGAGTACTTACTCGTACCTATTGCTAAAGCAGTCTCATACATAAACTAAAAACACTAGCATCCAGGGCGTCTATTCTGCTTTGTTAAGCGATATAGCGTTAGGCATGTTTTACTATTGTTTTTAACTCGGCCGCCAAACCGCCATTACTGTCAAGTAATAGTACATTACTGCACAGGCCGGGGAATAGGCCGTTGCGGGACAAGAAAAATCTCGTAAATTTAGTAGGTATAGCCTGACAAGTTCCTATTTAGCCCAGGGCTAGGATTCTACACGGTAATAACGATATCGTATTTGACGTGTTTCCGTATTGTCAACGTTTTGATAACTATTATGTCATTTACAATAATGGCGACTGTGACATAAACGATTCTTAAACGTGTCAAACACGATATCGTTTTAACGCACCTGCCCTGGGCCTCTATTCAACTGCGTTATAACGATATCGTGTTTGACGTGTTTTAGAATCGTTTATGTTACAGGTCAAAAACGATATCGTTATAACGCAGTTGAATAGAGGCCCAGGGCCTCTATTCAACTGCGTTATAACGATATCGTGTTTGACACGTTTAAGAATCGTTTATGTCACAGTCGCCATTATTGTAAATGACATAAGAGTTATCAAAACGTTGACAATACGGAAACAGGTCAGAAACGATATCGTTATAACGCAGTTGAATAGTTGATGTAGTGTCGCTACAAACAGCTTACATATGGCAATTATACGTGTACGTCATGAATAGTCGGGACAGTGAGTATTGGCATCGTGCAAGAACGAGTGAGATATACAATTAAGTACTTGTAGATTGTGAAACTATGTTTTCATGTAAACGGAAGAGCATGTCTAGTTGATAATTAAATATGAATAATTACCTATCCGTCAAAATCCGATTCTAAATATTCGACATCCATATATTCATCAGATTCTGGCTCCGATGTATTTTCACTTTCGTCCGTTGAAGAGTCACTTTCAGGACCACCAACCTCGATTATAAATCTTTCGGTCTGTGATTCGATTATAGGACCTTTTGTCCTATATCCGTCTTCTATTTTTTTTACGTGTTCGCAGCATTTACTCCAATTTTCTATAGTCACTTCCTAAGTAATAACGAAGTGTAAAAGTAAGCTATATTTTTAACTGTTCAATAAAATTCATGGATAAATGTAAATACCTGAAAACTATCTTCAACGAGCTTTAAGAAGGCATCATTCGTGATGGAAACATTTTTAGTTGCCACTTTTGCTTTCATGATGCCCCAAATCATCTCGATGGGATTTAAATCACAGTGATAGGGCGGTAACCTTATCACCTTGTGACCATGATTTGAGAGAATCGTATCTATTTCGTATACTGGCTCGGGTTTATGACGTCTCAAAATTGTGACCAATTTATCTTTAGATGCATTTTGGGGAAATGAGATGTTATTTAAACGCAGCCACTCAGCAATGACGTGTTTTCTATCGCCAGATGTTGGAGCTTTGTTAATTTGGAAAGAATGGTACCGGGCATTATCCATTATAACACACGTGGGTTCACTGAGATTGGGAATTAATCTCTGCAAAACCCATTTCTTAAAATTGTTCCTGTTCATGGAGTCATGATAATCGGCTTTCTTTTCCTTATCATTATATATTAGGAGTGCATTGGGAACAAATCCCGATGGTCCGCCGGCATGAACTAAAATATATCGTTTGCCGGTTGAAACGGATTTCGACACACCGGGTTCATTTTCACTTTGCCAGCATTTTGCGTGGTTAAGAGAAGTATGGATGTAAGTCTCTGAGAGTTGGTACTTGCTTTCGCACAGCATAGAATTCATGAATGCCTTATGGCACATTTGTCGAAGTCGTCTATTAGTATTCTTTTTTTTGTTTTTTTTTTTTTGGTACCGATGGCAATGGCGGTAACGGCTCATTCTTTTTGTATATATTCTTAATTGTAGCACTACAGACGCCTTGAATGAGAAAAAAAATAAAATTTAATAATTAATATACATATTTAGTACCAAGCTAACCAATTCATGACAATCGCACTATGAATATCATACCCGTCATGTCAACAACTAATTTCAAAACATTGTTTATTGGAATGCTGCTGAATCCTTCGTCCTTTTTCTGCCGCAACCATTTGAATGTATTTATAATACTGTTTTTTGCATCGGGGTGAAATTTCTTGGGCATTTTGATTTTAAAATCGATTTGTTTACATCGGTGACATTCAATGACTTCCAACGTCCGTTGTCAAAAAAAACGTTGCCATTTAAATAAATGGTGTGGTTGCCGGGTTAGAATAGTGCCACTCCATGTCTTCCCGCGGATGTCGTAAGAGGCGACTAAGGGAATAAGGGCTTGTAGTAGTGTTAGGCGATGGGCTTGCAACCTGTCACTAATACACTAGTATACCTCTTAGCCTGTTAGTGCAAAATGTGGTTACAGAAATATCAGTAAGTCTTTAGAGTTGTTGGTATTTCTGTAGCTCTGCCTACCCCACTCTGGGAATGAAGGCGTGATGTTATGCATGCATGCATTTAAATAAATTTGTTCCACTGAAAATCCGCAACATGGCGAGGGCTAAAAAGGAACTTGTCAGGCTTTATAAACGCGCTGGCAATGGTTTATTAAATACCTACTAAACTTGGTTAAACTGGGATATGTACCAATATTTGTTATATACCATTCTGAACTGCATTTTAGATTAGTGATTGGGTCACAACACTAGGTTCTTGTTTTATTCTGGGGGCCAATTTTCGAAGCTCACCGGCGAAAATTTACTAACTTAAAAATCAATTTGTGCAGCGATTTAACATACGAGTGGGCCCACCTTTTGGACTCGATATATGATAAATGCTTTATGATATCAAATCTAAAAGGTTGGCCCACTCGTATATTAAATAGCTACTCAATATGATTTCAAAGTTGGTCACTTTTCTTCGGTGAGCTTCAAAAATCGCCCCCTGAGGGATCGCGCGTTCACGGCTCCAGCTGTCACTGGCCACGGAGGCATTGGAAATTGTTATACAAATACAAGAGTGGGGAAGCTGTAGTATGCATCAACTTTTCATATCGATATTGTAGGTAGGGATAGCAATAAAATTTAATCTGTATAAAAATGTGTTTTATTAATTTATTATTAATGGGCGGACTTCGGATGCAAATTACATCACAATCATGTGAGACGATAAACGTAATTCGGATATGACTACAACAGATTTAAAAAAGAGAACATAAGTGCAAAATAGTTATACATATAAGTAGTACTATTGTTGTAGTTAATAATATATTTTATCTACATCCATGGTATAACTTCCCTATAATATGTTCAGAAACGATAAGCAAATGACATACATTACTAAACATGTATCTGTGGTTGCATCATAATGTTTAAATTAAAGTGCAGGTAGCCGAAACTTTAATCACGTTCAAATTTCGAACATCTTCTTAGAACAATCCAGCAAACCTGCAGCACCCGCGCGCCCGCCCCCCACCTGCACCGCACCGCACTCATTTGTTTCGAACTCTCGAATAGTGCGTAGACCAGAAAATAAAGTTACTTGAAAATGTTTGCCGGATTGTACATATTGTAGAAAATTTACGATATGTATGTAGATAAAGTTATGTATGCGACTGTACGCATAATTAGGCATTAAAACACTCGTGTGATCTTATTATGAAACTCGCCTTCGGCTCGTTTCATAAAACCACACTCGTGCTTTAATGCCTCTCATTATGCACCAGCCACATAAATAACTATTATTATATACTTTTTTTGGCCATTTTTTATGGTTCTCTTCTCTATCCACTTATATTGGTAAAATTTACAAGTGCCCCGTACTTTCTTTATATATTAACTATGTTTTATGGAGGACAGGGTATTAACTTACTGATATGTATAACAAAAACTGCATTTATTTGTATTATTTTGTATACATAAATATTACTCGAAATTTAATAAAAGTCTTATTCATCTTCTGTTTTCGTCACTATTTAGCATCCATCGTACGCCCTTTGTTTTTATGTAATGTTTAATGAAAGTAATTTTTTTATAAGTACTCATATACAAATTGTAAACAATTATAGTATACCTATACATCCGTGAAAAAACGAGATTTTGCTGATTTTGATTCATAAATTCAGATTAGTTTTGGAAGTTTATGCGGTGTTCATAAATACTCTTTAGTATTGTGATGTCTATTGGTTTTTTCTCGCACCACAATTTTTATTAGAATAACACCAAATATTAATTGGGTTTCTTCATGACAGTTTAATAATACATGGTAGCGTAGAAACCATTGCTAAGTTCCGAGCGCTCAATCTAGAGTTGTGACGAATCCAGCAACGTTAAAAATCTTTTTTGATGTATTCAAAAGAACTTAAATACAAAATACAGTACGTAGTGGCCCCTTTTTTAATATCTTCTGTCGTTACATTGAAATAATCACAATTATTTACGAGTGGCGCTAGTGGACCCGTTACATTTTGGTAAAGCGCTCTTAATTAAGTTACCTGACTTTGTTCGGGTTTACCATGATATCTTAACAATGATACACACACACTCTAAATGATAACAATACCGCCCTAATATTTCCGTTCCGCGGTAAAACACCACAGATCGGCGAATAACAGATAACGATTATTACCTGCTTTAGAGCAATGAAGCTCGTACTGCGCCTTCATATTTAGGTTTCGGTAATAAACCTATCACGGTTTTACAGTCAGAGTTAGAATAACGTAATTGGGGGTAATTTTGAAGCTCACACACGTAAAATGACGAACTATAAAATCTATTTGTGCATCGATTTAATCTACGAGCGGGCCCTCCTCTTGGACTTGATATCATTACGCCTTTATCATATCAAATGCGAGGCCCGGAGGCATGCGTAAAAACCGGGCAAGAGCATGTTGGACCACGCTCTGTGTAGGGTTCCGAAGCCGTTAAGTACTACAAACATAAAAATCAACAAGTAATAACAAATTTTCTATTTAAAGTCGGTGCCGTCTTAGATGATTTTAGTAGGTATAAACACTTTAATCGACTGTATCTCAAGAACCAATGATGTCTTCTTAGCCGTGATAGTTTTCCTGTAAAATTCGTTATAGGTATGCTCTTTCATTTAAGATTTTTAGTATTTGTAGTTTAGGCTATGGGGGGGGGGGGGGGGCACATGAGTCGAACAAAAATTAGCGCTTTAACGCTTAATATTTCATAAACGGATTTCTTAATCGAAAAACTGTTTTCACAAACCAGTAATATTTTTGAAAGTCCTATCCAACGACATCCCACACTAGGGTAGACGAAAAATAAAAAATACATCCCCACGTTACAAGTAGGGGAGGCAACCTATATTTTTTTTAAAATTTTATTGTGCCACTTTGTTGGCGTGACTAATATGCATATTCATGCCAAATAACAGCTTTCTAGTACTAAGACTGCGCTAGGCTGCGGACGGACGGACGGACATGGCGAAACTATAAGGGTTCTTAAATTACGTTTCTTTTTTTCCAAAAACTGACTAGACAAAAAATAGAAATGTCTGAATCTCACGGGAGATCTATTTTCATTAGTGTAGAAATGTTAAGAACTCGTAATTTCGATAAATTTTACGTAGTATACATATATTAATATTAGACTTACCTCGAAATCTTCTTCTTCGACATGAATTAATTCAAAATCGCCATCGTCATCAACACCTTGCAGTATTTGCAGCAGTCCTGAGTATTCATTGAACTTTCACACATTTCGTCGACCAATGCACATCACTATTTAAATGTTATCTCGCAACTGACGTCACAGGGCCGCGTCTGTGGCCGTCCGTGGCTTCCAGGACACTGATAAGCGCTTGATTGTCAGAGATGTGTGAAACTCGTCGTCGTGTCGATTATTATTAATTTATTAATGAACGTTAACAATCCATTTCTTCGTGCTATGTGTATGTGTGGGCCGCGATCCCACCTTATCCCACTAGGGGAAGTGGGCGGGGGAAGAGTCCCACATAATTAACCGAAATAAAAAAATAGGTACTAAGTATTTATTAATTGTACCACTAACCACTGTAGGGTTACTTGTGGCCTTACACCACCCTTTTTACAAGCAGCATACTCGTACACGAATGCCGCGCGCTCGCCTACGGAGGAGCTCGTATTTGTTCGTAGCAAGTTCCGCTACAAAGCGGAGAAACGCTGCTACGCGCCACAGGCGTAGCGAAGCTGTTCATCGAGAATTGCTCTTGTAAAATGCCATTTATAGGTAACTAGCGACCCGCCCTCGCTTCGCTCCGGATTAAAGTATTATACATATAAACCTTCCTCTTCAATCACTCTATCTATTAAAAAAAAGCCGCATCAAAATCTGTTGGGTAGTTTTAAAGATTTAAGCATACATAGGAATATAGGGACAGAAAAAGCGACTTTGTTTTATACTATGTAGTGATGAATGATGATGCATAAACAAAGACTTTATACAATGCCCATAAAGCTTCATCATAAGAAGTTAAAAACTATTTACTTATTTGGGAAGCTAAAATGTTTAGAAAAGCAAAAATCTTCTTTAAAATAATAGGTCTGTCCATACTGAAGTCAGCATTTCGTTAAAAATATTGGTGGATGGTTTACGTATTACCTACCGTTTTAAAAGAAGTCATATCTTGCGTATAAAGTAGATTTTTGTTTTTAAAATGTTTATTTGAGAAATTGAGGCAACTCCCCAAATATTATAGGCGTACGTACATGTAGCGCTTTTAACCGACTTCAAAAAAGGAGGAGGTTATACGTTCCATTGTATGTTTTTTTATGTATGTTCATCGATTACTCCGTCAATTGTAGACCCATTTTGTTTTTTTTTAGGTTTGGTTGAGTACCTAGTTGGTTACTAAGTTCTGTTACTCGATTTGCAAACTCTTTTCTTGCGTTAAAACAAATGCTACCGAAAAAATAAAAAATGACATAATATGGCGGGTTGTCAGTTATAATTTTATAGCACACACAACACTTATCTCGTCGTATTTATAATTGGATTGGGGTCTAAAAGAAAATCGTGTCGCTGTAATTGCGTTGCACAAATGCGGGCATCCGCAAAACGTGATTTTGAAGTTGCTTCAAAATCTGAAAATCAACAAACAATTCGTTTATCGTACCATTTATAGGTACAATAGTACCCTGAGCTTTGATGACCGCAAGAAGTCTGGAAGACCACGCACCGTATCGGACCCCAGCTCTAATAAAGGCAGTGAAGGCGAGAATCGCAAGAAACCCCGTCCGGAAGCAAAAGTTGTTGGCAATTCAGATGTCTGTGAAGAGAAGCTCCCTTAAAAAAGTTATCAATCAAGACCTTGGACTACACGCTTATCGTAGACGGAAAGGTCATTTGCTTAATGGACGATTGAAGACTATGAGGCTGAATAGAAGTCGCGTGCTACTGAAGCGGTACGCACAAAATGGCCAATTTACAGACGAAAAAATTGTTACCATTGAAGAATGTTGTAACCGCCAGAATGACAGAGTATATGCAAAAAACAGTCAAGAAGCGAGTGTAGCTGTTCCGAGAGTGCAACGAGGCCATCATCCCTCTTATGTCATGATTTGGTTAGGTGTGTCATACTCAGGGTTAACACAGGTCCATTTCTGTGAATAAGGTGTCAAAACTGGGGCTAAAGTTTACCAGGAAACCGTTCTGGAACCAATAGTGAAGCCTTTAAGCCACTCTCTATTTCAAAACCAGCCCTGGGTCTTTCAACAAGACTCAGCCCCTGCACATAAGGCAAAAACAACTCAAGCCTGGTTTCGAAGCAACAAAATTGACTTCATTGCCCACGAAGACTGGCCCTCCTCCAGCCCGGACCTCAACCCCCTGGATTATGCTATATGGCAGGTTATTAAGGAGAAAGCCTGTGCTAAACCCCACACAAATCTTGACTCCCTCAAGCGGGCCATAGTCAAGATAGTGACGGAATTAGATATGACAACCGTGCGTGCCGCTATTGATGACTGGCCTCGTCGTCTGAAGGCCTGTGTTCAGGCCCAAGGAGGCCATTTTGAATGAAATTGACAAATGTAAATCCTGATTGTGTGTACTTCATTTTGATATTAAATTTATTTAACTTTCGTTAGTATATTTTATATAGATAAGGATTATTACAGTAACATAACTTAGTAACCAACTAGGTATACTTCTGAGGTTGTCCCATTATCACCAAATCAGAATCTGATGAGGGGATCAGTGAGGAATTGAGGAAACTCCTCAAATATTGTCTATAGTGATTGTAGTATTTTTAGTAACAAATCTAGCATTTGCATTCAGAAAGCATCACTTGGGGAAGTGTAGCTGATGATGAAGACTACAGATGGCCATCGGAACTCCTCAACGGTACCTATTTCAAGGGTGGCGATAAGATATCTCGATTAAGATAGTTGAGCGACTACAACGAAGCATAATTACCTGTTGAAATATGACTATGACTTTCCGGCGGCGTTGCTTGCGGCGCGCTTGAAACTTAGTTTCATATCAACTAATAAGTGGGACTTCGGAACAGCGTATTATGATCACTAAAAAGTATGAAATAGAATAAATGTTTTAAAGAACCAAAACCGCCTTCAAAAACGCTAAATATAATTGTGTTAAATTGGGTTATCCCATAATTTTGTAATGTATAGTGATTCAAAAACCATTTCGAGAAAAAGGGTTGTAGAACCATTCCCTGTTATCAGATTATTTTACAATATTAGTATTAAATAGTTATATCTAATTTATCATTTGACATTATTTGACCTGTAATTTAGTGACGTCACGATCTTGATTGGTAAGTTGTGTCTAATCTGTGATCAACCATAGTCCTGCATATAATATGAGTCCGGAATGCAGTAATAAATAAATAATGTATATCGAATTTTGTCTTATTTATTTCTGTTTTATTTTAACGCTTATTAAAATTAAGACAATTTTTAACTGTATATAAACATGACAAGGTCAGATCTTGAAAAAAATGGAATGATTAAAATACAAGTCCGTTTTGGAACCTCCGCTCGTAGGCTAGTCTGTGGGTGAAATTGACAAACTCAACAAACTAAAAATAAAATTTCGGTTTGTTTGGTGTGCAACATAAGTAATATATAACTACTCGTTTTCTGATTTTCTGCATTTTAACAACGTTGCTTCAAATTCTACGAAATCTGACGATCCTGCTACACAAATTGACCATCGCCAGATCTTGGATACCGATATTCTTGCCTATAATGACGACCAACGCTGTACATTTATTAAACTTTGTAAGGGCTGATTCCACTAATCTACCCAAAGTGGATATAGTCAGGATATTGACATACTTGAGAGACAGCTCCAATCACAACGTAGCTGAAATACGTGGAGCTAAAGCTCTAATGTAGGTATGATTTAGGTATAAGAATATAACGTTCACAATACCATTAATACTTTTGTTTACCTATATTGACATGACTTGACATTGACATTTTACGTGATCACGCGTCACGCGTTTCTGTCAGAAACGCGTACTCTCAAACGAATTCAATAGTTTTAAAGCATTTCTCAAACAAACCAGCTTGTAGTGACGTCATAAAAACATATTCTTTAAAAATTAAAATAAATTAATATATTGATTTAAATGCAAAAACCGTGAAATAAGTGTCTTCAATTAGTCTTATTTATCAAAAAAAAAATTAAAAACTAGTGGTATTTTTTTTTGGGATAACCCAATTGTAGGCACCTACCCAATAGGTTACTTCAGTTGGACTAACCTATTAGGTAGGTGCCTACAATTTTAAAAGAAGTTGTTTTTGCGTTATTGAAGGCGGTTTTTGTTTTTTAAAACATTTATTTTTAGTATTTTCAGTAACAAATCCATCGCTGCATTTTTTTTAAAGAGGCGACTAAGGGAATAAGTGCTTGTAATAATATTGGGCGATGGGCTTGCAACCTGTCACTAATAGACTAGTAAACTTTTTGGTCTGATTGTGCAAAATGTGGTTACAGGATTATGAACAAGTTTTTTTAGAGTTGTTGGTATTTCTGAAGCTCTGCCTATCCTACTCTAGGAATGAAGGCATGATGTTATGAATGTATTATATTTCATAGGTAGGTAATTTTTAGTGATCATAATATGCCGCAAAATAGTCCCGCATCTGAATTAATAAGTAACCAGCAACGCCGAGGGAAAGTCATACCGTCACTTTCCCTCGGCGTTGCTGGTTTCTTATTAATTCAGATGCGGAACAATATTGCAGCATATTATGATTTCCTAAAGGTTTCTTTACTAGGTATGTATGCATTAAGTTGGTTGGATAAGTAAATGGTGGATAAGTTAAGGTCATGGTTTCAAGAGACGAAACTCGTTCTATATTAATCCTCTAAAGTGCGACATAAAAGAGTAGAAATTAAATAAAATGGAACTAAGAAAAATCTTATCAAATTGTTGCCATGTTTAAGCATTTTACGTCAAAAATGTGACAGTTACGTAGAAAGTGGCGCCCTCATTTAATTTCTACTATTTTATGTCGCATTATACGTGGATCACCGAAACTAGATTTGCATTAAAATCAGGCTGAATTTCGGTTATCAGTGCGATTTTTTAAATTTCTTATTTGATTATTTCTTTCTTATTTGCGTATTTTAAATTTTAAAAATCGCACAAACTATGAAATGTATAGAATTCAATGAAATATAGAACAGTAGGAAATGAATTACCATAATTCGTCCAAAAATCACTGAATATTATCAAAATATCTAACTTTTTTGTTGTAAAATCGAAAAATGGTCCGAAGCGACGCGTCTTCTTCCACGCGGCGCGTTCTTAAACTGGGCGAGTGCGGGGGGTACCTGAGCATGGCCTTACTTGCTATTTTGCATTATCTGGCAACAACGCATTTTAGAGATATCGCAAAGTTTCATTGTGAAGAGAAGTGGAACTGATGTTGAAGACCACAGATGACCACCGGAACTCCTCAATTGTAGTGTACCTAGTAATTCGAGGGCGATGATAAGATATCTTGATTAAATTACTATGACGAAGCACATTTAACCCTTTGAACGCCAACGACCACTAAAGTGGTCATGAGGTGTGGTGCCTACAACGCCACCGACCATTATATAGGTCACAGGTACAGTTTAAAAGAGACGTTATTTCGTATGGATTAAGTAAAATTTTGCATAACTTTTAATACATGTTTTGGCGTGTGGGTGGTTTGACTTAAGGATTTGCTGGTTTCTTATTAATTCAGATGCGGAACAATATTGCAGCATATTATGTTCTATATTAATCCTCTACGTGTATCACCGAAACTAGATTTGCATTAAAATCAGGCTGAATTTCGGTTATCGGTGCGATTTTTTAAATTTCTTATTTGCTTATTTTTATAGTAATAATATTTGAGAGTCTGATTAATATGTTTAAAGTACCTAAGGTGTAGGTAATTACAATGATTGTGATATTCTTAATACGAGTAATTAGATTGCTAGTCCTACGAGATTATGCCTAAGTCATAAGAAATTTTGTTTGTGTTTTGTAGTTTTTAGAATCTGTAGGACAGGCCGATTATTTTACGAGTAGGTATTAGTTACCTACTTCTGTGCTACCTCTGTGGGGCTAGACAAGTTGCATTCGACAATCGTTAGTGATTATTTTTCGATAATCAAATGTATGGAATTGACGTAAGCTACCGAGATAGTGACGTGGCTTACGTCAATTCCATATATTTTTCAATCGAATCATAATCGCTAACGATTATCGAATGCAACTTGTCTAGCGCCACTGTATTGTTGAAGTTGAACGATTAGTCTGAATAAATGCGTCTTATTAAAGTGATTAAATTAGATAAGAAATAAAAACTTGCTCTAAATAAAACGTAATTTCATTAAAAGTGTCGTTAATTTATCAGTTTTATCACTTTTATACTTAATTGAGTAAAAGCAACTAAATGTCAACTAATTACCTATACCTGCTAATAACATTGTTTCATTGTTGATTACCTATTTCATTGTTGATTAACCCTGTTTCATTGTAAAAAATGAGGTGTTTCATTGAGAACACATAATATGTGGATACAATAAAACTAAGCTCTTTTAAAAAAAAAACCTTTTGTTGTAGCTAAATTATAAAAGTAAAGTACGAAACTGAAATGCAAATTGATAAATAGATAAATTGTCTGTATTGGTGCAAAAAATAAAGCTCGTAGCTTAAGAAACGGAAAAGATAGGGTGGCTTTAAAATTTGGTGTTTCAACCATGGACAGGGTAGGGTTACCCTACATATTTGAACAATAAGTTTTTTGTAAAATATTTCAATTTTATGACTCCCTTTTTTGAGTTCCGTAGTCAAACTAGGAACCCTTATACCGGCTGTGGCTAGTAATAGGAGCAATAAATTGAGGGATCGTTTCTACTCTATAAACGTAGCAACATTTGTTCTACAACATAAAAAAAATATGTAATTTATTATTTGGGTTTTTTTCTAACAAAATAAATAGGATTTTCAATGTACTCAATCCAATAGTATAGTTGACATCTACTGTCAGCCTACAAACTTCGTAGTTTTCGCAATACATTACTTGCTTGGAAAATCTAAATTCATTAATATTTAGTAAACAATAAGTTATTTTCAAAAGTTGTAGAATAAATGTTGTTTTGTTTGTGGTGTGTAAACGATCTCCAATTTATCGCTCCTATTACAGGCTACACCCGGTAGTTACGCCTTGGCCGTCCGTCCGTCCGTCCGTCCGCAGCTTAGCGCAGAGACTCTTAGTAAGTACTAGAAAGCTGTAATTTGGCATGAATATGCATATTATATTAGTCACGCCAGCAAAGTGGTACAATAAAATGTAAAAAAATATTGTTTAGGGTACCTCCCTTACACGTAAGGTGGGGATGTATTTTTTTTTCTCGTCTAGCCTGTAGTGTGGGTTATCATTGGATAGGTCTTTCAAAAATATTACGGGTTTGTGGAAACAGTTTTTCGATTAAGTAATCCGTTTATGAAATACTAGCGACCCGCCAGCGGCTTTACCCGCAGCAATTTTTAATATTATAATATTAAATTTTATTGCCATCAAGTAAATCCCCTAGAAAGATATAACAAATTTATAATCACAGCAGTGTCATCATTCGTAGAGAATAATCACAGACGTGGGATATTAACTTACACAAAATACAGTTCGCAATAAATACAACAGTAAATGAAACAACTAAGTAAATACACTCCAGCATTTCTTGTATTCGGCCGTGAATTAGTCAAATGTGGATCGGTATACAATACTTCTTACTGATCTCACGGATGACATTATTTTCGCACCAAGAGCATTATACGCTGATAATTTGGGACTCCTTCATCCAGTTTTCTCCGAAGTCCAATCCAGTCTTTGGAAAGCACACCAAGTAAACACATCTCCTATAATAAACACCACCAACATTGCGAGTTCAACAAGGGTGGCGTGGTCTGGAAACACAAACACGTACAATTATACGGTAAGCAATGCAAGTAAATGTTATTCAGCAAAACTCGCCATGATATTGGTAAAATGCATAATAAAAAAAAACCGGCCAAGTGCATGTCGGACCACGCACAGTGAAGGGTTCCGTAGCTGAGATGAACATTCATGGTTGAAATTCTTTTTTTTTATCTCAAAAACTACACAGCGTATTGAGTTCAAAACAATTTTGGTTGGAATTATTTCGTATGTTCTACAACTGTAATTTTTATTACAATGTTCTATTTAACAGTTCAAAAGCTACCCACCCGGACAGAATTTTTACGACTTTAGAAGCGTATATATATCTCGCCAACTGTTCACTTACGTAAAAAAGTCACTTAAAAACCTCCGTATCATTTTGGAAGCCCTATCTAAAAATACCCCACACGCTGATGTAACTCAATTTTTTTTTTTGTGTAAAAATATGAAAAATAATATATACTTCAAAAGTCCTCTCCACCCAAATTATTTTATACCTAAGTGTCACAGTTTTGTCATTTTACTGTTATGTAAGGCATCCAAATCAAGTTGGGAAATTAACTTTTTTGATAAAGTAACTGACGACGAGAAACATATTTTCTTGCCCCGCGTTACAAAATGAATCGTTAAAATAGTTTGTATTTTATTCACTTATTTGACATGTTAACAAATCGCCGCCATGATAGTAATCGGACTGCGCGGACTAATGTTTTTTAATCAGAACCTTTAAAAAACCATTTGTTCTTGTTGAAGATAATTATAGGTCATAATTCGTCTCCATATTTTTTTTATAGGGTTCCTTTATTTTAATATAAAACCGTGTTTAAAAGTAATTTCTAGTCGCTCTTTTAAAAGCAAGTGTAAGACACCACCAATAGGTAAAACTGTACTTATATCAATCTGATAACATGCAAGTTCGGTGCTACTATTCTCTTACAAGTCACGACCAAGACAAACCTATACAATCCTATCAATAGGTCAAGGATTGGAGATTTTCATTTAACCTGACCCTTCCCGATAACCCGTGACAACATTGAAGTTATAAAGGTAAGGAAGTTTAAATGTACATGATAATAAAATAATATTATAGAGTTATATTGTAGTGAGTGTGTATGTGTCTATGAGTGGAAACATAAGTTTTATGTCTTATTGCGTAGTGATTAACGCCCTCCTGAATTTCTGTATTCAATAGTTTTAGTAAATAATTAATAATATTATTTCATACTAAAGCTCCGCCATCTTGTTAAAGTTACACAGCGTCTTCTTTACAATACTAATATAACTACTTTACAACACTAATATAGTTATATTCATGACCTGCGACCAATTACAGCCGACTTTATGGTTCCTACTTGGTCATTTAGTCGTATAAATATAGTCTTAATATGTTTACTCAACGTATTCAAAGACACCATTATATGACATTGTATAATATAGTCGGAAAAACGTTTATTCAACATAAACAATGACAACATTATATGACGACGTATATTATACGTCGTCATATAATGTTAAAAACTATATTATAGTGTTAAAACGTTTCTTCGACGTATTCAAATACACCATTATATGACGACGAATATAGTCTTAAAACATTTATTCAACGTATTCAAGGACACCAATGAAGACGAATATAGTCTTAAAACATTTGTTCAATGTATTCAAAGACACCATTATATGATGTCGTATAATGTATTCGTAAAAACGTTTATTTGACCTAACAATGACACCAATATATGACGCTTTACAAGAAAGTCGTAAAAACGTTTATTTAACTTATATAATACGACATTACAGTCACGCGACTGAAACATTGTAAGATAACGTCTATACAACGTGATCGTTAGCTAAAAACCACTATATGACTGTTACATAACTGTGAAGTCGTATAGTCGTATAATCGTTTCATGGAATCGACAGAAAATGTATGGAGTGACATTCGATAACGCCTGTTAGTCCTGGATGCATTATGTTACTAATCTTTTTAAAAATTATAATTATATTATGAGAATATCATATTTTAATATGATGATAACTAGGATTAACTTTAACCTACTATAATGAACATACTAAACCACACCCGAACGAAGCCGGAGCGGGCCGCTAGTAGTTACATAAAAAAGGTGCCGACGCGAGGGATTGAGAACTACCTCTTTTTTTAGGGTTCCGTAGTCAAACTAGGAAGTTTAGGGCTCATTATAGATCATAAGTTAAACTGGTAACCTCACTTTGACAGTATGTGCAACTAGCAGAGCCATACTATGTAAACTTAAGGAGCAGTTGGTTGTAGATGCGTGGTATAAGGAACTTCCTCATTCTCTGTCCATAATAATTATTTGATCTCGGTTCTACATACTTGTTGCGCGTCGTTACTCTAAAGCTAGGTTGGTATGTTTTACATATTTTAAATTGTTGGCGCTCATATTGGTCTATTGCTAACAGATATTTAACTGTCTCATGTACAAGTAAGTAATATTTTTTAAGCAGAATATTACAATTACTAACAATTTAATAACTCTAAATTGGAGACTAAGGATTATATGTAAATATGTTTTGAAGATACCTCCGTATGCAACAAGTCCATAGTTCAACACCGAGTCAGCTAAAGCGTGGTACTGAGTCCGCAAAGGTCTGTTTGTTTGAGGTGGTTAAGATTGATTGCACGAGCAACAATATGTTCAAAAGTAAGGTAAAAAAACCGGGCAAGAGCATGTCAGACCACGCTTAGTGTAGGGTTCCGAAGCCGTTAAGTACTACAAACATAAAAATCAACAAGTAATAACTAATTTTCTATTTAAAGTCAATTGGTGCCGTCGTACTTAGTCGACGGGCGATGACACTTGAGTCTAACACAATAGTAGTAGGGATTCGTGCGTTCTGGCTCAAGAGCCAGAACACACGAATCGGTTGAAATTCGGTATTCTAAAAAAAGCTCGTCCCATACTCACATATGCTCCTCGGATCATATGTGGAGTCACACCTCCTCACGTAGTCATTAATGGTGTCGTTGGTTAGGTCATCAAAATAGACTCCTCTGATTGGCTGATTTTAAGGAAACCACTCCCCCTCATATGATCATTAATAACGTCGTTAGTGAACATTAGTGATATCATTAGTATAGACTCCTCTGATTGGCTGATTTTAAGGAAACCACGCCCCCTCATATGATCATTAATAACGTCGTTAGTGAACATTAGTGATATCATTAGTGTTATATAGTTGTTATATCCCTATGTGATATTAGATCCTCCTAATGGTTGTTGACTACTTTGTATAACATAATCATGTGTAAGCTAGCATGTTTAACTTCAATGTCCTTATATTGGAAGTAGGAATTATATTATTTATTACTACTTGCTCTAGAAATCCATGGAACATTAAATCCCCCTATGAATTGGTACATATCAGCCCATAAATGTAGTCTTATAATTATAAAGGTAGTATATAGTTGTACGTATAATACCTAATCATGTCTCACGATTATTATGATACCTAGATTAAATGTTATTATTACTAAACTTATAAAAAACGTATTATTAGTTATAAAAATTTACATGTCTAAACTTAGATACTCTTACCGCCTGTTTCACAATAGTCAAGTAAAGCATATCTGTTAAATAAAGAAAGCCCTTTGTTGGGATCATTAATTTATTGTTTTGACTATTATCACATCTTCGTTTCGAATGAATAGTTTGTATAACTTTATCTATATTGTTAGAAAAAGGTCGATTGCAGTTCTACCTAACACTCCTCCTCGCTGCGCTCGTCGTCGTACATATCAAACATGATGTTTTTTGGCTTAGGAAACTAACTGATTGGAATTCAAGTATTGCAAGAGGCACTCAATAATTGAAAACTGGTTTCATAATTACTAATTACGAAGAATGTAGTGTATGTAATGTTCTAATATTTCAACATAATTTATTCCAAATGAGTTGTTTTGAAATTGTAAACGAGATTTTAATCGACAAAAAATATATATAAGGTGTACTGTGACCCTATAGCAGTATTATTGTTGTTTATACTATCTATTATAATTACACGTCTGCGTTCATCTACACCAGCATGGCGGTAAGTATTTTTTTTTTGTTGAACACGTCAATTAAATATATCATCCGTGCATTTGTAGTTTGAACAATATTTTATTTTTATCGTTGCAGCATACTCAAATTGATGTGGTGGATGATGAAGAGTACACCTTCAAGCACTATTACTATCCCTTATCTGATGGAGATGATAGTCCACCACTTCGCATCAAAGGGCAGGACGATTCATCGCTTTTAAAACGAAAATCTAATGCGTCTGAAACGAACATAGACGTCTTCTTCGAGCAACCGAAGAATAAGAAAAAATGTACATCATCAACGGTTGGTCGAGGATGTAAGGGTGGGATATCATACATATCAACTAATACCGAAGACTGTGAGCATGCCTCTCATATGATTAAAATAGAAGTATACGATTTTAAAAAGTTGGCGAAAGTCCCTGCCCACGAACACTGGAAACATGCAGATGTGCGAGTAAAGTATTATGTAAAGGACAAAGATAATAACAGGCATTATCAGAGCAGTCAAGAAATAATATATGAAATAACAAAAGAAATCGCGGACTTAGAAAGCTGCAAGAAATATCAATTTAAATCATGAAGTGTAAACTATGTTAGCAGTGAAATCATTACTTTTTTTTTTGTTCAGAGCAATAAATTTCTTATGTGTATTGTCTTTTGTTTATTTATTAATTATAGTTATACCTTTATACTTAGAAAATAACAGGGTAATAAAAAGACATTATATTATATTAAAATATTTATTTTATTATTTTCTTACATAAAAGAAAGATTGAAACATTTTACTTATCAATAAATCGTTACCTATAGTATCTTTAGAAAAGGAATTTAGAAAGTTAAACATTGTTACACCTTTAAACTTACAAAATATATATACTAAACAGTATTTACCACAAACAGATGTAAAGAAGTTCTGAAGAGGTATATGGTTATAAAACCATATTCGTGAGTTTCTTTTTAAAAACATTCGATGGTGCCCACTTGGTTTGCGACCATATGAGTCAAAGTACTCCCCAATTCCATCGGTATTGATATGAATAGCCACCCAATGAGACCCTGGCTTAAAGTCAGGATCCAAATTACTGATGATAAATACTGGTTTATCAACAATGAGCGGTATTCTGTTAGCAGCGAAAACATTATTTCCAATTGTAGGATTTATTTGTCTCATATATGATTGTATTTCCCTTGTATTCATTTGTAATTACATCACAACACGTCATTTCTTTAACAATTCTAGTAGTGATATGATGTAAATAAAGGGGAGTTTTCATTACTTATATTTTAACTTAACTATTGTAATCTACATTCACATCACGGTTTTTATTTATCTCAATTACATTATCAAACTCAGCATAAATAACACAATTGACTGTGGTTGTAAGTGCTGCATCAAACTGAACCTCTAAGCGGACGCTTCCATGCTTAATAAGATTCCAATGTGTTCGTGAACTAGCTGAGAGATCGGGGGTAAGATCAAAAGCCATTAAACAGTAACCACCGCTGTAGTCATCTCGGCCAATTGAATTACCCTCATCCAAAAAGTGGATTCCAGTTCCAGAAAATAATGTATGATAGGCTGATGCAGTTGAATTGTTACTAAAGGATGGTTGCAATGGTTTAGAGGGAACTTGTTGTCCATCAACATATAAACTGAATGAATTAATATTATGATGCTGAAAGTTAAATGGATTTAATTGTAAGCTACCATTAAATGCTGTATTATTAACAAATCCTATGATACATCTTTTAGGTATTTGACCTAAAAATATATTGTCTAAAGTTTTACCCCGAACTCCAGATTCTATAGACATAACTTTTACTTCGGCTCGTGTAATAGGATACTTTGCAGTTGTGGTTGCTAAGACTTTTTGATGCGCTAGTAAAACTGTTGGATTGATTCGAGCTCTACGAATCATTAAACTTGCATCATCAATTTTAACTTTAAATTTTTCGTCGTTGGGGCATATAAGATTGAAAATTTCTTTACTTCGCACTAATTTAACACGTATTTCAACACCATTAATCAAAAATTTTTCTTGATTAAAAATATCTCCATGTAAGTGTCCAATCATCTCAATAACATGACTTTCTTTAGCTAATTCTTTTCTCTTAACAAAACCTTCATTGGATGAGTCAGCTGCATCAAATTTGTGTGCCGTATCTTCATACCATAATCCGCAAGTAAGATGCGATTTTTTAGCTGATGGACCATAATTAAGTAAAGTTTCAATGTACGCTCGATACGCGTATGTATTGTTCGGTGGGGACACAAGTTTCTGATTTAGATAAATATCTAATTGATTGAAAAGTGAATGTAACCAATTATTGACTGGTGCTACAATAGTTGTTGGTTTTATTGTTGAGGAATCTTGGTTTAAAATTTTAGCTTTAATATGAATCATCGTGTGAGTAAGATCTAAATAATCATCTCCGGTTCCAGGTACTAGGAATTCAATTGGTCCATCATCAGTTAAAGAAGATATTGGTTTATAATAAATCCACTGTCCATTTTCAATACTTGTTTGAGTAGATGGAAGAGCAAATAAATCCAGTTCTGACTTAGCGCACTCACATGAATGATGATGTAAGAAAGACATTATTTATTTTTAAAAATATCTTCAAAATTATGTTTGCTTTTAGAACCTCTTCGTCTCAATGCTTTTCTTTTAATGGTGGAATCTAAACGTTTTCTACTTATTTTATAGCCAGAGCCTGTCATTAGATAATCCATTTTTTCATCTGCTTTTCGCTTTAAATTAGCACTAGCGTCCTTAAATCGAGATTTAATGGATTGTTCCAAAGGACGTGAGTGCATCATATCAGACACCAACCCAACACCAGCATTCAACGCTTCTTTACCGATGCTTCGAGCACCACTAGATAATAAAGGTAGGATAGATCTAAATAATCCCCCCAAGAAACTACCAATACCATGTCCGCGTTGATGTGGTATACCTTTATATACTATTCCAACCCCTGATCCAGCCTGATGTGAGTAATAATGTTCGTATGGACAAACTGCGCGAATTTGTTTATGAATCATTTTATACGTCTGAAATGTAGTTTCACACACGATGTCCCGAATTGGAATGGTACCTTATTACCAACACTTGTTCTTATATCTATCTCTATGGTATCAAATTCTCTTCGCATAACTGGAACATAGTGCGCAGGGGAAAAAACGTGCATTCTGTATGCACCATATATATATTTAGTAGGGTCTAAAGGTACTATTCTAATTAATGACGTCATAACGTCTCCTACTATTTGTGGTTGAATTATATCAGAATATATGAACATTTGTGATGGTAAACCCAAGTACAAGTTTAGTGGATATTTACTCACTTGACTCGTAATAAAATTTGTATTAGGTTCAAAACCAAGTTGAAGGCTTAGTTGAGATGAAGCAGTTAATGATACCATTTCATTATTAGAACTAACTTTAACAAGTTTTGAAATTTCATCATAACTGAACCTTACTTTATTTTTCAACAGTGAATTTTCATTAAAGGCATTTAAGAAATTATCTATACTATCATATGTAGTAGCAGGAATATGAGATTTATATTCTATGGTAGAAAATGAGCTTTCATGAGGCATGCGTCCTTTTACTTTTATATATAGTACATTCTCGTGTTCTTGAACATTAAACATGGTACATGGATAATGAAACTCGACCAATGCTACCATCCATTCTCCTCCTAACTTAATCGTTTTGGGTAATTTGGTTAAGAAATTTGCAGTTGTATTCTCTGGATAATAAATTGCTGAACTATTACTCAGTAAAGTTAGATAAAAACTGTCTTCACTCATATTGCTTCCAAATTTGATGCTGTTATCCAACTGTTAAATTTGTTCGGATATCCTTTCCATTTCACCAATACTTCCTTTCTGCTACCAACACAACGTGATCGTATTATTTTATCTATTTTATGTAAAGTGGTGGGGTTAAAGATTACTTTTTGCAATTCTTTGGAATAAAAAGTCCCCGTAATTGATTCATTGTTCAAGTCTTTTAGGGTATATACAATCCAAGGTGATCGTTTAATGATTGAATCAATTATGAATATTTCATCACTCCAGTTACTCTCATATCCTTTTTGGAATATATGTTTATATTTCGTTATTCTTACA
Source organism: Acleris holmiana (assembly GCA_949316455.1). Classification (NCBI taxonomy): domain Eukaryota; kingdom Metazoa; phylum Arthropoda; class Insecta; order Lepidoptera; family Tortricidae; genus Acleris; species Acleris holmiana. The sequence continues at coordinate 17,524,512 of OX438762.1, read as the reverse complement.
TAATCCCCTAAATGTAATTTTGGTGATTCTACTGCTTGAATTTTGTCTTTTGGACTTTTATATAAATTACACCAAACCGTCATAATATTATTAGAGTTAACATTGACGGGGCACATTTTTATACTCGAATGGTAGGTATGATTATAAGAATAAAGCAAGTCTTGTAAGACATCAATATATTTATATGTATTTTTATGAGTAAAATATCGCCACATTTTACCTTTTAAGGTTCTCTGAAATCTTTCCACAATACTAGCTTTTATATCAGGATTATTGGTAGTGTAATAGTTTACATTTCTAGTTTTTAAGTATTCTCTTACAACTTTCGAAACAAATTCAGTTCCTTTATCGGATTGAATATGAGTAGGAGTAGTGTGAGCTTCTGCAAATATGCTTTCGAAACACATTTTGACCGTTGTCGAGTCTTTCTTTTTCATAGCTCTCGCGAAAGCATATTTACTAAAAACATCAATAACACACATAATATATTTATAACCATCATTATATTGACTATAGGTGCGCATATCGCTTAAATCAGCTTGCCAAAGTACATTTAAATTAGACAAAACATATTTATTTCTTGCTATGCGTCTCTGAACAGGTTTATGAAGAGTGTAAGTTTCTTGAGCGCTCAACCATTTTTTTACATCATCTCTTTTCATTTTACCACGCATGGCTTTGGCTAAATTGTTAACACTACTGTAACCAGCTGGATTAGAAACATCATAGTAAGTTTTATAAATGTCTAATAAGGGCTCCATTTTTCCCAATCGATTTTTTTATTTACCTGTTTATGATTTTTTCTTATTATTGATGTTTTTTTATTTTCAATTGACGATTTAGGAGTAACGTAGTTGTCCGTAATTTCTTGTTCCTGTAATTGATTAATGAACTGCAAATTTTCTGGATTACCGATACAAGATGCGGGGACTTGTAATTCTTTTAAAGCTGTAGCAAAATGTTTCCAACCAATTGGTTTAGGACGTTTTAAAGGTCTAACAGCATCATTAATTAAATCCAATATATTACTTCCAAGAATAATTTCATTGTTTACAACTACTTCTCCCTTATCTTTCCACCAAATAAGAGGTTTGTTTTTTATAATAAAATCGAGTAACACTTCTCCTTTCTTTTTATATGTTTTAGGTAATACATTAAGCATATAAGATGGTGTATACTGTTTTGTTAATGACTTAATCTGAGTTGGCGTCACGTTGTCTTCCTCTCGTGGTGGTAGAGTTGTGACTACTGTTTTGACATTGTTTTCTTCTTTTAATGGTTCTGTCCCCGCTTCGTCAATTTGGTTTTCAAAATGATTCATTATAATTGGTAATGAAATAGGTTTCCTTTGTGTTTCCGAAATATGTAGATATCGCTGTAAGGCTTGAGAATACAAGGCCCATTTTTCACGATCATCCATTTTACTATTCAACACTTTTTGCATTTCCCCATCCAGGAGAGATAAAGAGTTTAGTGAATTATTATTATTTTGTTTCAATCTTTCAATGAGTTCTGGTTCTACAAGAATCATTTTTTTTACGTTCTCCATATTTTTATTATTATTATGTTAAGTTTCTTATTAGCGTATTAAGAACAGCACCTAAAACTATAGGTAGAAATGCACCACCGTTTTGAATGATGACACTTTTTCTGAATTTTGTTTTGCCCTTTGCTACTAATTTTCGTAATATTATTTTATATTTCTCTAATTTGCTTCGTTCTTTTTCATTAATCGGAATTTTACCTTTTAAAACATTATAAATGCATTCACAAATTATGTTTATTTCTTGATCATTACACGATTTTAATAAAGCCTTTCGGTATTTTGGCTTTAATGTATGCAATGCTTCCAGGAGGTGTTTATGGATAATTACTCTATCAGACATTATTTAGTACTGATAAATACTTGGTGATGTTTGTCGTATTTAAATCCTTTTTTGGGTACATAAACAGTGCAATAATTATCAGATGGGAATATCTTCGTTTTAAAACGACACATGTCATTTGTATTTTGTTTAAGGTCAATTAATAAATAACCATGAGGTTCTTTAGTGGCGTCTTTATAAGCTTCTTCTACAAACTTCGGATTTTCAGGGTGAACTTGACGTGCCAAATAGCGGATTTGTGTTTTATCTCTAGGATTTTTAAAATATATTATGTAACTAGAATTTAATGAAATATCACGTTGACCTTTACCTTGATGAAATAAATTCTGCGTTATGTAAAAAACGCTTAAATTTCGATGATGACTCCCTTTAGTAAAAATGTCTACTATTCGACCGTCGGATTCTCTCATTAGATCATCAATAATAAGTAGTTGTGGGTTTTTACCATCAAACATGCTTAAGTCTGGAATACCCTGATTATAATTAACGTTACTCAAATTATATAATGGTTGCATTTCATCATAACACCATAATGTATTATAAAACGTTTTAGTGCAAATACTATCCAAATTGTTTAGGAACTTAGTAACAAAATTAGATTTACCACAGCCGCTTGGACCGGCAACAATAGCTGTAAATGGATGAATAAAGTGAATCATTTTTCTAATAACACAAAAAACGTGTTGTATGTAATAGATTTGAGACAAGAATAAAAATTAAAAAAAAATGCTTCAAATATATATAAATTTAATGAAGTGTATTATTTTACAAACATCTTAATATATAGCTATTACAATAACATTCCACAAAATATTAATTAATTTATACAACTTTTTTTTTCTACAGTTTAATCAGAGCATTATGACTAATTATTCTATAAAATGTTAGTGGTTGATATTTAAATTATAATGACCCTACACCAAATAAATTTACAAACCATACAATTACAACTTAATAATTAAACTATGACCTAAATTAATACTAATTGCTGTTTAAGTTCTTAAACTATAATGACCCCATGCCAATGTATTTGTAGAATTTGGAACAATATATCGTTTTGTATCATTATACGATAGGCTAGTTTTATTAATTTTTTGTGTAAATATAACATGTTTAATTGAGCGGAATCTATACATTTCTGAGTTTAAATTATTTTTATTAAAAAGACAATCTTTATAATTCTCCATTTTCATTTTTTTGCTTACACTTTTGTTAACACCTTTAGCTTTAGCTATGAACTTATTATCAACAGACATCGCATACATTTTGGATCTTAAACCTACAAACTCCTTTAAAATCTTACCATTATTTTCATCTTTAAAATATCCAAGTTTCTTTTTGTTCAATTGTGGGAAACCAAAGACATTATCAGTGGCATAGTCCGACGTATCAAAAAATCGTGATAAATCAGGTTTTATATCAGAGTAAAAATTGTCTGTGTAACATTGGTAAATTAAGCTATCAGTGTCGGTATACAACAACTTAGCATTGTTTTGAAATTTTTTTTTCATGTAATTATAATGAAAGTCATACATTAATGTCTTTGATATTTCTAAAATACAAAAACCTAAATATATAGGTTTGTTGTAAAAAACTTTTGTTTTAGAAAGTTGAATAGCCACCAAGTTTTCAGAGAAAATAGAAAGACTATGAAACTCGGGGCGTGCAGTTAATGATTCAGCACCTTGCACCTTACCTCTATTATTCCAATGAGTTAACAATTTCACATTAACTCGCTTCTCAATGTTTTCCATTGTTTTGCCGAAAATAGAATTATTCATTAATTTATAGAAATCCTTTTCAAAATCGGAACTAGCTAAAATACGCAGACGCGTATTCAAATCAATGTATTTTTGAAGCCAAGGACTTTGTTTAAACTTTAATATTCTATGTATTTTAGTTAATTTTAACCCCATATTTAAACACTGTACAAGATTCCTATAATGAATTTTATACTTTGTTTTTTTGTTTAAATTGGGAACTAATTTGCGATCTTTGCTATTCCCGGTGATAATATTTTCAGGACAAAGAGGAAAATCGGAATGAGTATCATGCAGTTCATCAGGGTATTCAAGATCTACTTCAAGTATATAACCATAATCAGAAGTGTTAGGAACATTAAAATCAACTTCTGTATTTACCCATTCAAATTCTCCTATAGGCAAAGACTGAGACATGGCCCATCCGTACAAATTATTTGCATCAAAATAAGCCAAGTATGATTTGCGTTCATTAGTGTTATAATCTTCTAAATACTCATTATTAGCTTTTGCATAACGGTTACTACATTGCGATATTCCTCCTCTTATACCCGATTTAACAAATGATATTTTTTCAAAATCTGTTAATAACTCTAGTTCTACATTAGTATATTTAAGCATTGCATCCCAACTTAAGCCAGGTGCAGTATAATAGTGTGTTGGATCCAAATCATAAGTCTCTATACATATTTTGCGAAAGTTTTCAAAGATATCAGTTAATAGCATGACATCGGTTTTTAGGTACAAGTTTGAGTAATCAGACATATTTTTACATTTAAAATGACTCCAAACATCTTTTGCAAAAGCATAGTCTTTATCGGATACGTTACTATCACTTAACAAATTGTAAAACTCAGCTTGCTCTGGAAGGAAGGTTGCATTTAGTGAGTCATAAGATTTAACAAACTCATATGGGAAAATGCCTTTTCTTATCAGTCTTTTAAAATCATCAAAGTTTGGGAATTGTTTTCTCAGCTCTTCAAATTGCTCTACTTTAAGATTTTCAGCCAGATTATTCAAGCTGGCTGACATGAACTTGTATGAATCCAAAAATCGCAAGCTAATATCATGACCGTTAATTTTAATTTTTTTGGTAAATGAAATATATTTCTCTTTGTTTTGGGGAATAATTTCAACTTCACCCTCTCTAAAATGAAGTGCATGTACTATAAAATGGGCATCATAATTGCTTAAATTATGTAGAAAAATTGGTATAAATTTTGGTGTTTTAAATTTTGAACTGCACAAAGAATGTGCCATCCCCATGAATTGCCCCGTACCCCAGTCATAGTGTTCGACAGAGTCTAATTTTAACTCTTGGCTACATATAAAACATGACTTGACTTTGGCATTTTCTTCTATATTTACTGCTGTTAATGGTAAAGGGGCTTTCTGAAAACACATTTTTCGCTGAATATCAGTAACATCCTTAGTTATACTCTCCATAAAGTGACTAGCACAGTCGGGGCCTGTATGCGTACGATACTTCGATAGTTTATCATCGTAAGAACATTTTACGTAATATCCGTAGCTGTACACTTCATGTTCATGTATATTATTTGTATACGATTCAGTCGGGTTGGGGTCACAAGTTTGAAGCGGTTTCACAAAAGCTTCGAAATCTGCGTAAATTGCAAAAGGCAATTTAAGCTTTCTTTGAAATTTATCAAATACGACTTTATTACTTGGTTGTTCATTATTAAACCAATTTTTTTTAGTTTTTTCTATACTCGGTATTTGTGTAACTACATGAATGCAATCATTTTCCTGGTGCTTTTTTAAATTAAGCTTAGTGGCGAAATACAAAAGACAGCCATCACAAATATGAATGGCATCATTCCGACCAGTGATTTGTTTTTTGACTAATCGTGACATATTCTTAATAAAGCAGTAATGTCCATTTGATCCATTATCTAAATATAATAAATTAACATGCTGCTCCTTTCGCGATTTTGTAAAATACAAGGGACCGATTACGGTATGACATTGGGAGCTATTGTTATATTCTAATCCGAAGACGTTAATACTAATATTGTTAAGTTTTTCTACATTCTTGATATCTGTTAATTTAACAGGAAAATTAATATTATCAAATTTTAATTTATTTTGATTTTTAAAATATGATGTTGGTCTTTGAGTGTTTTTGGTAACCGGATATAAAGCAGAGAGCAAGGCCCATTTAAGACATGCTTGATCCTCATTTTGAACATTGATTACAGCCTTTTTATTTTGTATATCTTTTGGTAATTTGATATATGAAGAACCCCTTAAAGGGTTAAATTTATTAATATTCATTTCTAAATGGAGTATTTTGTTTAGGGACCAACCACTATCTTTTTTTTCAAATTCACTCATTCGTGTTGAAATCGATTCTTTTAATTGACTAATAATAGGTTCATAATCATCACCGAGACTTATATTGACATTAAATGTTTGAAAGTCAAACATATTTTTTTGATCTTTGGTTTCCTGCACAAATTCAGCATGAACTAAAAAGTTTACTTTAATAATCGTTAATTCACTTAGACATTCCTTAATTAAATACATAATTTTATCATTGATTGACTCGAAGAAAACTTCTGGAGTTTCTAATGTTGAATCTTCAATATCAGAACTTATTCTGTAAGTTAATATTCTCGATCCAAATGCTGTATTAATTAAGCGAACATTTTTAAGTGCATGTGTGTTTGAACCAATAACACGATTTTTATGAATATTACTTCGTAAATGATGGCTAAAATATTTTTGTCTCACCCATGTATTACAGACCTCACATAATGTTTTATCAACGTTGATGTCAACAGGTTCTGCTGTACTTGTTGATGGTTCATCCATGACGTTAGAATCTCTTTTTAATCCTCTTCCTACTTGCTGGTACACTTCATGAATGATAGTTGAGTTTATACTTGGATCACGATCAGTATCTCCAACATTCATTTGCTCGACTTCCACAGAAGCATCCACCAATGCCGCATCATACACATCCGAAATGTATTGTTTGTGATATATATCTCCATATTTTGTTTGTTCTGCTTCCACGCACGCATCCACCAATGCTGCACTATGTTCCTCCGAAGTATGTAAGGTGCGATTAATATTGTTACTTGCAAAGAACGCACTAACAACGATTTCTTCCATTGAGTTATCCATTTCTTTTCGTGACTGGATTCACAAACGACTATGATGCTTGTCATATAACGCAACATTATTTATACTAATGTCAACTAATTACCTTAGTCTATTAGTTAAAAGCGTAGATATACGTTTTAAAAATTACAATTACTAGTCTCATTTGAGATTAGCGATTCCTATAAGGAAAATAATTAACTAATTGAATTGATATTTCTTGCAGCTTTCTAAGTCCGCGATTTCTTTTGTTATTTCATATATTATTTCTTGACTGCTCTGATAATGCCTGTTATTATCTTTGTCCTTTACATAATACTTTACTCGCACATCTGCATGTTTCCAGTGTTCGTGGGCAGGGACTTTCGCCAACTTTTTAAAATCGTATACTTCTATTTTAATCATATGAGAGGCATGCTCACAGTCTTCGGTATTAGTTGATATGTATGATATCCCACCCTTACATCCTCGACCAACCGTTGATGATGTACATTTTTTCTTATTCTTCGGTTGCTCGAAGAAGACGTCTATGTTCGTTTCAGACGCATTAGATTTTCGTTTTAAAAGCGATGAATCGTCCTGCCCTTTGATGCGAAGTGGTGGACTATCATCTCCATCAGATAAGGGATAGTAATAGTGCTTGAAGGTGTACTCTTCATCATCCACCACATCAATTTGAGTATGCTGCAACGATAAAAATAAAATATTGTTCAAACTACAAATGCACGGATGATATATTTAATTGACGTGTTCAACAAAAAAAAAATACTTACCGCCATGCTGGTGTAGATGAACGCAGACGTGTAATTATAATAGATAGTATAAACAACAATAATACTGCTATAGGGTCACAGTACACCTTATATATATTTTTTGTCGATTAAAATCTCGTTTACAATTTCAAAACAACTCATTTGGAATAAATTATGTTGAAATATTAGAACATTACATACACTACATTCTTCGTAATTAGTAATTATGAAACCAGTTTTCAATTATTGAGTGCCTCTTGCAATACTTGAATTCCAATCAGTTAGTTTCCTAAGCCAAAAAACATCATGTTTGATATGTACGACGACGAGCGCAGCGAGGAGGAGTGTTAGGTAGAACTGCAATCGACCTTTTTCTAACAATATAGATAAAGTTATACAAACTATTCATTCGAAACGAAGATGTGATAATAGTCAAAACAATAAATTAATGATCCCAACAAAGGGCTTTCTTTATTTAACAGATATGCTTTACTTGACTATTGTGAAACAGGCGGTAAGAGTATCTAAGTTTAGACATGTAAATTTTTATAACTAATAATACGTTTTTTATAAGTTTAGTAATAATAACATTTAATCTAGGTATCATAATAATCGTGAGACATGATTAGGTATTATACGTACAACTATATACTACCTTTATAATTATAAGACTACATTTATGGGCTGATATGTACCAATTCATAGGGGGATTTAATGTTCCATGGATTTCTAGAGCAAGTAGTAATAAATAATATAATTCCTACTTCCAATATAAGGACATTGAAGTTAAACATGCTAGCTTACACATGATTATGTTATACAAAGTAGTCAACAACCATTAGGAGGATCTAATATCACATAGGGATATAACAACTATATAACACTAATGATATCACTAATGTTCACTAACGACGTTATTAATGATCATATGAGGGGGCGTGGTTTCCTTAAAATCAGCCAATCAGAGGAGTCTATACTAATGATATCACTAATGTTCACTAACGACGTTATTAATGATCATATGAGGGGGAGTGGTTTCCTTAAAATCAGCCAATCAGAGGAGTCTATTTTGATGACCTAACCAACGACACCATTAATGACTACGTGAGGAGGTGTGACTCCACATATGATCCGAGGAGCATATGTGAGTATGGGACGAGCTTTTTTTAGAATACCGAATTTCAACCGATTCGTGTGTTCTGGCTCTTGAGCCAGAACGCACGAATCCCTACTACTCACAATTAACGCTTTAAAGCTTAAAATTTCATAAACGGATTACTCAATCGAAAAACTGTGTATATAAACTCGTAATATTTTTGATAGACCTATCCAACGACACCCCATACTATAGGGTAGGCGTGAAAAAAAAAACATCCCCAAGTTACGTGTAGGGGGGGTACCGTAAAAAAATTTTTTTTTTACATTTTATTGTATCACTCTGTCGGCGTGACTATTATGCATATTCATGCCAAATTACAGCTAGTACTAAGATTCTCTGCGCTAGGCTGCGGACGGACGGACGGACTGACATGGCAAAACTATGAGGGTTCCTAGTTTGACTACGGTACCCTAAAAATGTGTTTAATAGATGCTTTCCTCGGACGAGGCAGGCGACCGTAGGAAATGAAGGGCTTGCATTTGTCTGCCTAGTCTGAGTAAAATTAGTTTTAAATTAATTTAAGGAGATACACAGTAGATATCAAAATAGTGTTTTTAAAAATTCGCCAACAAATTGTTACCGCAGTTTGGCGTTCGAAGTGTTTTGTAAAAAAAGTGTACTTTATTGAGGAAATAAATAAAAAAAAGAGAAACTGGGAGAGGAGGAAGAGATATTTGGGCAATTATTAATTAATGCGAATTGCAATAATTTCAAAAACCTTATAGACTAGGGAATAATGTATAAATTATAAGAAAAAATAAAGAATGGCTCTAACACACGGCTTTTTACAGAATAAAGATAAAAAACTGTCACACTTGTACTTTAGCACATATAAATGTTACGGCTTATTTATTTTAAACAGCAATACATATGTCGCGAGTAGTGGTGATACTAAGAGACGAAAACAGCTAAATACTTTTTTGTGTTCTAATAAGAATCTCATACAAATAACCGCCCGGTATTTTGTACATATTTGCCAAAATAATAAGTGTTAGTAGTTTGCCTTACCCTGTGTATTTAATATAAAAGATAAAAAATATATTATTGCAAATGTCCTCTTTTTGCACCGAATACTTAAGTACCTAAACGATATATGTATGCTTTCTTTTAGTACTTATGATCAAGTCAATTGACGTGTAAAAGTGCCCCCTGCAGCCTACTTACCTAATAAACGTCTTTGAGCGCGAATATTTGTTCCTGAGTCTTGGATGTTTTATATGTATTTAAGTACGTATTTATCTATATAAGTATGTTTATCGTTGTTTAGTCCCCATAGTCCAAGCCTTAGTTTGGGACTAGGTCAATTTGTGTGAGATTGTCCCCTGATATTATTATTATTATTTGTATGGGACTATGGGAGTCCCGGACCTTTGGAAGGCATACATGGAGCCGAAGCCAACAAGCAGAGACTCTTTAGACAACTTTAATTTAGTAAAGTGGTGGGGCACCAACCGGCGATTGTCCTTGAGTTCACACTATATGCTCCCGCGGACAACCACCGGTTAGTGTAAGACTATTTAAGAGGGATGGGAACATTAGTAATAGGTTATATTAGTGAAATGATATGGATTGGTTAACTAGGCTATTGATGAAACTATTACTATCTTTTGTATCTTTATCAATCCAGTTATATATAAACGTATTTACTGTTAATACCCCGAAACACCAGTCATCATTATAATTATTTATATATAATTTTTACCTGAGATAACTACGGACAAGAAAGTTATACTTTATGACAACTTTCAAGCTGATACATCCTGGTAATTGCTAAGATAAACTGGTGTGATCTGGTCAGACCTCGAGGTTTCACCATAACGGTTCCCTTTTTACGGTTTTGGTACGGAACCCTAAAATATACTGAGTTGCCTCAATTGCTCGTTGGAAAACCTGCAATAGCTGTATTGGCTAGTCTCGGAATGTTATTTCACGGATTTCACCCTGTGCCACTATTTGTAAATTGTAAAAGCATTGGCGCGATAAAGTCATTCATTAAATGGCCATGCAAATCAAACGCGACCTAACGGCGGCTGGCGGTTGCGCTGTTGTAATTCCTGCTGATATATGTGGAATTGTGGAATAATATGGCAGTAATGTGTATAGTAGCGTAAGCGCTAACTGTCTTAGGGTCTCTTTTGGCTTGGGTAGGTACTGTGGTCCACTGTGCTGAAAAGGTTTTGCAGGCGCAGGCGCGGGGCGCGGGGCGCGGGTGGGGCGCGGGTGGGGCCAGTGTTGCATCGTGGCCGCTCTGCCAGTCTCGCTTGTGACATGAAAGGGCGCGCTCCTTCACACGCATCACGGTGCTTCGAGCAATGCATCACCATGAACAGCCGCTACGAAATGCATGTAACGGTGAGTTTTTTATTTATATACTATTTCACTTCAGTCTCTTACACAACCCCGAAAACAATATTAGGAGATTAAATACTTATTTTTATATTTTTTTTGCTGAATATAAGTTATAAATTAATGCAATGAAGTAATTGATCGTGGTTTTTTTTTATAATTTATTTTTGTTTTTGTATTAATTTCAGTTAGGTATTTAATAAAGTGTTCATTCATACAAACATAGGAGCAATATACCTACGCAAGGAATGATTCTATGACATGTTGCGTCACTTGTCTTATGTTAAAATGTAAATACATCTTATATACACGAGTCCCGAATAAAACTTCACATGTTACCTATTCAAAATAACTACTAAGGTGCATGCGGGAAAGTTAGGTTAGATAACTTTACTTTGACGTCGACCTCTACTCAAGGTCATAGGTCCGCAAGGGGTGGACGCGGGGTGTAATAGCGGGGCGCTCTCCCTACTGCTAAGTCTAAAATCACATATGAGTAACTTTTTTTCTTTTAATTTTAAATTTGCTTATTTAGCCACCGTATTTTAATCCTCATACTCGTACTTATGATATTTCTCCATCAACTGTTCGATTGATTAATTGAGGTATTAAATTTATCCTATAAAAAATATAAATTATGGGCGAAATGAGTAGATTGTTTAACGAGGGACTAAAGTAAGCCATTATGATACTAGATATTTATCCACCCGAGCAAGCAAGTTGTCATTATGGGGTCCATATTGTCTGATATAAAATGGGTCTTTCGATTTTTTATACAAATAATGATTTGTGACTATACTCATAATTTCTCCGAATAATTTGGTCATACTTTTTTTTCATAAGTAATTGTTATTCATAATCGCAACTCCTAAAGTGAATTTTACTGAAACCGTTCTGATTTTAGGACGTTTATAAAAAAAACTGAAAATAAACAGAGTATCTATGATTAATATTGATTATGAACAGATGATGATGTAAAAAGATATGAGAAATATTTAATTTGAAGAGTGACCATTATGATTTAAAATGTTATTAGATACATTTTCGGACTTCAAATAATCTAATTTGCAATTTTATATGAACTTTAGCGCACCCGTTATTATGGCTTTTTAGTCTAAAGTCAAACACTCTAAGAGGTAGGGGAGGTAGAGGTTCGATTGCGAGAAATATAAATCTTAAATAATAATAGTATTAACTAGACATGTAGGTAAATAAAATCGACTTAATAGCGCTATCATTTTTACTCTCAACCTCTCACTGTAATGCAGAAAGAGATAACAACAAGGTCAACAAATAGTCCCTAGACAACATTTCTGAAACGAAGACCTCGGCGGTGGAGGTTGTGTGCCCAGCCCCAGCCTGCCCTCCGCTGGCTCCGCGGTCTTCGACGACAAGGGCAACATCATCAAATGGAAACATGTACCTATCGGTCTGTTTTGGTTTTCCAGGGCTTTTACTTATGGAAATTAAAAAGACAACGTATTTTAGTCTAGAATAAAATCTCACTAAGGATTAATGGTCCCTAAGGATTAAGTGCATCACTTTCGTCCACCTGAACATGGCTATTATGTCTATGAGTCATTTTAGAGCGAGAGAAGTAATTTCGATTTTCAACGAATGTATGAGCTACTTTTTTGTATTTATTATTTTATTTTCATTAATCGATCTGTAACCGGAGACTGATTTGTTTATTATGCTGTAAGAGGTTTAGAATATCACATATTCACGATACTTTTTCACGTCTAAAAGGTATGAAAAAATTACAATTTATTGCTGTAAAAGTCGTTTAAAAAATTAATGTATAACTATTTATCACCTTTATATAATTATTTTGTGTTAAAAAAATAATTAACTTAGTAAAATTTTATACAAAATGGGCAAAAAAATGTTTTTGATTTTGGCTACTTAAAACTCTCGTTCATAAAATTAAAGCAACATTAATAAACTTCAGTTCAAAATCAACCTAAAAAAATTAAAAAATGAAAAAAAAAAACAATATGGTTTTAAAACAACCTAAATCTCGCATACTCGACACAAATAAAAAGTAGCTCATTCGTACCTCATTTATTCGATCATAACTGAAATGATATTTCATGATGTGATTTTAACTGTAAAATCACGAAAAGCGCTGCGTTGAATGCAAAGGTGAACGTAAAGGTCCGTTGGGCGACCTGCCCCCTATTTCACGATTCTGACAATGACAGGTGACAGGTGACATTTTATGATTGTACTGTACATGGCGCAGCTTATATGAAACCCCGAATTGTCACTTGTCACGTGTCATTGTCAAGATGGTGAAGTAGGGGCAGCTCTGCTGCCTAATTGAGAAGGCACGCACTAAAATCTGTTTTGTACGCTCTGACGGGACTCCTTAAACTTGCCGGATAAACGTTCACCTTTGCGTTCGACGCAGCGCTGTGTTAAGAGAATAACCCCCTGGTCAGACTACGAATAATTAACAACTCGCGACCCGCCACGGCACCGCATGGTTAAAATAATACAAAACTTTTGCCAATAAATTGTCTGAGTACTGAAAGTTTGACACATCTTCTTCTTTTTATTCTTTATCGTTATCTTCTTCTTTCTATCTTCTATATCTTAACTACATAGTATAACACAATTGATGCGGTTTTCACCGTCGGTCGGGGTAATTTTCATAACTTTTTTTATGTATCTATAGTTGGAACCAAATCGGCGTGAGGGCAGGTACTCGTAGCTAGTAATAAATACATTTCATAGGTATTACCGCGTAACTAATATAATAATATTAATAATAATACGTTGGCTGACTAATATTAAAATATAAACATAATAAATAATATATAAAGTACCGAAATTGTTCCAACGGGAATTGAATTTGTACGAAACCCTAAAAAAATAATTGGTGGTAAATCTATCGATAGTTTTTATCAATAGCAATAAAGCATTTTTATCAGTGTGTAATGATAGTGGTGATTGTCGAAAGTCGGCCTTTTTGATTGCGATGACCCACCTCAGAATTTACGAGGGCTGATTGATAAGTATCCGAAATAACAATAATTTAAAAAAAAAAAACTTGCTGTGATCAAGTTTTATGTTTTAAAAGGGAAAACGACAAGTCAACTTAAAACCGAGATTTACGCGGATTTTAAACGCGGACGCCAGAGCTGTGAAGACGCTACCCGCACTGGAAGACCAAAAGAGATCACTACTCCGGAAATGGTAAATAAAATGAAAAAAGTTATATTGGATGACCGCCGTTAGAAGCTTCTTTAAAAATGGAATTATGGCTCTGGAGAAGCGTTGGGTAAATAAAATGTATAGAGTTAGGAGGAGAATACGTAAAATAAAATTGAAAAAAAGACAAAAAAAATCTTCTTCATTTCGGATACTTATCAATCAGCCCTCGTAATCTTGCTAGAACAGAACGTGAACGGTTTGTCCTAGAAGGGACCTTTTTTATAAATAGGTACTTACTAGTTTCTAACAGTTGTGCAAATTAATCTACAAATCTTCCGCGAGTAATTTACCCGCTGTTGATTTTGTAATTTGGTTTTCACCTCAGCACCTCAAAAAGGGTGGTTTTGCTGTTTAAAAACAGTGAGCAAAATTCGATTTTGCTGCGAGCGTGAGAAAAAGTAACTTTTTAATTTTTGTTCTGTGGCCGTGGTGCGGAGCACGGGCGGCTGGGGATGTTGTTTTATTTTTACCATGTTGTTTTTTTTACCTAATGGTAGTTTATGTGACTGTTACATATAATAACATCAAATGAGTGTTTTAATGCCTAATTATGTACAGTTACAATCTACATACATTTATTATTATAAAAAATAAAACTATTTTTTGCGACAAGACAAATAGAACGTCGTAAATGGCGGCACCCGTAGTTTTTTTTTTAAATTCAGAGTTAAACTAGAGTCGGTCTTTACTATCATATAGTTCGATATCAAGTAACAAGCGAAATTTGTCAAAATTGTATGCAATTGACATTTTATTTCGAATAAAATGTCATCTCGAGTGATATTAGAATCGAGGTCAAATAAAATTGCTTTGTTTTTCAAAGATGTTCTAAATGTAATATTGATATCGAATTTGATGTCATTAATTATTAAGTAATAATTACATTTTCACAAATAAGAAATGTGTCCTAACAAAACAGTTTATCATTATGCTACTGTAATTTGCGGTTTTTGAACGCATCATAGAGGGTTTATGATAATAATATGTTTGTAGATAAAGGTTATATTTTCTCGCTGCTAAGGTGAAAAATTGTATGTGCAACACAAGACCAAAGTTATTTGCGTCTCGTGTCTTTGAATCCCTCGCTGCACTCTTTTCTAACCTAGAATCCTTCGCTGGCTCGGGATTCAAAATTAACACTCCAAGCAAAAAACAACTTTGCTCTCTTGTTGCACAAATAACTATTCAAAGTGCATCACGCTTGACTCTAACAAAAATTTGCACTTTAAAACTTTCGAAAGACCTATCCAACGACACCGCACACCACGGGATAGGAGGAAAAAAATTAAATCCCGACTGGGTGTAGAAGGAGATAGGTACCCAAAATACATTTCTGCAAGATATTTTATTTGCCGCTTTGTTGGCGTGACTAATATGTATATTTATGCCAAATAATAGCTTTCTAGTGCTATAACAATCCCTGAGCTGCGGAAGGACGGACCGATAGACTGACGGATATGGAAAAAATGTAAGGGTTCCTTGTTTGAACACGGAACTCTAAAAATAAGTTTTTGTTCAGTTTTGACAGTTTATTACAACTTTTCCCTTGAATTGATCTCATGCATTATATGGTATATTTAAATCATAACTAGGTATCTTATTGAAGCTTTTGGGATAAATGCGAAATTAAACCAAGATTAGCTCAGTTCGAAGAAAAGTAACAGAACTCTAATTTAACTTTTTACCCAACTGACCCAGGGAGTGGGGTAATGTTTTTAGCGCGTACCTATGTATGTGGGTATGTAATAAAATGTATGTATGTGCGTATCTCCGTTCCAGCGTGACCTCCTGTAGCCTAAACGGCTTGACCGATTTTGAAGAGTAAGTTGTCGTTAGATTCTTTTTAACGTCGCAAATTTCACTGGGTGGGTACCTAAATCAAAACAGAAAATCAATATGGTGGGATAAAAATCTATAAATGGTAGGTAGGTAAGTAACATATTTTTATACGACATATTCAAAACATGCAGCCGGGTTTCTTGCACTTGCTCTTATTCCTACTAGCTACCCGTCAGCGGCTCCGCCCCGCTGCTAATTTTTGACTTTCTCAGTGGATTTTAGATTTTTTTTCTTTCATATGAACTGAAACTATATAACGTTCCTGACGATAACGAACACAACATAAAAATAATTAGCGAAATCGGTCCAGCCGTTCATACGTGGTGCCGTGACAAAGGGAAATAGGGATTAATTTTTTATGTATATATATATATTATTATATATATTATCATAGTAGTAAGTACTCGTAGTTTTATAACGACTAAACTAATTAACTTATTGGAATGTTAAAACTATATTCTCGAACGGTATAAAAGGGGCTTGTAGCCCCCTGTAGTTACCAATTATTTATTTCTAACAAACAAGTCCAGTGGCTGTGGAGCATACTCGTATACATCAATCATAAAAGGCTTCCACATCTCAAAAGCAGGTGAGATACAGTGCGGGACAGCGCTCATTGTAGGCGGGCCGTCGCAGTGTTAACGCGTTTCTAACACCTGCGCTCATAACTATTCGATGTAATTAAAGAGGTGGATTACTTATGATGGACCTTTAAGTTAACCAAGTTACCAAGAGTATTTGTCTACAACCTTTCGTAAACAATCAATCGCTGACTGACGAACAAGAAATTGTTCTTAAGCAAGCGAGACATTACTTTGCGTAAAAATGCGTACATTTGGTAGGTATGTCATGTTTGTGTGGCTCGTTATAATTTTCATAAAGAACTAGTTTGTGCTTGTATCACATTACAAAATGTATTTAAGTTCAAAAATAATAAAAGGTGTCGAGTCAAGTCAAAGTAATAATTTGGATAAGTAACAAATTTTTGGAAATGAAATAATGACGGGAACCCTATATTCGTAGTGATTTTAACCGGAATGTGGTCTCTGCTGTAGGTAACTGCCGGCTTTAATAGATGTCGTTGCCCAATCAAATTGTTTGTTATTTATAGTGTCGGAGACACTGGGGCGCCGTGTCTGCGCCCTGCGGCTCCGAGCCCGGTCACGTGCCGCGCGCCGCGTAAACGTGTACTGCGAACGCGAACACACGTAACGCACAAAATCGACACCAAGCCAAATAGTCGTCTATTTAAATTGAGATTATTTATTATCATTACTCGTAAGAATTGGCGGTCACTCGGAACGAGAATAGTTCGTTATAGGAAGCGTGGCATAAAAGAACGCGTACAACTTACATGACAATACACCTTCGTGTTTCTTATTCGCTGTTGCGGAACATGTTTATAAGCAAACACCCGCCCGTCCCGTCTTTAGCCAGGTTGAAAATATGCATTTATGTTACATATAGCCTAATATCTTTTTCAATCAAACTTTGACATTAATTAGGTCCTTAACTATGTAATATTTTTGCAATTCGCCCGTTAACCATGTATTGTATTTGTATTGTAAAACTACAATACAATACAATACAAATACTCTTTATTGAGCACCAAAAAAAAACAGAACACGGAACAGTACATTTAAATCCTAGGTATTCAACTGGCGGTCTTACTGCTAAATAGCGATCTCTTCCAGACAACCTATGAAAAACTATTGCTAACCATTGCTGTATAACAAATTTAACATTTCTAATAATATATTTTTGTGTAGACCACTAATTACTATAAATATTCCATTTAAACCCGATAGCATTAGCCATTTCAGAGTAAAAGGATCTTGACAGACAGCGAACCGACGGACATACACTCATCCGGACAGACGGACAGACAAGATAGATATCTAAGGGTTTCTTTTTTCAGGATTTGGTACGATACCTACCTTAAAAATATGAAGTGAAAGAAGTAACAAAATAGGTAATGATACTTTTAGAGCCGTTACCTAACATCAAATCAATCAACTTAAAATACATATGAATTAAGATAACTTCATGTGGGTTTTTAGGGATCCGTAGTCAAACTAGGAATCCTTATAGTTTCCCATGTCCGTCCGTCCGTCCGCAGCCTAGCGCAGAGACTCTTAGTACTAGAAAGCTGTAATTTGGCATGAATTGAATATATAAATAATACATATTAGTGACAACAACAAATTGGTACAATAAATGGTTGAAAAAAAAAATTGTTTTAGGGTACCTCCCCTCCACGTAATGAAGGGTTTTTTTTTCTCGTCTACCCCATAGTGTGGGGTGTATTATGGGTTTATTAAGATAATTTTTCGAATTAGGGATCCGTTTATGAAATATTAAGCTTTAAAGCGCTAATTTTTGTTAGAGTCAAGTGTCCCCCCGTCCCCTACAGCCAACACTATAAATACCAAAAATCTGCAAAAATCTTTAATGAAAGCGCATATAACCAATTTTAAAGGAAAACTATCACGACTAAGTATACATCATTTGTTTTTGAGATACAAACGATTAAAGTGTTTATACCTACTAAAATCATCTAAGACGGCACCAAATAACTTTAAATAGAAAATTAGTTATTACTTGTTGGTTTTTATGTTTGTAGTACTTAACGGCTTCGGAACCCTACACTGAGCGTGGTCCGACATGCTCTTGCCCGGTTTTTTTTACCTTACTTTTGAACACCTCAAACAAACAGACCTTTGCGGACTCAGTACCACGCTTTAGCTGACTCGGTGTTGAACTATGGACTTGTTGCATACGGAGGTATCTTCAAAACATATTTACATATAATCCTTAGTCTCCAATTTAGAGTTATTCAATTGTTAGTAATTGTAATATTCAGCTTAAAAAATATTACTTACTTGTACATGAGACAGTTAAATATCTGTTAGCAATAGACCAATATGAGCGCCAACAATTTAAAATATGTAAAACATACCAACTGAGCATAGTCCGATGCTCTTGCCCGGTTTTTATGTTCTAAACAAACTGTAATGTTTTTGATTTCAAATATTTATTTATTCACCTAGTCTTGACTCAATATGAAAAAAAACCCTAATTTTCTAATTCTCACGTCAAAAAAACCGTTTTTTTTTAAGGTCGGCGGCCTTTTATTTCGTTGATATCTCTCGTTTCTGATGGTGTGAAAAAATAATACTATGATAAATGTTCACTGAAAAATAAAAGAAACTTTTTTACAGCTGCTACGAAATAACAGGTAGCAAGGAACAGACCCTCCTAGCGCCTTCCCCACTTCTATATGAAATACCTTTTGAAGGGCTACAATTTTCCGAAGGTCACTCAAGTAAATAAGTTATCTTAAAATAGCAATAAATAGGCACCTACGCAAGTAATTAAAGAATATTCTACAACTTTCTCAAAATATTGTAGATGTCTTATTAATTGTTTCTTTGCTTTTCCGAGAACATTTACCATGGTAATGTATAGATTTTTGGTTATTTGAATTTTTCACATACATTTTCAGGTAATGTGAAAAAAGTGTAATGCAAAAGTTGTAGATCATTTTATTACCTACAACTTTGCCAAAAAAAAATTATAGGACTTGTAGTTTTGCGGAATTTGAGATAAACCGTTTTTTACCCTTACCCCCCTCTTCCACTTCCCGACCTCAGATCGCCCGTAAGTTATTTTTCCTTTCATTTTTGTTATATTGTCTTCCTTTTCATCCTACTATATATTTTTTTGGTTTCATAAATTATCGACCCTGTAGGGCTAGACAAGTTGCATTCGACAATCGTTAGCGATTATGTTTCGATAGACAAATGTATGCAATTGACGCAAGCCACCGAGATAGTCACGTGGGACTAACGTCAATTCCATAGATTTTTCAATCGAAACATAATCGCTAACGATTGTCGAATGCAACTTGTCTAGCCCCACTGATCTATAAGAGGTTTCAAAAGATAAGGAAAATACATAATGAGGTCTAAGGCCCGTATTAATAAATTGATCTCGGCTTCAATGGCAAAAATGACGTTTACTTTGACGTATCTTGAGATAGGCATTCAAACCGAGATGAGTTTAGCCATGAGTCACTGAATAGTAGTTATCTGATAACCAGGGTGTTTAAACGTAGCTAAGGTATTTTCCTAATTTTGTCAAAAAAAAAAAATGTTTTTTTTTTTAATTATTCTAACGACGACCTACCAAATTTTTTAGGACTTAATATTGAATAACTAAACTATATGCAAACAATAAAACCATTCCATTTCAAACGCAATTGTTTATTATCAATAACTTGCCAAGAGTTAAAGATTTGTTAATGATTAATTAATGCGATTAAAAAATCTTTAACTCTTGGAAAGTTACTGGCGAGTAACTGTAAACCGTTATGTTTATGAATCACCATTAGATTGTAGCTCGAGGACGTTTTGTTATAATTAAGTCGAACAGTGGAGCTCCTTATACTTCTGATAAATATAATGAAAGTATACTACTACCTAACATACCTATGAGAACTACTTACTCGGATACACTGATTTGTAAACGATGAATTCTAATTGTCAACTGTGAGTCATTCAGGTACTTTAGTAATTCGCTATAAGTAACATATGCCTTAGTAAATCTAGGTAGGTATTCTCTCCAATGCAGGCCTTAATCGTTTACAAAAAACATTGAACGGCTAGCACAAAAGGTCCGCAATTAGCTTGTCGCTCGGATCTCCCTTTCTAACTATTCTGTAACGATAGAGATTCATGTTTATCACACGACCTAAAACATGGAGATTATATTATTTGATTTAAGTTTAGGGCATGGCTTTCACCAAGTAAAACAAGTATCGCTGTGTCTAACTAATCGCGTAAATAAAGAGTCGCCGCTTTATAAAAGAATATAACCAACTCCAACCGTCGGTTCATGGTCGAAATTTTAATCTATTATTGATTAATATTTGTTCATCTACATTTTAACTTTTGGTTCTACTAGAGAAATACGCGTCCTGTATTTATGACAATTGTATATATAAAAAAATGGTAATAGAATTATAAACAAGTCTTTTTAGATTTGTTGGTATTTCTGTAGCTCTGCCTACGGGAGAGAGCTCATGGTGCGAAGGCGCGGTGTTATGTATGTAGGTATGTTAAAATGTAAGTAAGGAAAATGTTGTTAGTGGTATACCCATTACTCGTATTAGCTTTTCCCCCGGAATTTGTCTGCGTTGAATGTTCTGCGAGAATGTTGCAATATCTTTTTCTATTAGAAAAAAACATGTTACCTCCTACTAATGGGCGTGTGTGTTGCGTTGGTTGAAGTTCATGACCGGGGTCAATGCTTTAGTGCTTATCGATGACGGACATTTGACACATATGTGCCTTTAAATCCTCTTTAGGGGTTCGGGGCTTCTGGGGCCGAAATAGCCAAATGTACTTACCTTATTTTAAGATCAAACTTCCTGCAACTGTGACAAACGGACTGACTATGAACGGAATCCCAACAAGGCTTTTAAATTTTAGATACTCGTAGGTACAGCTTTGCAGTTACATAAATTAGCTAGCGCTGCTCAGGGTTATGAGTTATAATATAAAGTAAGAGCGGTTTGATATGCGTAAATCACTCGAAGAATCGGCTTAGTCAGTTACCTTCTGCAGAACTGTTACACGCACCTAATTACTCTACTAGGTCACAATAAAATTGCAAGTGTCATTTCCCTTAGCCAGCGTCGCGGACTCGCGGACATTATCACTTCAAATTTGCCTTTTGCCTAGATAAATATTAAATTAAACTTAGAAAAACCTAAAGTCCGCAAAAAAAAAAAAACTATTGGTAATAAGTCAGTCAAACTGAAATCGGCATCCTACAATATTTCAAACCAAAAGTCGATTTCAGTTTGACTGACCTAAGGCACTTGAAAATAAATTATCATTTGTATTTTTGAAGACGCTGTGCTGCGACTTCTGCGGTGTTGCGTGCCCCGCGCGAAACGGCAAGCGGTAAATTGCATGCAAATGCACAGGAATATTATACTCCTATTTGTATCTCCCACTCTCATACATCTTGATATAGCCCATTAAAAAAAAAAAACTTATAATTTTGGCCCAAATTGAAACCAATTTAATTATCAGTTAACGATATGTCCTTGTTTCTACAAAACAAAAACTCGGTTTAAGTTTCAGTCATCTATAAAAGTCTTGAACCTACACTTTTTCAGATTATAAAATAGACGTGGTTCCTCGGATCAAATTTCCCTATCTCTGATAGTTTCTGATGTTTCTTCCCCATTTTGACCAATTAGAAATAAGGCACTCTCTGTACCTACATGTATATATTATTTAAAACTGCCCATCGCCGAACGCAAGGCGTACGACGTGTTTGGCTTAGTTGGTCGTTCATGCCTACGAAAATAGCCGTTCCCGGGTTCAATCCCCGGTATGCGCAAATTTTAGTGATGAGCGCGATTATTTGTGGTTCTGGATGTTATCTTTATCGTAATGTTATCGTATCTATGTCCTTTCTCGGGGTTCAAGTTATCTAAATACCAAATTTCACCACTTTGGCCGTGTAACCGTAACAAACAGACGGACAGGGTTACTTTCACATTTATAAAAGAGCATGTTGGACCATGTTCAGTGTAGGGTTCCGGAGCCGTCAAGTACTACAAACATAAAAAATAAAAAACAGATTTTCTATTAAAGTCAATTGGTACCGTCTAACTGCCGAATCCTATATTCAAACCGCGGACAGCCTTACTCGGATTAAAATTTGATTCATTTTGTATAGGCAAATGTCAAATTTCAACCCAAAGTAAGCCTTATCTAGATGCAGATGCGTGGTATAAGGAACTTCCATTCTCTGTCCATAATAATTATTTGATCTCGGTTCTACATACTTGTTGCGCGTCGTTACTCTTAAGCTAGGTTGGTATGTTTTACATATTATAAATTGTTGGCGCTCATATTGGTCTATTGCTAACAGATATTTAACTGTCTCATGTACAAGTAAGTAATATTTTTTAAGCAGAATATTACAATTATAAAAAATTTAATAACTCTAAATTGGAGACTAAGGATTATATGTAAATATGTTTTGAAGATACCTCCGTATGCAACAAGTCCATAGTTCAACACCGAGTCAGCTAAAGCGTGGTACTGAGTCCGCAAAGGTCTGTTTGTTTGAGGTGGTTAAGATTGATTGCACGAGCAACAATATGTTCAAAAGTAAGGTAAAAAAAACCGGGCAAGAGCATGTCGGACCACGCTCAGTGTAGGGTTCCGAAGCCATTAAGTACTACAAACATAAAAATCAACAAGTAATAACCAATTTTCTATTTAAAGTCAATTGGTGCCGTCGTACTTAGTCGTGATAGTTTTCCTTTAAAATTCGTTATATGCTCTTTCATTTGAGATTTTATTCACATTTTTAGTATTTGTAGTTTTGGCTGTAGGGGGGGAGGGGGGCGACGACTACCCTAAAAAATTTTTTTTTACATTTTATTGTACCATATTGTCGGCGTGACTAATAATATATGCATATTCATGCCAAATTACAGCTAGTACCTACTAAGATTCTCTGCGCTAGGCTGCGGACGGACGGACGAACGGACATGGCGAAACTATAAGGGTTCTTAGTTTGACTTCGGAACCCTAAAAATGTGTTTGATATTTAATATGAAAATTCGTTATATGTTCTTTCATTAAAGTTTTATTTTTATTTTTAGTATTTGTAGTTTTGGCTGCAGCTTAATATTTCATAAACGGATTACTTAATCGAAAAACTGTTTTTACAAACCCGTATTAATTTTGAAAGACCTATCCACCGACACCCGTCCTCAAGTTACGTGTAGGGGAAGAATCACTTTTTTTTTACATTTTATTGTACCACTTTGTTGACGTGACTAATGTGCATATTCATGCTAAATTACAGTTTTCTAGTACTAGAAAGAGTCTCTGCGTTAGGCTGCGGACGGACGGACGGACATGGCGATACTATAAGGGATCCTAGTTTGACTACGGAACCCTAAAAAGCCGGTCATGTGCGAGTCGGACTCGCGCACCGAGGGTTCCATACAAACATATAAGAATGTAAAATTGTATTCAGGGACAAACTTGACATTGCCGATTTATAATAGTTGTCTTTTGATCTGAAGACCTTAATCAAACTGTATTGATGATAACAACGTTTTTGTCTCGTAAATGCGGAATTCAGCTGTTATTATCTTATAACGACAGCCAGCGAGCACTCGAACAGCTGCTCGAGCTGAGTACCTTAGCGATTTATTGTATCATCATGATGTGACACTATAATGAATATAACTACCTGAACATGAAAATGCTTTCACATTAGAAGTTGTTACTCTGAAATTAAACGCCACTCGTGAGAAGACATAAGACCTGTGTAAATAGCCTCTTTACCCTTGTCTCGAGGGCGAGGTGTTTTTAAAAAAGACTTATTTATCCCTAGATTTATTTATCCTTAGATTTTTAATTGCAATATTCCAATCGCAGTGTTCAGGTATCCGCAATAGCAAACGAACGCTTTCAACCGTCCACGTGCCTCTAATCCTGAAGTCTTTGGTGACGCATGCGTGGAATGTATTGATTGGTCCGCGGCTGATTTCGCTCCAACTGGAGTGATGAGACGTGTAAGAAGTGATTTTACTCAACTTAGAAATCTTATTTGGCTAGTTTCGTACCAATGCCTGTACGGGATTGATTCTATTTGTATAGCGTGTCAGTTATTTGAACATTTCTACGAACATCATGAAGGTGACCTTGTAGACCGCGCTCGTAGACGTAATCAATGAAGCGTGGTTCTCTCGTTTTTGTTCCGAGAGAGATGTGACGATGTACTTTTGTTTTATCTGAGACCACACAATATATTTTATTTTAAGGTAGGAAAAAGAAGCAAACGAAATTATTTATATTTAAATGTAGGAAAAGTTGTTGCTCCCGATGGAACCGAAAGTGGCTGCTAGCCGCAGGTTTTGACCGAGTTCGCCCAATCTCTTGCAACACCTACTTAGGGCGACGATCAACACTCTCATATAGAGAAAAATAGGGATAACAACTAAGACTCCGAAAGAAATACTCGTGTTCATTAAAACAAATAAATTAATACACTCCCTTGAGCCAAATTAACCTAGTCCTAACGTAATTGTAAGTTCTAGGCGGGTACTATTAGTTAATAGGTAAAACATTTGCCCTATTACTGCTGATTACTGCCCTACCGCGTCGGCGACGCGCCATTGCTGTTCATTCAAGGAGCCCGTGTCTCAGAGTAACAACCCGGCACACTACCTATAATGGGTGTTGCCTGTAATAGGAGCAATAAATTTAGGGATCTACTCTTTAAACGTAGCAACATTTGTTCTACAGCTTTATAAAAATATATGAGATTTTTTAAAACAAACTAAATAGCATTTGCAATGTACTCCATCCAATAGTCCAGTTGACATCTACTGTCAGCCTACAAACTTCGTAGTTTTTGCAATACATTGCTTGCTTGAAATAACTAAATTCATTAATATTTAGTTAACAATAAGTTATTTTCAAAAGTTGTAGAATAAATGTTGTAACGTTTGTGGTGTGGAAACGATCCCTAAATTTATTGCTCCTATTACAGGCAACACCCGGTATATTTGAGTGTCTTGTGGTTAGTCAGGTCACGTGACCGTTCGCAATCTCAGAATAACTGGCGGTCGCTTCTAATTATAATTCGCATCTCCTCTATGGTTGTTCTAATGTTTCAAAAGCATGACGCAAAATAAAAATGGCAATATTCACACGGCTGGAGCAAGCTACATCATATTTTTCACATTATTCTGTCGAAATAAAATAGGCAGTAAAGTAGATACGTAACATGAAGCAAGCAAAATATTTTTTAAACATCTACTCGATGGAGTGAACACTTAGGTGATAGCTGGTAGAGACTACAGGGCTGGGATTCTACAAGGTAAGAACGATATCGTTTTTGACGTGTTTCCGTATTGTCAACGTTTTGATAACTCTTATGTCATTTACAATAATGGCGACTATGACATATACGATTCTAAAATAAGTACGTCAAATGCGATATCGTTATAACACTGTAGAATAGAGGCCCTGGGCCTATATTCTACTGCGCTAAACAATATAGCGTTTGACATGTTCAGTATCGTTTTTAACTCGGCCGCCTTACTGTCAAGTACATGAGAATTATCAAAACGTTGACACTACGGAAACACGTCACTGACGTTATCGTTTGTACCGTGTAGAACTCGGCCCAGGTAAACAAGTCTAACAAAAAGCAAGTTTAAGTAGAAAATGTTTTGATAATGTTGTCTACATATGCTAGTTACCCTTTATATTATTTTTTGTGCGATATAATAAGAAATGAAAAAACTAGATAAAACTAAATCAAAGACAATAATAATCAAAACTAAATTATAATACCTAATCTAAAAGACTGCTACCAGAGGGCATTCATTGTATGGGCATTGATTAATTATTTACAATGTACCTAAGCGATAGGAGGAATAATTATATTTATTTCGTAATAGATCTTGTGCTACGTGAACCGGAACCTCTTTTCTATAGTCGATAAAATACTTCGGTCTATCCCTATGACATTTATTTTTTTGCTATGTGAATTCCGCCCTCTGGTTATGACTAAAGTACTTATACATAATTCCTTATTAGACAATCTTAGCAAACGTATCCATCTTAATTATTAGTGCGATGATGCGTTTGTGTAGGTATTGCTTTTCAACAAACTAGTTATCTATCTGTTTCAATTATGAAATAATAAACAATGCGAAATTGACGCCGAAAATGACCTAGGCCTTGAATAGCCTCAGTATGCTCTTGATACCTACGCCAAGATAAGCGCTTGAGCTTTGATTGTTTTTGCAGACCATAAATCTTCAAAGCGCACAAAGTGACGCAAAGGAAAAATATGGAATAATTCCCAATATTTTCCTACGAGTAAGTAGTTAATGTTGGTAGAGACAGCCAAACATTTATTCATAACGTACAGTAAAATAAAATGAATAAGCAAAATGACTCAATAATTATTTAACTAGGTTGCTTAGCTAAATGTTTGTAGTCTGAGTAGGCAAGTTTTGAGGTCAACCAATTTTGCTTATTCAATGGAGTCAATCAAAGAGCTTGACCAGTTTTAAATTATTTGTTCTTATTGTAGTAATAAAGTAGAGGTAAGGTTATTGCCATAATTTTATTGCACTTATAGTCTTTAAGCAAGTTAGGTACTATTTATCGCTCAATGACAATACCCAGGGCTGGAATTCTACAAGGTGATAACAATATCGTTTTTGACGTGTTTCCGTATTGTCAACGTTTTGATAACTCTTATGTCATTTACAATAATGGCGACTGTGACATAAACAATTCTTAAACGTGTCAAACACGATATCGTTATAACGCAGTTGAATAAAGGCCCAGGTTTTCATGTTGGAAATAATGCGTAACTGTTTTAATAGGATAAAATTATTATAAATATCAAGTACGCAAATATATAAGTATTGAAATGCGTGTCCAACTGTGCGAGTCACTTATATCATCAAAACTTAATTATGCTGATACTATCTTTCGAGGTTGTTTACTAGTACGTACAATCGCCCACACAGCTGAGTGACCAATGAAGATAAACAGAGAGAAACTGTCTTGGTCGTGCACATGAGATTCTTATGTAAAATCTATATTCATCTCTTTCTACATTTTCTCACTTCCGTCTTTAATGGGCAGTTAATCGTGTGGCTGTTTGTACCAAAGTTGATACAACGCTCTCAAAATGCTTGTATTCGATTTTGTTTTAATGTGCCCCGTCGATCGCATATAAATCCATTTTAGGGTTCCGTAGTCAAACTAGGAACCCTTATTGTTTCGCCATGTCTGTCCGTCCGTCCGCAGCCTAGCGCAGAAACTCTTAGTACTAGAAAGCTGCAATTTGGCATGAATATGCATATTAGTCACGCCAACAAAATGGTACGATAAAATGTAAAAGCATATTTTTTTATGGTACCTCCCCTACACGTAACTTGGGGATGTATAGTTTTTTCTCGTCTACCCTATAGTGTGTGATGTAGTTTGATAGTTCTTTCAAAAATATTACGGGTTTGCGAAAACAGTTGTTTGATTAAGTAATCCTTTTATGAAATATTAAGCTTTAAAGCACTAATTTTTGTTAGACTCAAGTGTCCCCCCCCCCCCCCCCCTGCAGCCAAAGAGAGATTAGGTCGTACTGAGAGCAAAACGTCCTGTGTTATATTTAGTCCGCTAGGCATAATGGCTGTTTGATGAGAACGACCACAGGGAAGAATGCCCAAGGAGCAAATCGCCCGCAATTCAAAATGCCCTTGAACTAAATCGTCTTCAACCGAAAATGACAAAAAAAAGAAAACGTCCCTATGTAAATTTGTAGCTAGAGGTTAAATTACGATTAGGATGTTTTACTGTGTTTAGCAGTTTGTAGGTATACGTACCTACTTCATTCGTCAAAATTGATTAATTAAGAACGACGCTAGAATGGAAATGTATATACAAACATACATACTTAGCTGTATGTACGTGGGGGTATTTAAGTGATAGAAATACACGATTACACCGAAAATTGAGCGCTTTATTAAACGCACTCACTTAATCAGTACAAACAATTATTGGTCAATAAGCTTCAAATACGCAGACGATCGCTCGGTTCCCACTGTTCGCTGTCCGTCCAAGTGAAGAATGATCGCGAGCCGGTGGCTCCTCCACTTTTACACCCCACCCGAAGATTGTTCCAAAATGCATTCTCCAATGACCGAGGACGACCTAGAGTATTCGTTGCTAGAAAGTTCTATGCATTTGTCTCATTTTTTTCATTTATTTTTTTAAACAATTAAATAATACATTAAATAGCACCTTTAAACCACAGAGCGGTTTGTCTCGAAGTAGGAGTTCAGTGGGATTATGTTCACTAAAAAGTATAAAATAAAATAAACTATTTAAAATTAACAATAACCCGCCTTCAAAAACCTAAAATAACTTTTTCAATTGGTGGTCAGGCAAACTGAAGGCGGCGTCCCACAAATTTTTTAACCAAAAGCCCAATTCAGTTTGACTAACCTACTACCATTAAAAATTGGTTTATAATTTTAAAAAAATATATATGAACAGTTTTACTATGACAGGTTTTCAAATTACGTGTTTCACTGTATTGCGAAAAAAAAGGTGTTGGAAAGCTGTGTTTACATTGCTCTGCTTTAATATAAAACCAACGGTAAAATTCTGAGAATTTCACAAGTTAAATTGAAAATGGATTAAAATAATAAATTATTTTCTTAATAAAAAGAAACTACAAGTTTTGCTTGAGATTCTTGGATTGGTTAGTTGTGTAGGGTACATATTTAACTGCGGACGTTTTGCTCCCGTGGCCATTTAAATTGCGGGCGTTTAATCAATATGACATTTTGATTTGTTGACACATGACGTATTACGTTACGGACTTTTTTTCAAAGAGGACGTTTTGCTATGAGGACCTTACACTCCTAACTCATTGCTTCTTGAGATACAGGCGATTAAAGTGTTTACCTTCTAAAATCATCTAGGACGGCACTAATTGACTTTAAATAGAATCTTAGTTATTACTTGTTGATTTCTGTTTGTAGTACTTATCGGCTTCGAAACCCTATACTGAGCATGATCCGACATGCTCTTGCCCGGTTTTAAAAGTACATAAATAATTAGAGTTATAAAATAAACATATAATAAATGCTATAAACACATGTATGGTTTTATTGCTAAATGACGTAATCAAAAAGTGGTTCAACACGTAAACTCTTTGGTTGGATGCATGGCTAAGAAGTTAAAACAAAAGTATATAAAAAAAAAATGAAAAACTATAACGCACTAGTGCGTAATATAATATCCAACTTTTCGCACGGTATACATCTACGAAAAGTACCACTTTTTGAGCAACTGTGTTAAAAATAAAATAGTGTAGTGAGATGGACAAGCAGCGCTCTCCTCTCCTTTCTACCCGGTGGCCTAGCGTCCACCAGCTTCAAGGCTAGCAAGCCCGACACCATGATGAGTGGCAACCATTTCGGTGCCATTAAGTGCAGGGATAACCTTTTTTTTAAATGCTTTTTTTTCTGTTATGTTCATGTTATTTTATTTATTAACACCGAATAAACCATTTCTTTTCTTTTCTTCCTTTCTTTTCTTTATGGTTGAGGGAGATACATTTATACTTACATTTTAAGAGCAAGAAGTTAGGGAGAAACGTCGGCGAAACCTAGTCAAAAGTGTTTTCTTTAAAAGAACTTTATAAGATGACCTTGCTAATGTTACAAATTAGATGAGGAAATATGCTAGAATGCCTATAAATGGCCAATGGCCTTAGCTGGTTAACAATAAAACCGTGTTAGTCCGATTTGTTGTTAGAGATTTTAATGGAGCGGTGTTCATACGTAGTTCGTACATACAAACATGATAAGGTCACGGCAGATTTTACAAGATTCAGATGAAAAATTCAAAAATAAACCTCAAGAAAGCCCAAGGACCTTGCCCTAAGGACTTGATTGCATGTTGACTTAAAGAACGACCGCACTTGTGATGGCGACCTGTTGAAACGAACAATTGATTTGTTGCCAAAACAGCTCGTTGGCACAAAGTTATCAATCACCAAAATAATTGAGTTCGAATACCTACTGCATTCTTACGAGTAGTTAGTTCCGTTTCCGGGTTTAAATTATTTATTTTATTTATAGTGAAAGTGTTGAAAAATTTTAAGTAAGTATACTTACAATTATATACTTCATACTTACGGATTTCATTCTCGGCAAGACAAGGGGGTGATTCTCTCTACACAGCGCTGCGTCGATCTCAAAGGCGAGGTTTTATCCGGCAAGTTTAAGAAGTCCCGTCGGAGCGTATAAAACACATTTAGCGCGTGCCTTCTTAATTAGGCAGCTTTATACGACACTGAACTCGACTCACCTGCCTGCTGCCTAATTGAGAAGGCACGCGCTAAAATTGTGTTGTATGCTCCGCGCCTCCGACGGGACTTCTTAAACGTGCCGGATAAAACTTCGCCTTTGAGATCGACGCAGCGCTGTGTTGAGAGAATCACCCCCGGTTTTAGACAAAAGTTTTTGAAAGTAAAGAAGCTCCTATAATCTATTACAAAATATATATTTTTTAAATAGATGTCAAAATACGAGGGTGACACTGAACTTTTAGAACTGGCCACTTGTAAACAAAATAATTAAAAATAAGTTTAAATTTTGAAAATGGAACTCTTTGCCAATATTATTGAGTATGAATTTTATTCAGTTGTCATTTGTTTTACGATTTGGCGGCAAATTGAAAATTGTCTGTGTCACGTACTAAGCATGAATTTAACGCGAAAAAATTTTCGTGCAATGTTTTTTTATGACTTTCGATATCATTTAAGTCAACAAGAAAGTTATGATAGACTACGATTGGCCTTTCCCGATGAAGCCCCATCACGTGCCACTGTGTACAACTGGTTGAGTTTAAACGTGGTCGCACTAAGCTCACCGCTGATCTGCGTAAAGGACGGCCTTCTACGGCGAGGACTGAAGATAACATCAATGTTGTGCGGCGTATGATTGAGACTGATAAAAGAGTGACCTATCAGCAGATTCGGACAAGCTTAGGCATCAGTATGAGTCAAGTGCACAAAATCCTACATGAACGTTTAGCGGTCAGGAAGCTTTGTGCCCAGTGGATACTTCATAATTTGACCGAGGCCCAAAAACTCCATCGTGTTGATTGGTGCCGTGAAATGATTGAAAGATGTAACGCAGGTGACTCAAATGCTGTGTTCAACATACTTACGGGTGACGAAAGCTGATTGATTGATGAATCTGCTCAGTGGGTGTTTCCTACCGAGGAGTTGCCAACTAAAGTGAAGAGAGGTCGAAGCGTGGGAAAAAAGATGGTGGCCTCGTTCTTCGGAAGGACAGGTCATTACGCGACAATTGTTTTAGAGGATCGAAAAACAGTTACTGTAGAGTGGTACACTAACAATTGTTGGCCACTTGTCTTGGAAAAAGTTCGGGAGAGACGACCTCGCAGTGGAATCCTCCTTCACCACGACAACGCCTCGTCGCACACCGCCAGGCGTGGAATTACTGGGTCTTTCGCCGTATAGCCCCGATCTCGCACCTTGCAATTTTTATTTACTCCTGAAAATAAAAGAAAACCTACGAGGAAAACGTTTTGTGGACGCCGAGGAAGCTGTGGCTGTGTTTCAAAAGGCCGTCGAAGAGACCCCTAAGGACGAGTGGGCAAAGTGCTTTTCTCAGTGGTTCCATCGGATGCAGCGATGTATTGACATAAATGGACACTATTTTGAAAAGATATAATAAAACGAAAAACTTGCTAGTTTACTCAGTTTTTGATTTCCTAAGAAATATCAGTTTGACCCTCGTAACACCCTTTTGACATAAAAAAACGAGTTACAGTACAGGCCCATTTTACTACAAATGAACATAAATACGTGATTAAATATGGGAATATTTCGCATTACTAGCACCAGAAATATACCGTAAATCCGAACTGTAATAAAAATAAATCAATATTTTACCCGGTTGTAACCACTCTATGTGTATTATGTTCTTTTGCTAACTTTAGTTAAATTAGCTATGCTTATTCCGATTACTGACTATAAAACCAGAAAGTGATAGAATTGTTTTTTTTTTAATTTCTCTCTATCCCGAAAGAGATGAGACCCATAGGCTGTCCAAGAAGCGGTTATGCTTCTTCAGTTCAGGTACTAGGAGATCATAAATAAGTAACTGTAAAATGACTGCCAACTTGAATTAAACGCAATTCACATAACGTGTCAGCAGTCTTCCTTCAGCTTAGGTACCAGGCAATCAATAACAAGTAAGGAATAGGTATACTTGCTCCCAACGACGACCGGCTAAACACACGGCTGTATTTGGTACTACCTGACTCACTCATCAAACCCATAGGATATTTCGCGATGAACTAGGTAGATCCTTGAAATTTGGTATCAAGGTAAGGTAGATCCTATACACAAGTAAATGAAAAAAAAAAAAAAAATACGATTACCCTACGATTATGCCTTTGATCGGAAAATAGTCAAATTAAAACTCCTTATGCATAGAAAATTTAATACCAAAGTTTGATTAAAAAACGAATTATTAACATGTCTTTATAGTTGTTGGTATTTCTGTAGCTCTGCCTACCCCACTCTGGGAATGAAGACGGATGTTATGCATGCATGCAAAGTTTGATTAATTACATACATACACATACATAACGTCACGCCTTCATTCCCAGAGTGGGGTAGGCAGAGCTACAGAAATACTAACAACTCTAAACAGACTTGTTGATAATTCTCTAACCATATTTTGCACAATCAGGCCAAGAAGTTTATTAGTGTATTAGTGACAGGTTGCAAGCCCATCGCCCAACAATACTACAAGCCCTTATTCCCTGAGTCGACTCTTACGACATCCACGGGAAGACATGGAGTGGCACTATTCTAACCCGGCAACCACACGGACCAAAAATTATTTTTGATTAATTTAACAGAAATATATGTTATATGTAGATCAATATCATCAATCAATATAAAGCAGAGATATTTTGAGCTTTAACTTTTCCATTTTATTTAATAGCCAACAGATTACATGATATTGTCATGCTTTTATACATTTAGACAACTAACAAGTTAGGACTCGGTATACATTTACATATTGGCAATAAATGAATCTTACTGCAAACAGTCTAGTGCCAAAGTTGGCAACCTCTTAGATAGAACCAGGGACCGGAACCGCTTAGCATTAAAGGGGTTTTCGGTAGGGTATTTGATAGACTTGTTTTTACAAACCCCAAGGATGAGCTAAGCCTATCGTTGACATAGTCCAATGAAAGGGCAACCAAGCGATACAATTAATTCGACTAAGCGCTAACCCATTCCCAATACCCTATCATCTGTTACCCTTTTTAAACTTGATCGAACGGTTTCAAGCTTTTTTAATCTCTATGCGCAAGTGTTTCGACTTATTATTGCACTACCTAACAATTGAATGGGTAGCGGCGGCAGGTGAGTAGCGCATGCGAGACGGCGAGGTGAGCCAGCCGAAATGTGCCGAATGCGGCCGAGGCTTTGTCATAGAGTCGCACTGTTCGCTACGTCAAACAATAGTAAACCTAATTATCGTTTCCACAAAATGTACATTGTTTTGTTTGGGATTTGCTTTGAATTTGTTTTTTTTAAGGCTGTAGGTTCAACTGACTTTGGTGGATTTTGGCGTAAAGTGTTTGTTTACTTTCAGAAATGAGTGATCAGGGTCGATTAAATAAATTGTATACTACCTACGTAGTTAGCTAAGTTCTTAGTTCCATCTGAAATATTAGATATTTTTTAAATAAAATCGTCAGTTAAAAAGTTTCGCCGACGAATTTTCAAAGAAAACAAAATGGAAAGCTTGCTTTGCGCAGGCAAATTACGATGTTATAGGTGGGCGCAATTAATATGGCGCGCGGATTATGCAATAATAGACTCTCTATCAACGGTGTAAGCGCTTCCATACGCGCATTATTAATTGTGTCGTGCTATAAACACGGTTAATATTAATAAATATTAAATATTTGTAAAATGAGAAGTAGCTTTTTAGGGTTCCGTAGTCAAACTAGGAACCCTTATAGTTTCGCCATGTCCGTCCGTCCGTCCGTCCGTCCGCAGCCTAGCTCAGATACTCTTTATACTAGAAAGCTGTAATTTGGCATGAATATACATATTAGTCACGCCAACAAAGTGGTAAAATAAAATCTTGAAAAACATTTTTTTTAGTGTACCTCTCCTACACGTAACGTGGGGATGATTTTTTTTTTCTCGTCTACCCCATAGTGTGGAGTGTCGTTGGATAGGTCTTTAAAAAATATTGCGGGTTTGTAAAAACAGTTTTCCGATTAAGTGATCCGTTTATGAAATATTCAGCTTTAAAGCGCTAATTTTTGTTAGAGTCAAATGTTAACCATTATTTAGCCTTTGTTCTTTTCGAGACTGTTGAGGAAATCAAAATGATTTACATACATTTTGTACGCTGTAAATCACTATTTACCTATTGTTATATTATACGAGTATAGGGTTAATTAAACCATCACTGCGATCTAAATAATTTACTTACGTTTTTAAAGTGTAAGCAAGCCATTATTCACAAATTGTTCCATATATAAGGTCGATTATTTAATGAGACTGGTTTATAGTTAAGTACATATTTTTAGTGTAATTATGTACTAATTGTTCAATATAAGGTCAATTGTTTAATGAGACTGTTGATGATCAAAATGATTTATTTATTTTTCATATTTTTACAGTTTACCTATTGTTATATATAAGGTTAATTATTATTAAATGAAACTAGCTGTGATCAAAATTATATTGTAATGTAGAAGGTTAATTATTTAATGAAACTATTGTTGAGATCAAAATTATTTAGGTAGGTACTTATTTACTTGTATATTTATACAGTGTAAATCATTATTTACTTAAGTACAAATTTTTTAAAGTGCATCCATTCAGCAGTCCATTATTAAACCAATGTTTTAAAAAAACCGGCAAGAGCATGTCGGACCATGCTCAGGTAGGGTTCCGACGCCGCTTATAAATACTACAAACACCAAAAACTATCTCTAAAAACAACAAGTATGAACTATTTTACTATTTAAAGTTATTTGGTGCCGTCTTAGCTAATTTTCGTAGGTATAAACACTAGTCGCCTGTATCTCAAGAACCAATCATGTCTACTTAGTGGTGATAGTTTTATATACCTTAAAAATTCGTTATATGCGCTTTCATTCACGATTTTTTTCAGATTTTTATTATTTGTAGTTTTGGCTGTAGGGGCGGGGGGGGGGGGGACACTTGACTCTAACAAAAATTAGCGCATTAAAGCTTAAAATTTCATAAACAGATCCCTTAATCGAAAAACTGTTTTCACAAACCCACAATATTTTTGAAAGACCTACCCAACAACATGCCACACTATAGGGTAGACGAAAAATAAAAAATCATTCCCACGTTACGTGTAGGGGAGGTAAGTACACCAAAAAAAAAATTCTTTTAAGATTTTATTTCACCACTTTGCTGACGTGACTAATATGCATATTCATGCCAAATTACAGCTTTCCAGTACTAAGAGTCTCTGAGCTAGGCTGCGGACGGACGGAAATGATCAAAAATGTAATTATTTACCTTAAGACATTAAATAGGTAAACGTAAGTTTTAAAGCTTGCTTGATATATTTTTTTAGTTCTTCTTGAGAATCGTCCTGGTACGTTTCCATGTTAAAAATACTTTCAAATCAAACAAAATTTATTATTTAAAAGTCAACCAGCTCTCGCGTACACTTATAATAATAAAATAGCTTGCACTTTTTGCAGTAGGTACTTGCACAAGCGGCCATCCGTCACGCAGCCAAACGTCTTTATTATTCCGGCGGGAACATGAACTAAGAATTATTAAACAACATTATCATCTCAATCCCGTCCCGTCCCGACACGAACTTAAATAAAGTAGGCAAGTAACGTCAGGCTAGACAGAAATCGCCCAAATGCGCAAAAAAGAGAGAGGCGATCGATGGGGTAAAACCCAGTTAATGCTAAGCGCTTCAATATTAAACTACCGAAACCCTAATGAAATTGGTAAGCTCTATGGAAGTGGTTAACTAGTTCAAAGGGGTTCCCCTAACGTTAAGGTAACACAATCATAGGGTAACCACATCGATTGGGTAGCCAAATGATAGGCTTACCCTATCGATAGGGTTAATCAAATGAAGGGGTTTTCCGGTCCCTGGATAGAACTACTTTTGGTGGCACATGAGACCTTGGCCTTTTTTTACCTTTAGGTTTTTGGTGGGATTAGAATAATCAGGAGGAACAAGCATTGTTCATTCAATACATTTTTAGACATTTAGGCAGAAAAAGTTACGCTGGCCGAGTGAGTCATTTACAATACCAGGAAATCTTTAGTTAGATATCGGAGTAAATGATAAAATTAATCGCATCATCGCGTCGTTTCCACGACATTCGTACGAGTACCTACCTATATATTACTTTTAATAAAAAACGTTTAAAAACGGTTTAATTTTGTAATTAATAATATAATAATCATATCAGAAGACAATTTCACACAAATTGACCTAGTCCCAAACTAAGCTCTAGGCTTGTACTATGGGTACTAGACGACAATACTTAAATTTCTTTCGTATTGGATAGGTTCGTTTGCTAGAGTTACTAGGACGCGTACCTACGTTATGGCAAGGCGCTTCTCGGCCGTTGTCAGGCTGTCGCAGGCCGGCGAGCGACGACATTAAGCTGAGATGAGGATAACGAAACGAAATACCTACCGGAGGGGAATTTACGAATAAGGAAATATTCTCTGCGATTTTCGGTATCTATTACTTTTGCGCTGACTTCTGCGACAACCTGCATAAATTATTTAAATTAAGTTTTAAATTTGGTACCCAAAAATAGGCTACTTGCCTCATATTAAATTTGGCTTAATAAATTAATATTTTCTGTAGTATTAGACTTAAGAAACCAATATTTATCGATTTCAGATATTAAAAGTGTAAGATGGCTACGTATTTTTTATTTAAAATTGTTCATTTTTATTTTTTAATTTGAACTCTGAAAACGCTGTCGGACTTGTTGTGACGTCATAGGACTCTAAGCAAACTTCATGTCAGTTCTTATACGAGTGAAATTCGCAATGGTATATTCTGTAAGTATTCTGTGCTGTGACATGACATTGACATTTATGACTCATGGACTTTGAGGTTGTGTTATGATCGTAGTCGTTTTAACATTAGTAAAAACCTAATCTGTGTATTATTGTTACTGCTTTCTAGTTTTATTGATAAGAGCAATCATGGATGTTGGATTCGTGAATGCAGATAGCACAAACTTACCAAGAATCGACACATTGATGGTCGGTAATTTTTTTGCCTTGAATCCAGATTTCTGCTCTGCCGAGCTTATTATTATTGAAGATAAAAGTTTTTGTAGAAACTGAATAACTTATTAAGTAAATACTAACATCAAAGTGATCTTCGCAAAAAAACAAAAATTGTTCAGTCGATAAAGTCAGGATCCTTTTTAGCAAGTTTTAGCCATGTATTTCGCATATTTATTTCCTGGGCATTCTAATCCATAATTTCCCTGGGGTCGTAATTGATGCGTTCTTGCATTCTCGGAATATACAATAACGTTAATTACTATATTTTCCATGTAAACTGGTGGAAGTCATGGTTTTTATTAATAAAAGTATCGAGGTTTCGAAAATGATAAATTGTTTATCTATATGTCAAATGCTCTCGTCAAATGTCAAATGTTTGTTTTCGGCCCGTATGACGTCACAGCACAGATAATCTATAGACTAATATGGCTGTAAGCGTTTTCGCCTGTTAACGAAAACTAAACCTTTAAAATAAAGTTTTGCGGTTTTGTAGGTCCTAAAAAAATATGGGAATATTTTTTTTCATCTATTCGGACAATAATTAATAACTTGAGACCTACTTACTTTAAAACAGAGTCAACTAGCCTATTCCAACAATCACCTACACAGTAACACATAATGTGTTATTATGAGCTTATGTTTAGTAAATTCATTTAAATTTCTACTGACCTAACGGTACAACAATAAATAAAAACCGCCTTCAGAAACTGAAAAAATAACTTTTGTTTTTTAAAACGTTTAATACATTGGTGAACATCTGGACTCCTTACTGAAAATAGTTAAAATCACTATGTATGCCTCTGAGTTCCGTCGATTTTTCCAAGATCCCATCATCAGATCATTAGTTCCTGACAATAAGACCGAATCGGGAGTATACCCTATCAAACCAAAAAATAATTTTGAATATCAGTCCTCTGTTGACAGAGAGATCGGTGAACAAAATTAAAAAAATACATACAGTGTAAACATAGGATATCCTCTCTTTTTTTAAGGTCTGTTAAAAAGCGATGCCGATAAGCAAGAATCTGGTATGAATTCAAACGGATTTATTTTGATTCTATTGTGTGTGGGTACGCCCGCATACAATTCATTTATAACAATACATAAAATGCTCTAGAGTTGTCAAGATGTTAACAGATATAAACCGGGCAAGAGCATGTCGGACCATGCTCAGTGTTAATGGATGAAAAGTATTTTATATTAATTAAATATACTAAAAAATATATTGCAAGTGGGTTGTCTAAAAAAACAGTCGTTTTTTTTTGAATATCACCGTTTTGGTTGTATCCATTTGAAGTAGTTTGGTGAAGGTCGTTGTATACTCGGATTTTAGACTGGAGATAATGGGACAATAATCTTAGTCATACAGGAACCAATTGCTTACAATTATACTTATGTCTTACAATTACACTTATGTCGAGTATAACCCGGGGTGCCCCGGGCAAGGATGTATCATGTTATCAATATTATCACGATCTTTAATTGGCTAACCTATACTAGAATTCTGTCATAGTGAAGTACCGTCAAAGCGCAACAAAACCAACTAAATCAAAAGTGGACTGTAAAGTAGATCTGTGCCCTGTGTTAGAAAAAGAAATCGGCGAGGTTACAGGAGTAGAGTGTAGTTGGATTAGGTGTTTATCGATTATATTTAAAAAAAAAAAGGTATTTATTGGCGACTGGACGCCGGGTGGCGCCCAGTCGCGTTTCAGGTGAGTGTCGGGTCTCGAGCCGCAGCGCGCAACGCTGGTCGCGGGCGGCACAGCGGCGCGCGCCCACGTGCGCCAGCGCCGGGAATAGCCCGCGCTTCCCGCTCACAACCACGGACCACGCCGCGCAAAGCACACCGTCAAATCTCCGTTCCTTTAATCTAAATCGCGTACTTATTCATCGTATTGTGATAACTGATAATTGTTCGTCCGGTGATTTGAATTTTTGCTCCTGCAATAATTAAGTTCAAAACTAAGGTGTTACTTCCAAAATAATAGTGTAGATATTAAGTTACGTGACATTGAAGTGGTCGAGGTCCTGTCGTGGGAGTCGAGTGGGAATTAGAATCGGGAGTGCATCGTATATCAGTGCGGGGGCGTGGCGGTGGCGGTGCGGGCGCGGATGCGATGCGTGAGCAACTCGCGGCGCTGCTGCGGAGTGCGGTGCGCGCGCCGGCGCCGGACGGCGTTAAGCTGCGCTCGCGCACCTTCGCACCCGTTCACGTCTTCCCAGATGAAGGTCGATCCTAACCTAACAGGATAGCATGCAAAAGTGTATATTTTACATCAGTAACGTATTTTATCATCATTATCATCAACGTACTTGTAACTATTAAAATGTCTCTCTCTTGCCCGCGCTGGTAGCTGTGCTTTAAGCGATTTTAAGCGAATAAATACATGGTTGTCTTGCATTTGGCCAAATATTGATTATGTGATTCTATGTTTTGCCACATTTTTGCTGAAATTCAAGTTTATAGAAACGTACTTACTTTTTATCGCGATAATGGTTCTGGTATAACTATGATCAGATGTCAGCATGATAATTTAGCTAACTCAATTTTAACACTAAATACAACTTAGAGGCCACCGTTTAAAATATATCTTAATAACTGATACTGTTTATTGTTCTCAAAACCGCTTTTTAACACGTGGACAGCAACAGTAATCGTCTCTTTAAAACTTTTAGTATTAGGTAACCAATACCATAACCATTATAGCATTTATAACGCAGAGAATATAATAGCTTATTGAAGAATCAATAAATAGTGACATCCCCACTGCTCATCTAAACTGCTCAACTGATAAAAAATCGTATCATAAATATATGAGGTAGGTTTAAGTCACGTTAGACGTCCAGCTGGCCCGAAGGGCAAACACGCAGGAATAGGAGCCCCGTCGACTAAGTTAAATTTAATTTTGATATAAAAATCTTTGGTCAGTTAGAATGTCGTCGAAATGTGTTTTAGGCGTATTTATTCGCATATTGCAATTTGAAACCAGTACACGCCGCGTATGGCCTGCGGACGAACCGAGACGAGGCGACGATTCAAATAACCGTTACCAATTTTCCTTGTACAGTCGACTATAAAGAGATGTATCCACTTTTTCACGTTATTGCATTGTAATAAGGTTGAAACTGGAAACATTTCTTTGTAATCGACTGTACCATGTACCATGCATTGTATATTTACTTAATTAAGTAATTGGTTTGCTCATAAAAATTGCAAATCTATAACTCATTTGGATAAAACCTTTTTATACGCAGGCAAAATACCTTAGGCTTTTTATAGGCAAGGGTTACATGCTTAAGCAATTCAGTTTAGGATGAGTGTAGGGGACAGAGTTATAGCGGTTACACGATTCTTCCTCTTTCTCTTATCGTGAACTGAATTTCTTAGCAATGTCATGATAATTCCCCTGTACATACATAAATTGTAACAAATGCAAGTGAATAACGAAACAAATAAATTTGAAGCGGTCAATTATGATTTCTGATAAATCCTCATTCTCCGTTATGAAGATGAATAAAATTTATTTGACGAATTAACTAACTACCTACGCGCCATTACAAATATTGGGTCGCAGTGACTCTGTTATTTATTGTGTTCATAGTTCCGAGTCACTACGACATACTTGTAATGGCGCTTAAGTAGTTAATTCATTCGCCTAACAATTATTCATCCCCATAACGGAGGATGTGAATTATCCTTAATTGACTGTTCGAATTTATTTGTTTTGTTTTCAAAATCATATTACATTTGTTTTCAATTATTCCGCCGCCATTACTGTCAAGTAAATAAGAGCTATTAAAACTGTTTCCCCAAATGAATAGATGTCCTGTTGATTTAACCCCAGTCACGGATGTTTAATATTATTTTGATTTAATGTATAGGATAATTATGATAATATGTATTGTGGGGGTGGTGAGGTGCTCTTCAATTAAACTTTAACACATGTATTTATTTATAATTATGGTTGCTTATTTATATAAAACATTTAAACATTATGCACGTCTCGAGGTTCTGTCTAATGGCCGTATTAATAAACTGATCTCGACTTTAATGCCCGTCTCAAGGTACGTCCTAATCACTACATAGTATAAAACAAAGTCGCTTTTTCTGTCTCTATATCCCTATGTATGCTTAAATCTTTAAAACTGCGCAACGGATTTTGATGCGGTTTTTTGTAATAGATAGAGTGATTGAAGAGGAAGGTTTATATGTATGATACTTTAATCCGGAGCGAAGCGAGGGCGGGTCGCTAATTAACGATAAATCTTAGAAACCTGTAATTTTTGAAGCGTTTTTAGACGAGTATTACAATCGAGATCGTTTTATTAATGCGGCCCTAAATCTTCCTCCTCCTCCTCCTCCGGCTCCTTATGACAGCCAAGTCATCTCTATAGAAACACTCCATGTTCCTATTTCAAACATCGGGTCATAGAAGCGACGTGGAGGTCTTCAACCTTCACATCTTCCCCCCGCTTATTTAAATAAGCAATCTAGTTATAGGTACATTGCAATAAAAAATAGCTACGTTCCTACGTGGGAAATAAAGTCATACTTTACGGCAGGATGGCAACGATTAAATCCAACGTTTCAATTACATTGCCATACTCAAAAACTGGAATGAACGAAAAATGCATGCAGTAAAACTAAATTAGTTCGAAAGCAATCCGTCAATATTTGTTTTAATAAAGACCACACACTTTGAAATTATTCTTATGCACATCTGGATGGTCACAAGCTTGGTGGATAATAACACTAGGATATACCCTAGATATACATATGTGAGTGGGTTCCACCAACCCAGCGCCATAAACTCACTTCTAGAACAAATAATCGCGATCGACGAAGAGCCTTCTTCCTCGGCTCGCATGACGTAGCTCAGCCATCTACCGTGTCTGATGCTACGGCAAAGTTTGGTCATCTTTTGCTGTCATCTTTTTCATCGCGATCGATGAACAGGTGTCTTCTTCCTCGGCTCGCATGACGTACCTCAGCCATCTACCGTGTCTGATGCTACAGCAGAGTTTGGTCATATTTTGCTGTCATCTTTTTCATCGCGACCGATGAACAAGTGTCTTCTTCCTCGGCTCGCATGACGTAGCTCAGCCATCTACCGTGTCTGATGCTACGGCAGAGTTTGGTCATATTTTGCTGTCATCTTTTTCATCGCGATCGATGAACAGATGTCTTCTTCCTCGGCTCGCATGACGTAGCTAAGCCATCTACCGTGTCTGATGCTACGGCAGAGTTTGGTCATCTTTTGCTGTCATCTTTTTCATCGCGATCGATGAACAGCTGTCTTCTTGTGCGGCTCGCATGACGTAGCTCAGCCATCTACCGTGTC
Source organism: Acleris holmiana (assembly GCA_949316455.1). NCBI lineage: Eukaryota > Metazoa > Arthropoda > Insecta > Lepidoptera > Tortricidae > Acleris > Acleris holmiana. Next base: position 17,481,108 of record OX438762.1, on the reverse strand, counting down.
TGATGCTACGGCAGAGTTTGGTCATATTTTGCTGTCATCTTTTTCATCGCGATCGATGAACAGGTAGGTGTCTTCTTCCTCGGCTCGCATGACGTAGCTCAGCCATCTACCGTGTCTGATGCTACGGCAGAGTTTGGTCATATTTTGCTGTCATCTTTTTCATCGCGATCGATGAACAGATGTCTTCTTCCTCGGCTCGCATGACGTAGCTCAGCCATCTATCGTGTCTGATGCTACGGCAGAGTTTGGTCATCTTTTGCTGTCATCTTTTTCATCGCGATCGATGAACAGGTGTCTTCTTCCTCGGCTCGCATGACGTAGCTCAGCCATCTACCGTGTCTGATGCTACGGCAGAGTTTGGTCATCTTTTTCACAAACAGCTTGCCTTCGATGCAGCGGTACATGAAAAATTAAAACCACTTGAGACAAAAATTAACACATCAGTTCCATAGCTCCTTGAAATCTTTATTTAGTAGTTCCCTATTTATCATAATTACCTAATCCATGGCTTTCCTGTTTACGAATAGACCCCTAAAATCACTACAATTATAAGTGACCGATGGCATCGAACCATCGTTACCCGAGTTTGCTATGAACTCATAATAGGTTTACCTAAGCCATAATTACTATTAACTAACCCCGAGCGAATCGTTTGCCGTAATAAAATGATGAAAACCAATTCACCATTCCCCTGATTTCTATGAAAACCAATGGGTTTACCATTTTAAGCACCCGTCTCACACATTCAGAATATGACGAAGTCATGTTATTCACAATACCTATAAATTATGAAAAATAATTAGGAAAACTTATGTAAAACTTGTACTTACATAAATTGACGTGAAATTTTAAAGCTTATTTACGTGACTAACATTGACGTGTTCCTTGTTTAAACAATGACTTGATGATTATAATTACCTATTTTAGTTTAACATTGCAGAAATAGAAATTAGTAATAATTAAATGATATACCTTTAAAAATAATATGTATTAGGAAATAGCTAAATACTAATTCGACATCAATACGTGAACAAAAAATAATTAAGAACCTCTTACACACTTTATAAACACTAAACACAATAATAAAACATTAATGTCGTGATAATCCACCTGCTCCATTCCCTTCCTATCCTCAGGATCAGCTTCATTCTTCCAACATTTTCTTGCCATGTCCACGTCTATAATGATTGCCTTTTGAAATTTCTTCTCGCTAAAATTTTGAACGTGACCGCCTGTGCTCCGCATTTACCTAATTGAAATATTTAGCGGATTTTTTTTAGCGGATATTTATTGCTATCAGCTCTTTATTTGTACGGGGCAACAAACACCAAATGTGGCGGTGGTGGAGTGCTCTACAATTAAACTTTAACACATGTTTACTTAAATTTATTCATATGGTTGCCTATTTATATAAAAGCATTAAATTTTGAGAAATCGTTTTAACTAAGTATATGTCACAGCACTACCGTGAAACAAGCAGATAAATAAACAAACAACAGTACCTATATTGCAGGATGTCACGTATTCGACTCGACATTAATATTCTGAACTATTTATCAAGTGGTAACTCCGTTTTTCTTAGTAGGTACCTATATCGTATTTATTTAAGCCACGTGATAATTCTCATCATCTATTAAAGTGTTGTTACGAAATTAGGCTAAGAAAATAAATTTTCAGGGCCTCTATTCAGGTGCGTTAAAACGATATCGTGTTTGACACGTTTAAGAATCGTTTATGTCACAGTCGCCATTATTGTAAATGACATAAGAGTTATCAAAACGTTGAGTTATCAAAGAGTTATAAATGGTTTTCAAAAATCAATCAAAAATCAAAATCAAAATGTTTATCCAGTAAATAGGCCACCATAGGTAATATGAATTGAATTTACTAGCGTTTCCGATAAGACCATCATTGCGGAGAAGAGAGATCATTTTTTCAAAGACAAATCGTTAAGGACTAAAATTAAGAAACTAACTTTTCCATTTTATCACGAAATTTAACGTATCTAATTTTCAGCTAATTTTCGTGACGATGGAAAAGTTTAATTTTCTTACTTTTTGTCCTTTACGTTGTACACTTTTTTTGAAAAACTTCCATGTGCGATATATTATTTGTAAGTAGGTAGAAGATTTATTTACCACACGTGATGATACCATAAAAAAACGATAAATCTGTGGTTTATATTTACCTAACATGAGTTTTGTGATTTATTTGTAATCACGGCTGTCGCGTGATTCCCCAGCTGGCGGGTTTGCATAAGCATATTAAATTTTGCATGTACATACCAGTAAATAAGAGTATGTAGGTATACTCTATTCCCTAAGAAAGAAAGAAAGAAAGAAAAACATGTTCTATTTTCGAAAATAATTGTGGATACGCTATCAAATGTACTAATGCTACGGGTGCCTAATAAGATAATTAATTACTAACTGGTCTCAATATCTAGATAACGCCCAAAAGAAGGGAATAAAAGTTTATTTTGATTTTCTTTAATTTTGACATTACCTATTGTAACTTTTTTTCTTATTGCGTGTTTGAGTTTGCTGCTTTATTTCCAATCATATAGAGAATAAAAATTGTTCAACTAAGTAGCTTTATATTAGCAAAATATTTATCAGCCTGTAGATACTGACGCGATTTGGCAAAGATTATACTAGTTTGCTCACCACTCACACTCGTTACCTATAAAGTAGGAGTGCTGGTTGTATTTGGTCGAACAGTTGTAGCTGTAAGTGTGGAATACACATATACGTACACGTACTTACATTTATTCATACAGTGTGTAAATGGTATACGAAAGTTCCTTTTAACTGTGGTTAGTACAACCCCTACTGAGCACATTTAGGCAGCTTTAGTTAAAATTAAATAAAAAAAAGTAACCATACAAAATAATTTAACACGCAATGTATAACGAAAAATGCAATGAATTAAAAACGCAATTAATGACGTTTCAAAGTTAAGTATTACCTATTAAAGCTGAGGCTACTTAAGCCGAAATACACATTTTCACAAGTAAACCATTACGTACTTACCTGACAGATGGACTTCGATGTACATTGCGGGTCGATAGTATGTTCAAAAATTAATAACGGTGTATACGTTAGCGTAATCAAAATAATTCTTTCTGTTAATGATTAGTAGAGTTTTAATCTATGTCCAGTTTTAATAAACGCCCATATACCATTTACACACTGTATAACTTGTTTTGTCGCTTGCAAGGGTACTGTATCAGCGAGCTCTATCTTGGCGAGTGTAGCTGCATATGTAGCACAAATGTAAACTATTGTAGGTATGTGATGAAGCTGATGAACCTATATTATACGTCTGTACCTAAGTACCATGATACTATGCCGCGTCATCACTACATATGACTGTCCCACTATATATGCTTAGATTTTTAAAAATAGTCAACGGATTTAATAATAATAATAATAATAATAATCACAGGACAATGTCACACAAGTCCCAAACTAAGCTCTAGGCTTGTACTATGGGTACTAGACAACGATAAACTTACTTATATAGAGAAATATATACTTAAATACATAGAAAACATCCAAGACTCAGGAACAAATACTCGTGCTCATCACACAAATATCTGCCCTTACCGGGATTTGAACCCAGGACCCCCTAGCTTCGAAGGCAGGGTTTTTTTAATATCTTTTTTCATGCGGTTTTTTTAATAGATAGAGTGATTCATGAGGAAGGTTTATATGTCTAATACTCTAACTCGGAGCGAAGCGAGGGCTAGTCACTGGTTTCAATAAAATCGGTACCTAAGTTATTTTATGTTACAAGGCGATGGTGTTTTCAAAACTTCCATGCGGATCGAACACACTGATCGTTACCATTGTGATTCGTTTCACGAACTGAATAGTTTTCAAGGAACCACGTGACGAATACGTGGTGTACGTGATGTGGAGCACACTACAATCTGCATACGTGTGTCCGGCGCGTCGTCAAAATGCATGCGTCAGCAGCGTCCGTGAGCGCTCGCTGAAGTTACGAGATGAGGTGTTCACTGCGATGGATACCAAATTAATTAAATCATTCGCTCGCTACACGATCTGCCTGACGTAGAGGACACGTGAGCAAAAATGTTGCTGAAACAGCGTAGCACTTGATTACGTATTAGTTTTAGAGAGCGGAAGAGCCCTGCGGGCCCGGCCTAGAGACAGGACGCGCGGTCGTCGGGATTACCTTCACGGGTGTTTGGCAGCGCACACGCAGGCAATCACCGCGATCAGATCACTTATTGGCACAGACACTTCGGTGCTACGTTGTTGTTTTACTCAGAAATTCAGACCTATAATTGTATTTTCGCATTAACACGTTAGACGTTAATAGCCAATTATTTACAGCGCAACAAGCACTTGGTTTGTTAAACTTTGTAAATTGTGATGTTGTTATGTTTGAGAATAATGCGCACGAATAACTCCTCTGTTTATCCAATTTTTTTATCTTTACACAAAAGGCCGTTGTTGGCTTTCCGGCCCTTACATCAAATTGTTATGGGTATTTTAGGTGAGCACCTCTTTTTTGCTGAGTTATCAATATCCTAAATGTGTTAATTTTTTACTTATGTATTTCCAAAGATTTTTATCAAGATTTATTCACTTAATTTGTTTCTTTTAAAATAATGTCTTTATTTAGTTTCGTTTTAAAAAATATCATAAGTATAAATAAAGATTGTGTAAATAATGAAGATTTCAATACTTTTTTGTGGTTGGATTTTTTTCAGATCATAGGACATACATTGGCTCTACTCGTATGAATATGAACTTCTCCAGGCGCAAGGCGTTACCTAGGAACTTCCTGTCAAAAATCAGCAATAGTTACCTATGTGTCGTCATGTTCTGCATTCAATAGGTGTTACTCAATGACGTATACAAATGACTTCATTCCGTTCGAGTTATGTTATTACTTTATTATAAAACAGTTAACATAAGCGGCCGAGGCGAAAGATAGGTTAGGTTAGGTACTACACGCGGATTAACGTCAAATCGCTTCGTCAGTTTTCGAAAATCGCTTACGTTACGCCGCCACCCTGGGGCCGAGCACGCTGCCACGGGACTTAGTGTCTAATGACGTCAAACGGAAACTAGTGTCAAATATTATTATGAAATTATTAAAATGACAGCCAACCGGGAATTAAGTTGCTTAGTAATAAAACGACTCAAATCACACAAAACATATTTTTATTTGAAACCATAGTTCTTTTTACTTACGTTGGAATATAGAATACACGAATTAGAGTCCCGACCCTATGTCAAAAATTGTCTCGTGGCAGCGTGCTCGGCCCACAGAGGCCCTAGTCAACTCAAGATGCGTTCGCTAACTAGCGTTTCTATTCGTTTTGTTTTTAAACACATTGCGTCACTGGTAGAGCACTTCATACGAAAAATCACGTAGGGCCTCGATCAGTGAACCGTTGAGAAAATAAAAGCCCTTTTCAAATCAAGAAACGTTTCATTATTATAAATCCCTAGAACACGATGAGAGATTTGAGGTTAATGGAACTTAAGAGATGAACTTATAAATATTGAGTTGATTCAGACGAAGATATTAAATTACAGCTGTCTTTTTTCCAAATCCATTAAATATTGATGAAATGTTTAAAAAGATATTACTATAGAACCCATAAGTTACTTCTGGTTTGTTTTATAACAAACCTGGACAAGAAAACCGGTTTCAGAAAAAAACTTTTAAAATTCAGTCCAGTTAATCCGTTAGGTATTTCGTGATAAAAATTGTATTTTTATACTGTTACGTTAGTGATCTACTTATAAAAACTGTTGGTTTGGGCTGAAAGTTAAAAGATTAGAAAAAAAAGACTTGTATAAATTGGAGTTTGTAAATTACTCATCTGGCATAATATTCATATTCACCTCCATGAACATTAATAAGTTCTCGTCTGAAAGCGTTTTCAACGACGCGGCGCGGTGCGTGCGGTATCTTTTTAGTAATTTGTAGGTGCTGAATTAACAAAATTTTATGAAACTTAACTTTTTTAAACCTAACTTCATATTTAGTCCGTTACTCGAACAGTTAACTTCGTTAATTAACGATTAACGGATTAACGAGTTAATTTTACTCGAAAAATTAACTTCGTTAATGAACGGATAAACGAGCTAATGCGCAACTATGAAAGCCAAGTACTATTATTAATTCATATACCTACTTCGGTCTTGCTGTACTTACACATAATACTTAACTAAAAACAGAATAAAGTTAAAAGCAGTCACTCCCAAAATACCACAATTTCAGAATACCAAACTACCTACTCTCATTACGAAATTCCCAAAACACCAGCTTCGAAATATGAGGTAGGGATGGTCAACAATACCTTAATTTAAAAATTAAGTTTTGGGATTCCCGTATATTGAGAATATGGTATTTTAAAATTCTGGTAATTTGTGAATGAGCAGATATAAGTGAGTGGGTTGGATTTATAATGTAACAGTCAAATTCATTCATAATTTATAGATACATACTCGCAGGTTTGATAATTATGTACTTAACTGCTTGTACTATTCTATTATCTATTCTATGATGTAATAAAATATTGCCGAAAGTAACTTTAAAGTATTTATCTATCTATAGGTATTTTAATTGTCCTTTTCTTTGAAACTAAAAAACATATTATGTTTAACAGGGCGGGGTTTATTTTCGCTTTTGCGAGATTTTGCGAAAGCAAAGTTTTATTCTTGTTTAATGGTGCAATTTGGCAAGTATCTGTGGTCTAAGGTTGGTGTGACTAAAATTAGATTCAATTTATGTCAATGTGACGTCAAAGTTGTGGTTATCACTACATAGTATAAAACAAAGTCGCTTTTTCTGTCCCTATATCCCTACGTATGCTTAAATCTGCTATTCTTTTGGAACTTATACAATTTTCCAGGATTAAGAGTACCCTGAAGGTTCAAGCTTTACTAATATATATGGGTTAAGCGCTAGTTTAGCGGTTTAGCTGTGAAAACATAAAAAACAAACAAATAATCAGACTATATGAGTTACCCTCGCATTTATAATATTCGTAGGAATAGGTTTCTCAGATAAAAGCTTTCTAAATAAAATACCATATCGTCTTAAGAATTAAGGCGAATTATGCATGGCATTGAATTAATCGTTAGGCTTTTTAGGGGTTCTTCCGTCCACAGCCTAGCGCAGGGAGTCTTAGTACTAGAAAGCTGTAATTTGGCATGAATATGTATATTAGTCAAGCCAACAAAGGAATACAATAAAATATTAAGTTTTTTTCTTGTCTAATCCGTTTATGAAAATATAAATAATAATAAATAAATCACAGGACAATGTCACACAAATTGAACTAGTCCCAAACTAAGCTCTAGGCTTGTAGGTACTATGGGTACTAGACCACGATAAACTTACTTACATAGAGAAATATGTACTTAAATACATAGAAAACATCCAAGACTCAGGAGCAAATACAAATACTTGTTGATTTTTATGTTTGTAATACTTAACAGCTTTGGAACCCTACACTGAGCATGGTCCGACATGCTCTTGTCCGGTTTTCAAAATGAAATATCTTAACTAACGGGGAAAACGTTTCCATAGTATAGTTTAATAAGCATTTGAATTGCGTATGTGTGGTTTGGCGACACTGGTTCTGCTTTAAACGCAGCCCAGGGCCCTTCCACTAGTTGGTTATTCCGTGGTTTTACACGTCGGTAATATGGTGTAAATCTACTAGCGCTTCGGAACGCACTAGTCTAACAAGTTTTAAAAACCCGACTGCATGTTCTCATTATGTCATCAATATAAGTAACTTATCTACCAATTACAGATATATTATTCCGCCATATTGTTTTTTTTTAAGTTAAGTAGGTGAAACTCGCGATATCAAGACGAATCTAATCACACCTTACTCTTTAAAATCGGTCAAGCCGTTTAGGCTTCTGGAGGTCATAATGGAAGAGATTATACATACATACGCGCGAAAAACATTACCCTCCTTCTGGGTCAATCGGGTAAAAACAAGTATAGTCTTAATAGATTCGCGTACCTGGAGAACTTTAATTTCGTATATAATATAATAATTAATGTTGTATTGTATCTATTTGACCAAGTTTGTATAAATTATATGTTTGGGTCATACACACTTTTAAAAACAAAAGTTGTCTCTTCCGTGGTCAATAGTTAAAAGCTTGTGTGCATATAAGTTATGTTTTTGTATGATAGGTCTAAAGCAGTCCTGACGGCGTTTTTGCGGGAATGGGCCTAGCCAGAAAATTAGGCCTTAAGAACGTTAACTTTAGGTGTGTCCACAGGAAAGACGGCAACCTAAATCTCATTTTATTTTTAGTTAACCTTTGCTGGCTGCTTTACCTTTTTAATAATCCAAACATTCATTAAAAAAAATTAGTATGTTTTAGTCAATGTAGAGTATCGGATAGATGCAGTTGTTATTGATTGACTTCAGGTGGCTGACAAGACAAACCAGAACGAACGATCATAAGTAATCATGCTTGTGCAAGCATCTAGGCACTCGAGCGTCTGTATGTTTGTACTGAATCATCATACAGATGCTCAATTAAGAACCTAAGAGTACTGGAACAGTCAAGCTCGCAACTGCAAGCTTACGTAGGTATCTACGTTACTACGAGTACCTACCTCACGCTATCGCTTAGTACAGTGAGTCTAGACAAGGTGCAATGTACAAAAATTAACGATTTCAATAATTAAAGATCAATATCAGCTGTCATATATATGAGCTGAGCTGTGAGTATATGCCAATTTCATACGTTAAGTTGTGGCACAATTCAGCAGACATTAGCTTTCGTAGAATGCACGTTCGCTAGCCCTACTGAGTTCCCAACCATTGGTAAGTCTGTGGCTCAGAACCAGCGCACGCGATGACAATAACGTTTTGTTTTGTTACAGGGAGCGTACACGAAAGCCGACTGGTATGGCGCGGGTGCTCCGCCGGCTGCGACGCCGAAGGCGGCGCGACAGGAGCGCTCACCGACGGTAACTCCAATCCAGGAGACAAGGTACACGTTACGTATACACTACGGTGGTATTACTTTGTTATTTTATTTACTTACGCCATATTTACAGCGAACTTGTGATTTGATAGTAGTTTCCAAGGCTGATGTATAATTAATGATAGCAAGTAGCAAAAAAGTACAATTATTTGGTTACATTTTGTACCCATGCGTGTACCGAAGGGGAATTGTATAATAAGTTCACATGAGCTGTGCATGCCAAATTACATACCTACTTTTACTGAAACTTTTAATCTGCAAATTCTTATTACTTGCAATGTGTTCAGAAATTGCAGGCTTAAAGTTGCGATGCCCCACCGGGCTTTTAGGAAATATTAGCTAACAAGGAAAGGTACCCATATCTGCCTGGCTCTGATTAGTTTTTTTATATATTATGTTCAGACCCCGCACATTTGGTGCCCTGACGTAAAAGTGACGTAACTTCATATACAGGAAGTTGTTTTATAACACTAATATTCTAAAACATTAGACACAACTATTTTAGTTTATATTATTTAATTTTCTAAGGCCAAGTTGTTTGATCAGTAGTTAAATGAACCAATGGTTAAAATACGAAAAAAGAATCGAAAATTTGACACATTTCCTTGAGATTTAACCATTAGTTACGATATTTAACAATTAGTTAGTTTAACTACTGATCAAACAACAGGCCCTTAGTGAATGACAATCAAAGTCAATCAAAGACGTTTTATATCTTATCTTCGTTTATTTTTAATTACGATAAAGATTAACTAAAGAGGTTGTATGAAATAAATAACTATGATAAAACAAATTTGATACAGCCTATATGCAGAGTGCCGTCGACTTTGTATCAACGGCACCAAATGTACGGGGTCTGATTATGTTAGAGAGTAGTCTAAAACAACAGACACGTATTTTTTTTGCGGTCAAATCTCAACCTATTGCGAGAAATTGTCCTCCAAAGTACTGAAAAGTTACTAAACCCTCCAACTTCTTTAGAGAATATTGTTCAAGAAAATTCCTAGTAAATTATAGGTTTGATTACCTATGTTACTGCCGAGTTCGACCGAACTTACCGCCGCGTTATGCGGACAGGCAGACGTATCACATTATGGTCGCGATCGTAGGTGGGTATTCGACGACGATGATGTAAGTGAACACACCCATTGGTGTAGTCTACACCCTTCGATCAACAATACACAACTAGATAACGAGTCAGAGAGCGAAAACCGGCCCAGCGAATAACGACTCACTTCTAATTGGGAGCTTACTTGAATTTAGTTCGTTGTCAACTACGCCAACAGTGACACGTGTCACAACGACTAAGTTGGTTTTCAGAAACTAAAAAAATAATTACGACGAAAACGTAATACGTTTAGATTGTAAATGTGTTTTCGATTGTACATACAAGACAACTTTCGCTTTCTCTAAATTCATCAACATTCGGTTTCGGGTGCTTTTGACCCCCTAGACTAGGTTAAATAAATGACCGGTATCCTAGAAATTGCCTATCTGGTAACTAACATGCATGAAATATATCCAAGCCAGCTAGGTATACTTACACAATAGCAATAAGATTGTTGCCACCGACATAGGTCAGTCGTTATAAGTCTTTCAAGTAGCTATTACAGTTTTTGAAGACGGTTTTGTTTTTGTTACAAAAAAAATACGACGGTTTACGAGCCCACACATTATATTCGATACCTTTAGGTTCAATTGGTGTATAAACCAAAACCCTACTTTTTAGGAGAGCAAAAATACTAATTTTATTTTTCATTTTCATGCATATTTTTTTGTTTTAAGACCTATAAAAAAACTTTATTTTTAAAAGAGTCTTGAATTTTGCTTATGAATAAGAATGTGCTACCTACCAAATCTTACGGCTCTCTTTTAGTTTAAAAGATAGCTTGGATTTACGTCAGTGTAATAAGCACTGCGTGGTGAATACACCCATTGAAATTTGACATCGTTAGCACTATGAATGGCGTATTACCTGCTTTTTGCAAATACTCGTGCTCCTCACACAAATATCTGCCCTTACCGGGATTTGAACCCAGGACCCCTAGCTTTGAAGGCAGGGTCACTACCAACTAGGCTAGCGTGTCGTCCAAAATAAAATAAAGTAGGTACATATTATAGCGAATTTAAAAGGAAAACTATCATAACTAAATAGACTTGAATGGTTTTTGAGATACAGGCGACTAAAGTGTTTATACCTACCACAATCGTCGAAGATATCAATACCGCGAACATAACAAATTAAATATGGAGCTAAATGCACCTTACTAAGTAAACCGATAAGGTGAATTTAGCAATTTATTTATTTTTTAGTTACGCGGTACTGCACTATAAGATAACCAACGAAATAACTTTAAACAGAAATTTGGTTCATACATAATGTTTTTAAGGTCGTTTTTTTATGTTTGTAGCGTTCTTGTCCTGGTTGCTTATTTATTTAAATCTGTTGAAAAAGTAGGTAAAACCAGTGATGAGCAACACTTATTTTTTTATTGAAGACTTGTTAATACCGAATTTTTCATCTAACCAAGTGGTATTCTCGAATAAGCTTAACCAATGTAATTGTAATGCTATCAATCTTAGAAGCTTAATTTTATTGGATCGATTTTAACTGGAGCATTGTCCATAATTAGGTGTTTTACCTTACAATATTAACGACTGAAATTTTATATAGAAAAACGCTTCAGAAATAAGTTTTAATTGAATTATAATAAAACTAAAGAATCATCGCAAAAATCATGAAATTTTGTGTCCATGCCAGCGGAGATTAGTACTTAAATGTTTTACTGGAACTATTGACGTCGAGCGTTACATCGCGTCTAAAGCAAACGGGGAAAGGAAGGGCGGCGGTGATCAATGCGTTACGAGTGAAGTTAGAAAGGTTTAAAATTTGGTAACCCGAATGGGACCTCGACCGCGGACAAAATGTAGGCATCGGTTTCGACTTATATAGTATATATAAATAATGGGAGTATGTTACTAAATATGCTATTTATTGTACAGATTTATAATCTAGTAATAAAATAGCGCAAACGTAAACCCGTTTCACAAAATGTTTTTTTTAAATGACTAACCCAGCACTAGGATGCGCCACCAAATCTTAGTTTTAGCTATTTCAATATTTTTCAGTGATATAAATATAACACATTTAGTTCATTTTATCTGATAGCAATTTTCATTAATTATCACCTCGATTTTCAGCATAGACACAAAAAAACGCGCAGAAAGTGACCCAATAGATTACTATTATTTACTATACTTTTATGACATTTGTTTTGCTTGTATTTTACGCTAAAGTGGTGTATTAAATTATGTTACAAATATGTACACCACTTTCACAAATTTCATATGGAATACCAATTACAGAGGCCATTAGAACATTTAAAGTTCCTCGTGGCACATTACATACATACAACCGTGTTATCAGGTTGTATGCCAAAGAACATATTCTTTTACCACTATTATAACACGTGAATAACTTGATTTCGGTCACATTATAGGTAATAATTATAAGGGCTGAGTACTGGGTACACTTGTTTAAAATTGAATCGTTTTTTTTTGACAGATTTATTATTTTCTACTTAGTTTGTTAAGAAACTGAAATGAATTACGTAAAATCGTGTAGCACGTTTATTAATGCAACCTACCCCGCTTAACAGAGAAGAGTTCAAACTTCGAAAACTCGTTAAAAGGCTGACTACTGGTTCCGTTACCCCGTTCCGCCCTCGGGTTAAGTACTTAATTAGGGTGGATCGTTTTTTTTTTTGCAAATTCGGGAATCTAATAGTAATAAAAAGTTGCATTTTTAAATAAACAATAAGATTTAGTTCTACACTATAACCATCAGAATAGGTTAAATGCCTCCGCAAGGTACTTGAAGTATCTTAGAATCATATTTTTAGACCCTAAGTTACGCAATGCTATAGTACTACTGTACCCACCCCCCTCTATGTTCTTTTTCTCTCTACTCCTATCCTCTTATATATATTATCTATCAAAATTACTGAGGACTCTATAACCTTTAAACTATTTAGATTGTTGGACTAAAAGATAAATTAACTGCGTTGGTGGTGTTTAGCCTAATAACTAAATTAATAACTTATAATCTAAATTGTTGAAATGGCCACGTGATCGACTAATGTCTAGGAACCTAAGTTGTGAACCTATTTTAGTAACCTAAGTACTTTAATGAAATAAGAGAATGATATAACCAGTCCTAAAATAACATATTTCCCTACTCTAGATTAATAACAACTTCTACAACACAAACTTTTCCTTAATTAAGAGAAGTGAGATGAGAGTCTACCTAATTTATTATACACCTATAATTATGTTACAAATTAAACCTGATAAAACATTTATTCCAATGACTAAGAAACCTTTAAGACTATTAGATAAATTTGATTGTTAATAAAAGGCTAAATATAAATGAAATGAATTAAGTTTTGTAAAAATATATGTCAGTTGTAAAGGTAGGTACCTCTCTGACTGTTCCAGTACTTCCGGTCATAGCTATGTAGATCCTACACCGATATTCTACTAAATACTAATTTTATTTGTACGACTTCTATTTGAGTATTCTATAAATTTAATAGTTTTTGTGAATCCCTACATATTAGTGGTAAAGGGTGGGCACCTCCCCGCCCAACCGGTACTTCCGGCCATTACTATGAAGTTCCCCCACTAATATCCTACCAAAATACTAATTTTATATATTTAACTCTTATTTCAATATTCTAGAAAGTTAAGTATTTTAAGTATTCTAGAAATAGTTCTTCGTTGAATCTATTTCTGATATAACACCAAAAGTGTTATTTAAATACCAAATAAGTCTATATTATAATTGAAGTCACCATCATTTCCGAAAAGATCTCCAAAGGAAGAAACTTTGAAGCAATTCTTGGATCAAAGTCCTTATAATTAAGAAATTATCTCTATTTCTCAATTTAGAGATTAAGTAATACCAAACAGATGTTTTATCTGAAATATTCATTCTATGATAAATAATTATCTGAACCAACAGAAAATATAATTTAATAAAATTTAATAAGAAAATCTTTTAATATCTTTAATAATTAGAAGTGATACCCCAATAAAAGACCATACGAAAACCTAGCCTATTAAATGTAAAATTAATAATTCCTAATAGGTTAACTATAGAAAACTTCCTAGTCATGATACTATCTGACTAATTCTACCAATGTAACTTCACTAGAAGAAATGTCCTTGGTCAATCTAGAACAACTGTTCATATGTATTCCCTTGGGAATGGCTTAATGACTTGACAGCATCAGAAACCAACCGTGGTCCTTAGACTTAGACGGCAGAGTCGTAACTCGGTTTGTACTGCAATCATTAGCCGTAGATTGTGAAAGACAGAAGGACCGTTCAACTTGTAAGTATTGCCCTAAACTTTATCAATATGAAAGTCTAACTTTGTATAGGGATATCTAATATCCTTGAGGTGTGTCTAGCCTCAAATGCCTCAGTCAGTGATCAATCCAGTCACATAGGCGCCTTTAGTCAGTGATCAATCCAGTCACTTTAGGCTAAACTCAATCAGAGTATTTATGTATACTTAAATAAAAAGTATTTAGTTTATATTTAACTTTACCTACTTTGCTCATTCCTCAACGACCATGTGTATAAGTCAACGCAGGGAAGTTTAGAGGATAATTATGATACGCTCTGGCATCAATTAACCTACCTAGATGAAAACCTATTAGTTAACTGTTTAGTTATTTGTTTTATAATTGTAACCACTCTAACTTAACTTATAGATTTAATATACACCCTACAACTTAAATCCTTATCTTAATATAGTAAGTAAACCTATAAATTAATACACATGATAATTGTGACCACTCACTTAACTTATAGACTTATATTAACCCTACAACTTAGAAACTTATCGTCATATCTTAAGTAAACTTATAAATTAATACGCATGATAATTGTAACCACTTACTTAACTTATAGACTTAATATTAACCCTACAACTTAGAACCTTATCGTCATATCTTAAGTAAGCCTATAAATTAATATGCTTGGTACCGCAAACGATCATACACTCTTATCCTAAATCTTAATAAACCGTTTCCCTTCCTAGTTACTTTTGAAGTTTATAAATATTTCCTATACCACAGATTCGTAATTCGTCAACTCTCTTATATTATAATTTTATAACTATGAGCCTTCCTAGCAAAACAAAAGATTTTAAATATTTTTACTTATTGGAATATTTTTAGTTTTACCCGCAAGATAAATAAATTTTGCTTCCTAATAATTTTAGATTACATATATTTTATTCGCTAACCTTTGTTTATTAAAATGCCTATAAATTAAACCATAGGTACTGAACAACGAAAGTGACAATTGAAAATTAACCCATGACACTTTATATATCTAGCTAAGCACATTATGTGTTTATAAGCCTCTCCCGGTGTAAGGAGAGAACTACTAACTACCTAATGAATCCTAAAAAACCTATTCAGCTACTGTTTTAAACCAAAACTAAGAGTATTGCATAGCTCTTACATTTACAGTTAATTGTGTGGGTGTGTGATGTCAGAATATCTCGGTGTAAAGATACCCTGCTAGACCAACTAGACCTAACATAACAACGATTTCGGAAACTAGGTCTCCTGTGTGTGGTCCTAAGACTTTTCCACCGGCTAGATAGTGCAAGCTAGCCTCAAGTTGGCTTCCAAGTCGGATAGATACCTAAGGTGGTCGATATATAAATATATAGATAAGGGGACAAACGTCAAACCATACACTATAAGTCGTCTCTACTGCCTAGGCTCGGATCCTCTACGTGGGGCCCTATAGAGTAAACTTACAGATTATAGCCAACGTCAGCTGACATACCGATTTAAAAGGTGTCAGAGCCTTTTGAACGCGAAAACCCCAACTTACTTGGTTAGTGAGATAAAACCGTCAGATTCCTGATAGTAGAATCTTTCTAGTTCTTTCCCGTAACCAAAATGTAAGCGTAGTTTTATGAATGTTATCAACGTCTGCCTGGGTCTCAGCTTTACTAACTACCACTAGGGTGTCGGAACTGAGATCTGGAAATCAAACACAATATTAATATTTGGAATAAACAAACCGCAACTATCTAACACACAAACAAACACAACCTGAACGAACTGTTATAGCTAATCCCAAAGATCTAATAGTTGTAAACTCAGCAACACTAAACACTCCCCATTCCTAACCCCAACTTTTCACGTTTATCGTTATCACGAAGTGTATCCAATGGTTACCTAATCCCACTCAAATTATATTGACACGATTATTAAAATAATAAACTCGATAAGAGCAGCAAACATAAATAAACAAAAAAAACACAAAACAAATGCACATGGTCTCCGACCCTCGAATAGCGGCCTCGACTTACTCAGTACAGCACCCAGGAAAATGTGAAGGCAAAAGAGACGCTCTTCCCAGTCTGACCTGTATTTATAGCCTCCGGGACCCGACGCCAAGAAAGCCCCCCCCCCGCATGTTCTTTTTCATTTTCCAGTACTTTCCCCATTTTGTTCTATCCAAAAACGTGCAAACCATTTATTATGAATATTACTCCATGGTAATAAAGTTTGAAATTCAATATAAAGCCATTAGAATACGAACGAATCTAGGTGACTCCCCGAAACCACTTTGGTGCAAAAACAAAAGTGAAAATAGTTGTTATCTGTGCAATTATCTGATAGACAAAAAACTTATATTTTTTTTTTTAATTTCTATTCATAAACAATAATGCATAAATTAATGATATATTCTGATAGCAGCCCCGTTACACGTACATACAACCTTTGGCCCGGGAATATCTTTATTATGTAGAACAACGCCATCTCAACACCACGACTAGAATTTATTGTATCGATTGATTATTTATCTTAATTAGTTATCTTAGATAGTTCACAACGTCAATCAAAGAGGTCAGTTTACAATGTTTGCCCCTAATACGATATCTGTACTGTTGTAATTTCGAATTCAAATTCGTTTTAACATCCGATGCATACTTAGTTGAAAATTTGTTTATTACTACTAAAAATTGTGTAATATTTCCACCTTGTAATTTTTAATTTTAAATATTGTTACTCTAAAGTGATACCTTTCAGACCTTCAATAAAACAGAGTGCATGTCCACCTTTATGTGTTCACAGAGTAGAGTATTTTAAAACTTTAGAAAAACGCCTGGTTAATGGGATATTTAAAGCGTCCACTATTTTTCGTACAACAAATATTTATTACTAACCCAAATATAAATATTTATTGTTTTTGATGTTTAAATATTCACTATGTGACATTGATTTACTTCACAAAATTGTTTGTTTTTTTTTTTTTTAATTTGGCTGAATAGTCACAACCATTTCCAATTCTCAGAGTCTATGTCAATTATAATCAAAGCCGTCTCCTTGATATTCTTTCCGCAAATGTACTGAGACGTCATGCGATACTCGCGCTGAATGTCACAAACTCATTCCGATCCTTGTAATTTATCCTTACGTATATAACTTAATTAAGTTTGTTTATTTATAAAACATACAGTAAAATGCCAGCAGCTTCGTCTATTTATAATTGTATCCCTAAACGATGGTATCAATTGAAGCTATTCCTATAACTTTTACTATCAGTAGATTATTTGCCACTAAGAACAACATTACACTGGAACTGAGCTCATTTTGAACCTGTGTTCCAGTACAGCCACCCCCACAATGTCTATGCAAGACAACATCTTTGATGTTATCCGTAAGAGACATTGGAAAAAGAAACCTTAAAAATACTCCCATATCAGACTTGAATTTTCTAATTCTCTGATAGACTAACCTGTTAGAAATAGGTATATAATTATTACTATTATAATTTTATCTTAAACTTGACACCATGAATCATGTCCTTTCCTCATTTTTAATAACCTGTTCAGATGTGTTAATAAGTTGCAATAATAACCTCAAACTTCACCATTGCTGCAGGAATTATAGTCACATTGCTCTACTGGCGTTCCTATTATTCCCACATCGCACTGGTAAAAGGAGATAGAATAACCCCTTAGACTCCACTATTTCAGTAAGAACTGTAGTCTCATTGCTCGACTGGCGTTCTGTTCCAACATTGCTTTGGGTAATGAAAAAGTCGAGTCCTCCGACGCAAATTGATAATACCTTTCCATTGTGTATACCATAAAGTCCATGATTCAGAATGTTATTTCGGTCAGAATTTATTAACCTTTTAATAATGTTACCTTATTATTTCTTTCCAATTCCTTATTTTCAATATATTCAAAAATACCTCTTTCTACACTAATCCTATATGGGAAACCAAATTTGTTGATATCTGTTCCGCCCACTATGCTTTAATGTGGTGTGTATTTAACCAAACACAAAGTAAACTGACAACCTTTCCGGCGGAGGATAGGACTTTATGAATCTTAACATTAACTAATGATGATATCTTCCTCTAATTTTATCAGTTCGCAAAAGTAGCACTTATTTGTGAGATAAGTGTATTTTAGTAATAAATCTCCTGGGAATCAATCGAAATCTGTACGTTCACATCGCCCGAACTCAAATTTCTTTTCCTCATGCTCGGAATAAGGGATTCCTCCGGGAAATTCTACCCGCAATACTGACATAATGTTAACAAGTACTAATATCTTCAAAAGTCAAATTCAAAATCCAATCCACACCCCCACAAGATCAGATCTCTGTCCTCTCCTATTTGGTGCATGTATTACTTTCAATAATTAAAATAGTCCAACTTCAGCTATATTGACATACTCAATACTGTGACTATCAAGTCCGCCAATACACTTACTCTCTAAAATTTCCTTTCATTTAACCTTTAACATTGAACTTTCCATCACTGAAAGCAAGTGTGTAAAGTTTGTAAACTCCAGTACCTGTGTAGTATTAATTGTCAAAAACTACCCTTTCCAATGGGTCGAATCGTAGTTACGATTTTAACCTGACACATAAATTCTTGACAATTAATTGTGTATAAATCCCCACCAAGAGGTTCAGACATCGACAAATCCAGCCTGGCTATAATCCAACAACGTCCATCCCAAATTGGTCCACTTTTACTCATTCATCAAACTATCTCACTTTATCCCCCAAATTCAACTCAAACCATGAAAACACATTTCATCCATCATCTACCGTTTTTATACTCTAAGGAAGTAGTTTTCCTGCAATTTCCACACATAATAATATGACCAAATTCGGATAGCCGCTCCTATAAATTTATAACCAAATTTCTTTACAAGAAATTTCCCTTCTACCTTATTCATGTTCCAATTTACATATATTTATACATATTAAATTTACCATAAACATAAACTTTCCTGAACTCCCATGTCAATCTTATTGGCAAACAATCCAACCATATTTAGTTTCACCCCCCATTATGTTAAAACATTTAATTCTAAAACCTCTTATGCAATTTTTTATTTTCCTTACTCAACTATTTACTATCTATTATCATTTGTTTTAAATAACCAACCAGTTTTACCTATATTATTATTTCTTTTCCTAATACATTATCATAGTTTGTCTAAAATCTTTGGTCTATGAAAACCAATCTATACTTTGAACATAAATCGCTATCAACCTTTGCCTTTAAAATATCTCTGCAACCTTTATATACCGTAAAATTAAAGATTATCTCACCTAGTGATTTATAGCAACTATAGCAAAATTATTTATTGAATTATTTTTCCACTCAATATTTCAAAACCTCGTTCCCTTCGATGAAAACTCATAGTTACAAATGATACTATAACACTAATTCCTGTTAAATTTGAATACGTTTATTTATACCGCTTATTTAATAATACCAGTTTCATGACTTAGCGTTACTTCTAGCCTCCTTAAACATATTTGAGTTTTTGAACGAACGGTCGCCATTGTGGGCACTGACTTGACAGGTATTTTTTATAATCTAGATCTGATAAGATTGCTAGGACAAAAGGAAGGTCCCTTATGTTATATTTACCAAGTTTAACATGAATTACTGTACAAATCATATTTAAGCTAGTCAAATGATGTGACAAAATACGTAGAATGTGGTCCCGCTTATCGACAACCTGGCCACTTGTAAAATGTAAGTATAATGATGGTCTTATTTTACTATTTTGTCAGTTGAACTTACAGCATTAACCTAAAACATGTTGTTGAGCGCTCCGTTTTATATAGTGCTACTTATTCTTCAACTTGAACTTAAAGTAATAATAACGTAGTAATACCTAAATAGTTGTTATGGTATTTTCAGTAACTAATGGAATCCTTTGTTTTTGTTTCAGCCTTTGTTTCGTATTAACTTGATACCTTCGCTGATATAAGAAAATTACTTGGCTTACTTGATGACACCAATGTTGGTTTAACTGTTTAAAAGATATAACCAAACTAGAGGAAATAATAATTGCTGCACGTAAAACTCTGTGAAACCAGTGCAAGCTAAAAGATTTGGTTACCTACTTGTGTTTTAGCTACTAAGCAAAGCGATGTGATATGTGGGTTTTGCATTTGAATACTAACAATCATGTTATCTTATCTTTCTGCAATACTTTCTTTCCCTTTGTTATGTACTATTCATAAATTATACAGTTCTTACATATAAGTTTCTTTTTATTTTCAAATACCCAACTAAGCATGGTTTGTTTCCTTAGTGCACCGCCTTTCAAATTTCAAATTATAGAATCTGTATTCCTGCGTTTTCTTTTGTGTAAGCGCTTAGTGTTATCTAGCCTTGTTAAACATAATGTCCTAACCACCCCCCTGTCTTTACAATATGTAAGAAGTTTTAATTTTTGAAAGCGGTTTTACCTATTACAATAAATAGTAATCAACCCTTGTTATCCAACATCATAACTTATTTATGATATTATGATTATGAGTTATTGTAAAATCAAATCCTTTTATGATGGACAATTTACCAACTCTTTACTTACAAATGTTTTAATGTTTAATAAATTTGTGCGGATGTATCTAAACAAATTTTTATTCCGCATACCAATAGAAAACTGGTGTACTAATAATTATTCTTACATAACATCCAATCTTATCCTAAATTAATACATCTAATTATACCATAAGTTTCATGTTACTACTAAAACTAAAAAAAAATTAAAGTACCTACTAGTGACATGGTAACTAGTAACTACCTAGGTTTAGACTTCAAACAAAATATCCCACTAAGAATGTGTTCACTATTTTTTCATAAGATCACTGCTTTGATCATTATAGCTAACTATTGTTTCTTGTCCTTAAATGATTAATACTTGTTATGGCCGCATTTTACTTTTAAATCAGGGCAGTCTATAGATCCCTATTCCTTCTACCTCGTTTTCAGTCTAAACTCATACTCCTAATTAATTCTAGATGAGACTCCTAATAAATTCCAAATGAGAAGTGGAATCATGTTTGTGATTTATATTTATGTGTCTAGTAAATATATTTCATGATAACTTTATATAGTCGCAGATGGGTAAGTTTATTACTAATATTTCCATAGCTCTGACTCGGCTTGGAAAAGGTGTTGAATTAAAACTTGCAACAAGGACCGAATTTCTCTCAATTAATTACTTATATGCACAAAGAACTATCTACTACATTTTCATACCACCATTTAAATACAGAAAAGTGAAACTGTCATCTATCCTTTTTCTTTTATTTATTAATTTGTTTTGCATTGTAA
Source organism: Acleris holmiana (assembly GCA_949316455.1). NCBI lineage: Eukaryota > Metazoa > Arthropoda > Insecta > Lepidoptera > Tortricidae > Acleris > Acleris holmiana. Next base: position 17,459,395 of record OX438762.1, on the reverse strand, counting down.
TCAATTGTTACATATAAATCACATATTTTAATTGAATTAGTTAAATTTACTTATCTCATTGTAATATAACCTCCTTTGTTTTTTATTTTCTACCAAAATTTTCTAGTTTCTAGACTTGAATATACTCTCAAACTTAAGTTCCGAACGCGTTTCCTTGAACTTATCACTGACATGACATCGCTATAGGGCAAAGGCATCAGTACTCGCTCGCTCAAAATTATAATATTTAATATGCATTAAAACATCAAAATATCAAACTTCATCGTATTGCATCTATAATTAGATTATAATCATAGTGCTTTACAATATTCAATAACTCTATAATTCATACACACATGTCATGAATACATACACTCAAATCCTCTAGAGTAAATGAAAATCAAAAATATCTTTAATTAAAGAGGCTAGTAGAACATTTAAAGTTCCCCGGCACATTACACACAACCGTAATCAGATTATATGTCAACCATTATTATTTTAACACTATATCACGGAACAATGTCAAACAAACCAAGTATGTATGATAACATATTGATTGATTTGATTGATAGTTATTTTTCATAATAACTTGATTTTAGTTTCATTATAGGTAATAATTATACACCGAAATTGTTAACTAAATTTTTGAGACAGAACTGATGAAATATAAATTTATTTATTTATTAAATATAGATTTATTATTTTAACGTAGTTAGTTAAGCAAATGAAATGTATCCCGTATAAAATCCATTCCATTGAAGTAATCTACTCCGCTTAAGAGACAAAGAGATCATGCTTTGAAAACTCGTTAACAAACCGACCACTGGTACATTTACCCCAACAGATGTTTGTTTTGAAATAATTATAATCGATACTCACTATCAATAATGTTCTATGATTTATCGAATGAATCTTATAAAACCCTCATAACTAACGGATAAATTTTAAATTGGTAGCTAAATAATTAAAATAAGATAGTTATCAATTTTAACATGCTATCAATGTGTTTGTTATGCTAGTATAAATTAAAAATGACAATGATAACATAATTCGACCTATCGAATAAATTCCTAGAAAATCGCATCGCACCCACTTGTTGCGCTATCTATGATCAATTTCCTGAATTCGACCAATCAGAAATGAGATAAATAGACGACTCCGCCAATCCAAACCAGTCATGTAAAAATAAATAACCACCGACTACAACGCGTCACCTTCGCGTCTAGTCTACCAGTCCGTATACATTTTGACAGATGTAACTTCAGTGAGTTTCCAGTATTAATACAACCAGTGATTATAAGTGAAAAGTGCGTTATAAACAATGATTCGGTGCAAACGCGACGTTTCCTAAGTTTTAGTTAGCCTAGCCATGTATCTAGATCTCAGCAATTTCGGTAGTCTATAATACATTTATAGTGGACGTACTTTTAGTGAATTGTGAAAGCGCGCTTATATTAGGACAAATTGAAACAACTAAACCGGATAATTTTGTAAACTTCACCTATAGATAAACTAAATATTTCGACTAAGTATAGTTCTAACCTAACCCATTGTAATACAAAGAATTAAAAATAATGATATCCAACTTGTGTTGTTAAGTTATTTATCCATTGAAGCGAACTCAAAACTTACTAAGTTATATCATTCTCCTACTCACTCCTATTACACGGACAGCAAATTGTGGCAGAAGGCCGCCACTTTAAACAGTAAAGCACTTAAATTAACCCAAATTCTCAATCCTGGTCACGGCACCAAATTGTACCCACCCCCCTCTATGTTCTTTTTCTCTCTACTCCTATCCTCTTATATATATTATCTATCAAAATTACTGAGGACTCTATAACCTTTAAACTATTTAGATTGTTGGACTAAAAGATAAATTAACTGCGTTGGTGGTGTTTAGCCTAATAACTAAATTAATAACTTATAATCTAAATTGTTGAAATGGCCACGTGATCGACTAATGTCTAGGAACCTAAGTTGTGAACCTATTTTAGTAACCTAAGTACTTTAATGAAATAAGAGAATGATATAACCAGTCCTAAAATAACATATTTCCCTACTCTAGATTAATAACAACTTCTACAACACAAACTTTTCCTTAATTAAGAGAAGTGAGATGAGAGTCTACCTAATTTATTATACACCTATAATTATGTTACAAATTAAACCTGATAAAACATTTATTCCAATGACTAAGAAACCTTTAAGACTATTAGATAAATTTGATTGTTAATAAAAGGCTAAATATAAATGAAATGAATTAAGTTTTGTAAAAATATATGTCAGTTGTAAAGGTAGGTACCTCTCTGACTGTTCCAGTACTTCCGGTCATAGCTATGTAGATCCTACACCGATATTCTACTAAATACTAATTTTATTTGTACGACTTCTATTTGAGTATTCTATAAATTTAATAGTTTTTGTGAATCCCTACATATTAGTGGTAAAGGGTGGGCACCTCCCCGCCCAACCGGTACTTCCGGCCATTACTATGAAGTTCCCCCACTAATATCCTACCAAAATACTAATTTTATATATTTAACTCTTATTTCAATATTCTAGAAAGTTAAGTATTTTAAGTATTCTAGAAATAGTTCTTCGTTGAATCTATTTCTGATATAACACCAAAAGTGTTATTTAAATACCAAATAAGTCTATATTATAATTGAAGTCACCATCATTTCCGAAAAGATCTCCAAAGGAAGAAACTTTGAAGCAATTCTTGGATCAAAGTCCTTATAATTAAGAAATTATCTCTATTTCTCAATTTAGAGATTAAGTAATACCAAACAGATGTTTTATCTGAAATATTCATTCTATGATAAATAATTATCTGAACCAACAGAAAATATAATTTAATAAAATTTAATAAGAAAATCTTTTAATATCTTTAATAATTAGAAGTGATACCCCAATAAAAGACCATACGAAAACCTAGCCTATTAAATGTAAAATTAATAATTCCTAATAGGTTAACTATAGAAAACTTCCTAGTCATGATACTATCTGACTAATTCTACCAATGTAACTTCACTAGAAGAAATGTCCTTGGTCAATCTAGAACAACTGTTCATATGTATTCCCTTGGGAATGGCTTAATGACTTGACAGCATCAGAAACCAACCGTGGTCCTTAGACTTAGACGGCAGAGTCGTAACTCGGTTTGTACTGCAATCATTAGCCGTAGATTGTGAAAGACAGAAGGACCGTTCAACTTGTAAGTATTGCCCTAAACTTTATCAATATGAAAGTCTAACTTTGTATAGGGATATCTAATATCCTTGAGGTGTGTCTAGCCTCAAATGCCTCAGTCAGTGATCAATCCAGTCACATAGGCGCCTTTAGTCAGTGATCAATCCAGTCACTTTAGGCTAAACTCAATCAGAGTATTTATGTATACTTAAATAAAAAGTATTTAGTTTATATTTAACTTTACCTACTTTGCTCATTCCTCAACGACCATGTGTATAAGTCAACGCAGGGAAGTTTAGAGGATAATTATGATACGCTCTGGCATCAATTAACCTACCTAGATGAAAACCTATTAGTTAACTGTTTAGTTATTTGTTTTATAATTGTAACCACTCTAACTTAACTTATAGATTTAATATACACCCTACAACTTAAATCCTTATCTTAATATAGTAAGTAAACCTATAAATTAATACACATGATAATTGTGACCACTCACTTAACTTATAGACTTATATTAACCCTACAACTTAGAAACTTATCGTCATATCTTAAGTAAACTTATAAATTAATACGCATGATAATTGTAACCACTTACTTAACTTATAGACTTAATATTAACCCTACAACTTAGAACCTTATCGTCATATCTTAAGTAAGCCTATAAATTAATATGCTTGGTACCGCAAACGATCATACACTCTTATCCTAAATCTTAATAAACCGTTTCCCTTCCTAGTTACTTTTGAAGTTTATAAATATTTCCTATACCACAGATTCGTAATTCGTCAACTCTCTTATATTATAATTTTATAACTATGAGCCTTCCTAGCAAAACAAAAGATTTTAAATATTTTTACTTATTGGAATATTTTTAGTTTTACCCGCAAGATAAATAAATTTTGCTTCCTAATAATTTTAGATTACATATATTTTATTCGCTAACCTTTGTTTATTAAAATGCCTATAAATTAAACCATAGGTACTGAACAACGAAAGTGACAATTGAAAATTAACCCATGACACTTTATATATCTAGCTAAGCACATTATGTGTTTATAAGCCTCTCCCGGTGTAAGGAGAGAACTACTAACTACCTAATGAATCCTAAAAAACCTATTCAGCTACTGTTTTAAACCAAAACTAAGAGTATTGCATAGCTCTTACATTTACAGTTAATTGTGTGGGTGTGTGATGTCAGAATATCTCGGTGTAAAGATACCCTGCTAGACCAACTAGACCTAACATAACAACGATTTCGGAAACTAGGTCTCCTGTGTGTGGTCCTAAGACTTTTCCACCGGCTAGATAGTGCAAGCTAGCCTCAAGTTGGCTTCCAAGTCGGATAGATACCTAAGGTGGTCGATATATAAATATATAGATAAGGGGACAAACGTCAAACCATACACTATAAGTCGTCTCTACTGCCTAGGCTCGGATCCTCTACGTGGGGCCCTATAGAGTAAACTTACAGATTATAGCCAACGTCAGCTGACATACCGATTTAAAAGGTGTCAGAGCCTTTTGAACGCGAAAACCCCAACTTACTTGGTTAGTGAGATAAAACCGTCAGATTCCTGATAGTAGAATCTTTCTAGTTCTTTCCCGTAACCAAAATGTAAGCGTAGTTTTATGAATGTTATCAACGTCTGCCTGGGTCTCAGCTTTACTAACTACCACTAGGGTGTCGGAACTGAGATCTGGAAATCAAACACAATATTAATATTTGGAATAAACAAACCGCAACTATCTAACACACAAACAAACACAACCTGAACGAACTGTTATAGCTAATCCCAAAGATCTAATAGTTGTAAACTCAGCAACACTAAACACTCCCCATTCCTAACCCCAACTTTTCACGTTTATCGTTATCACGAAGTGTATCCAATGGTTACCTAATCCCACTCAAATTATATTGACACGATTATTAAAATAATAAACTCGATAAGAGCAGCAAACATAAATAAACAAAAAAAACACAAAACAAATGCACATGGTCTCCGACCCTCGAATAGCGGCCTCGACTTACTCAGTACAGCACCCAGGAAAATGTGAAGGCAAAAGAGACGCTCTTCCCAGTCTGACCTGTATTTATAGCCTCCGGGACCCGACGCCAAGAAAGCCCCCCCCCCGCATGTTCTTTTTCATTTTCCAGTACTTTCCCCATTTTGTTCTATCCAAAAACGTGCAAACCATTTATTATGAATATTACTCCATGGTAATAAAGTTTGAAATTCAATATAAAGCCATTAGAATACGAACGAATCTAGGTGACTCCCCGAAACCACTTTGGTGCAAAAACAAAAGTGAAAATAGTTGTTATCTGTGCAATTATCTGATAGACAAAAAACTTATATTTTTTTTTTTAATTTCTATTCATAAACAATAATGCATAAATTAATGATATATTCTGATAGCAGCCCCGTTACACGTACATACAACCTTTGGCCCGGGAATATCTTTATTATGTAGAACAACGCCATCTCAACACCACGACTAGAATTTATTGTATCGATTGATTATTTATCTTAATTAGTTATCTTAGATAGTTCACAACGTCAATCAAAGAGGTCAGTTTACAATGTTTGCCCCTAATACGATATCTGTACTGTTGTAATTTCGAATTCAAATTCGTTTTAACATCCGATGCATACTTAGTTGAAAATTTGTTTATTACTACTAAAAATTGTGTAATATTTCCACCTTGTAATTTTTAATTTTAAATATTGTTACTCTAAAGTGATACCTTTCAGACCTTCAATAAAACAGAGTGCATGTCCACCTTTATGTGTTCACAGAGTAGAGTATTTTAAAACTTTAGAAAAACGCCTGGTTAATGGGATATTTAAAGCGTCCACTATTTTTCGTACAACAAATATTTATTACTAACCCAAATATAAATATTTATTGTTTTTGATGTTTAAATATTCACTATGTGACATTGATTTACTTCACAAAATTGTTTGTTTTTTTTTTTTTTAATTTGGCTGAATAGTCACAACCATTTCCAATTCTCAGAGTCTATGTCAATTATAATCAAAGCCGTCTCCTTGATATTCTTTCCGCAAATGTACTGAGACGTCATGCGATACTCGCGCTGAATGTCACAAACTCATTCCGATCCTTGTAATTTATCCTTACGTATATAACTTAATTAAGTTTGTTTATTTATAAAACATACAGTAAAATGCCAGCAGCTTCGTCTATTTATAATTGTATCCCTAAACGATGGTATCAATTGAAGCTATTCCTATAACTTTTACTATCAGTAGATTATTTGCCACTAAGAACAACATTACACTGGAACTGAGCTCATTTTGAACCTGTGTTCCAGTACACTACTTATGTGAGTTTTCTGTAACACCCGTACACAACCAACATTTTCTTATACATATAAACTTACCGTGAAACATTATAAAAATATCTAACTGAAGGTGAAAACCGCCTCAAAAACCGTAGCGTGGTTTACGTGTTAGCGGATATACAGACTGGCAGACAGTCTACATAATAATCATAATATGAGGTCGTGAATTCCATACGCCAACAAAAGATAAAGAAGATTCTAAATATTATAGTTAGACTATACCAATGGGAATCAGGATAAGTTAAGCAAACTATCAATCCTAAGTTATTTACCTTTTTATTTGAGCGTAAGTATTTGTTGGGAAATGCACTTTTTATTTCCGCAAAACACTTTAGGTTTTCCGTGTTGTAAGTACGTGCCTTTTTTAAGCCTGATAATTAATCTCTTAGAAAACATAAGCATCATTGTTCCGAGTATAAGTACTTGAGCTACACAAGCGAATAAATATTACCTATGACTCAAGTGTTTTTCCCCTACTTCATGTTTGGGACGAAGCTTTTACAATAATATTAACATTAGGTCTGCACCTCATTCCGTTTACAAGGACAGCAGCGCCCGACTATGTGTCGATTGAAAAATGTATGGAATTGATGTAAGCCACCGAGGTGGTCACGTGGTAAATCGGTCATGTTTTCACTATCACTCGCGCTAAGCGATAGAGATGGCTTCAATGACTACCGGCGTTATACTGCGCTATCTCCATACTAATGCTAGCCAAGTTGCACTTTTCACTGGTGACAAACGACCGCACCGTGGTGAGCGAGTTTAATTCGACCACTGTACGTACTCTCGCTGCTGTGGGGCTAGACAAGTTGCAATCGAAGACGAACGACATCGTTATCACTTTGCGTCATCGAAAATAAAAAAGGCTAAAAAAACGCTAAAAGGCTAGCAGGTTGCATGCAGGGTCTGGTATCTCTAGTACTAGCAAATGAATTCATATGAAAATGCGCATGTGTGAGGTTGTATATCACGATTTTATATCAGCCTTCATCAAAGTACTGAAGTCGAAGGAAAATATTTAAAAACCGGACAAGAGGATGTCGGACCATGCTCAGTGTAGGGTTCCGAAGCCTTTAAGTACTACAAACAAAAAATCAACAAGTAATAACTAGTTTTCTATTTTGGTGCCGTCTTAGATGATTTTAGTAGGTATAAACATTTTAATCGTCTGTATTTCAAGAACCAATGATATCTACTTTGTCGTGATAGTTTTCCTTTAAACACGAGAAGGCTGTTTTGTATACTATTACATCGCACAGTGATCATTAAATAGACACAGTAAAAAAATATATATCTTAAAATACTAAAGAGAATTATTATAAATATTATTACTACTACAAGCATAAGAGTGCGCCAGATATTATGAATGTGCCCAAAGTTGTTGAACGTCATTGCTGGTTACTGAACGACTTATACCATTATTTAAAATGCCATGCCATGAAATAGTACATTCCACCTGATCTTATACTAGTAGGTACTGAGTATTTCTGCAACCTTCCTCCGCCTTGATCTAAAATGCAAAGCCCTTGAATCGTAATAGGAAAAGAAAGATAAAAGTTTGCTAGTATCTTGATCTATAATATTTCTTTTGTTTGCTTAATACTTGAACGTAGAATGGTACCTATAGTCAGTGTCAGAAGTAGATACGAACTTTTGAACCTTGTCGCTTTACAGTCACGTAAGTAAGCCATGTCAAACTATATTGTCTATATGTGTTATGCGATTAAGTCCCTACAAAAGTGGCTACTTTCATGCTGAACTGTACCTGCTGGCTTATTGTTGTGCTAAAGTACTCTGTCATTATGTAACACAAGGCAGGCATAATCTGCCATATGAACATTTAGAAAAATGACTGTTTATAACTGGTTAAATGATTTTAAACGTGGTCGGTCAAGCAAATCTGATGCTCCACGCTCTGGTAGCCCAATCGAAATCACTACTGAGGATGTTGTTGAAGAAGTCCATAATATTATACTCGACGACCGCCGAGTGAAGGTGCGTGAAATAGCTGAGAATGTAGGCATCTGCACTGAGTGGGTACATAAAATACTTCACAAAGTTATGGCTATGACAAAGCTGTCTGCACGGTGGGTGCCACGTTCGTTGACGATCGAACAAAAACGCGAATGAAAGCGAATTTCAAAGCTGTGTTTGGATATAATGAAGCGTAATCCTCGAAATATTTTTTTGTGTCAATTTGTCACTGTGGACGAAATTTGGGGCCACAATTATACACCCGACTCAAAACAGCAATACAAACAATGGATGGCTACTGGTGAACGTGCGCCAAAGAAGGCCAATACTGTTTTGTCGGCTGGGAAAGTGATGGCGATAGTTTTCTGGGATGGTGAAGGAATCATCATGATTGACTACTTGAAAAAGGGGAAGACTATCATTGGCCTTCATAATGCTGAGTTATTGGACCGTTTGAATGCCGAATTGTTGGAAAAACTACCAAAATTGTCCCCCAAGAAAGTCCTCTTTCATCAAGACAATACCCCAGTGCACACGTCAACCATTGTAATGGCTAAAATACACGAGTTTCGCTTCGAGCTCGTTCCGCATGCTCCGTATTCATCGGACCCAGCTCCGTGTGATTACTACCTATTTCCCAAATTTGAAAAGATGACTTGGATAACAACTTTTTTTGATAAATAAGGACTGCATCGCAGGTGTAAACGGCTATTTTCCAGACCTCGACAAATCGTATTTTTTGGTGGGGGTAAAAAAATTGGAAACTCGCTGAAATAATTGTTTGCTTCTTAAAGGAGATTATGTTGAAAAATAAATGTAAATTATATTTTTTTTTACTCTTTAAAGGACTTATTAAACAGCCTTCGTACCATGCGACTCATTTACAGCCTTTTTTAAAAATGCTGATTTCAAAAATGCCGTCATGTCCATTTTGGATTTCAAGACGGTGGACATGACTTGTTGGTAATAAAACGTTCATGCACGCGACCCCTCGATCTCCGCGTAACTCTGTAACACCTTGGCTGATATTGCTAATATACTTAAAAAAATACCGATAGAGTCTACCAAATTTTATGAAGGTCGATTTAATACTACTAGAGTTATCGTCGACGTTATATTCAAACATAGGTACGAATACCTTTACCCTGTACCCACAGAGAGAGGTTCTACCGAGTAGTAGAGCCCCAGGCCGCTGTATTTGCTCACCTCGCATCATCATCATCATTATACCTACTCCTTACGATATTCAATTTATTCGTTAATTTTCCGCAGTTGGAGGGGTCGGACTCAGCTCAGGACGACCCTGTTCACCTCAAGAGACGGGTGGGACTCCTCAGTGGGGTGGCTCTAATTGTCGGCACCATGATAGGTATGTATTGACAGTATAAAGCCAGAACTCTGTAAGGGTTGATGCACACATACCGGATCTGCACCACATCAACTCGAGCCGTTCAGTATTCTTTGTATGAAACGCCATAATTGTAACGCACGTTCATCGTCACCGTTACGTATCGCCTCCCGTTATATAGGGTGTTAGGTAATGAGTGGATAATCCTTGAACTACGGATAGAGGGCACTTAGGACGTTATGAAAAAGCTAAAATAGGTCTAGTAAAAGTCGCACGGTTTTCGAGATATTTGGACTTTTAATCAGATTTTTCGTAATTTTTCCTTATGTCCATGTTACGATAAACCTTTAATTTCATGTATTAATTCATATTTTTTTACTTTTTTCTTGCATGGTTAGAATCACTATGAACTAAGGAAGTTTTTAAAGCTACATTCCAAGTTTTTTTCATGACAACTTTTTGAGTAAACTCACTAAGTTACTTTTTCCATACTAAGAAATCCCCGCGTTTGTTTTTCACGTAGTATGGAAAAACAAACTTTGTGCGTTTACTCAAAAAGTTGTCATGAAAAAAAACTGGGCATGTAGCTTTAAAAACTTCCTTAGTTCATAATGATTCTAACCATGCAAGAAACAACAGTAGGGTATTATTGGGGATTCTGGATCATTTGTCCTCGCTGCGCTCGAATGATCCAGAATCCCCAATAATGATCCAGGATCCCCAATAGTTTCCATCGATCAGTGATTCAGAATTCCATTAACTCAACAGGTAGTGACCTAACGAATGACCTGTCAATCCTTCAATGGTAAATTTGCATATCCTCGCCTCGTTCATTCGACTGATACTGTCGAAATGTAGTTACAAAAATGTCTATAACAAAATATTTTGTAAAGAGAAGCAAAACCGGAGTGCCGTATAATTCATTTTTACATTACTTATATTTTTGTTTACGGCACTCCGGTTTATTTTTCATAAATTTATTTCTTTGTTTAGTCATCTTTGTTTATTCATCTTTGTTCCTGTTAACACTTTCCACACAACCATTGCTGTACTAATGTTATAGGATAGTCCCGCTAACAGTTTTCTGGAGTGGCCAATTCCATACTAATTGTTTAAGGACAAGGTGGTCTTTCGATACTAGAACGCTGATCTATATATGCAAGCGATCGTAAAAACTTTGATAGCACGATTTAAAATAAATTCTCCATGTTTGCTCTCTTTCACCCATTTTCATGATATACTCGTATGTAGCCCCATTATCCTTCTTAACCTTACTTTTGGTTTGATTAAATTTTATTAAAATTTACATTAGTAATTGACGTTGTCGTAATTCAATAAGTAAATATTATTTGATTTGAGAACTCAGGGTTAATTACCTTTATAAGATAATAAATAAAAAGAATTTATAAAACATGTTTATTTAAACACCATTTTCTTAAACAAGTTACATTTCTTAGCGCGCATACAGTTGGATGATATATACAGTTAAACACATCACTTGACAATCTATATTCTTCGTACAAACTTAACAATTTAGGACAGTTCATATCTTCCAGGTTAATAACATCATTATGATCTAAAATAGTTTTAAGCCAGGTAACTTTTTCCAGACCCTTACATAAAATCGTCTTATCAATCAGAAACTCTTGGATATACATTAAATATTTTTCGTAAGGTATAAATCCATCATTCCAATTAATTTTTCTGTTTCTCTGTATCCACGATACTTGTTTACGTTCGGTTGGAGAGAGATTGTGCAGTGGGCAAGGTGGTAGAATAAGTAGGTGTAGTAATTGTTCATTAACAGCTATTGCAACTTCTTTGACAATGAATGAATTGTTGTCCGTTTTAAACCCCTGCACATCAACTATTGCTGTCGACATCATGTCAACTTTCTAACAATATTACTCAAAGGTCTGTACTCCACCAAACGATCGTTAATAATCAAACAGTAAGCACTAGTGTTATCCGGCAAATCCTTTTCTGTTTCGATTTCTAAACGAACGTCAACAGGTCCAGTTTTTAAATGCTCATTTTGCCTCGAACAATCAATCACATATAATGGGGCTTTTTCCTTAAATTGTATAAGATCAAGCAGCGGATCTATAGGAAGGTTATAATACGACTGACGAAATCTCGCATACATATCGTATAATATACCGTATTTGTACTCATCAAATTTCAAGTTAAGACTATCGTATGGATAATAGTATGAATTTAAAAATAAAGTCACATTTTTAAGATTACAATGATCAAATACAGCGCTATCGTTTAATTTGTTATTTTTTCTATTAGTTTGCAATCCAAAAATTACATACCGAGGCTTTTCTAGTTGCGAAGTGGTTTTTATAGACCATGTATGTTTGGTTGTTTTTGGTAATAATGGATATTCATATAAATCCCAATTTCTAAACGCTATTTGCATAGGTTTATCTTTTTCTAAATGTTTAAGCAATGCAAGCCTTTGATAATCTGAAACTTTAACATGCGGCATGCGCCATTGAACTTTATTTACCTTAACATCCACTGAATCATCTTTTTCGGTTACAACACCATTAAGATTTGTACTACTTCTATTTAGTATTAGTTCATGTTTACTATTAATAACTATTTTCTTGTAATCCTCCGCAAAACCTAATAGTTTATTAAGTGGTAAAAGAATACTAAATCTTCCACTGTGATCATCAAATCCGTCCACGTTCCAACCCCACATTGCAGCAGCTTTACTTTCTCCACCATTCATTGAGACTAAAGATTTCATTGTAGTAGTGATTCCAACATTTCTAATTCGATCTATTTCAATCCCATTCATTTCATATCTAATATCTTGAAAAAAAATGATATAGCGTTATTTGTCAACTTAACTTTTTTCACTTTTTTTACACCACTCACGTCTTTAGCTGTTAAAGAAAAATATCCTTCTATGTATAACGCGCTAGCTAAAGGTAATACGTATATATCTTGCTGATGGATAGGTATTCGTATTTCATCATTTTCATTAAAACTGTTATTGTATGGGTTATAAGTATGGATTTCATAACTTTCAATTGAATTGTCGAATTGCGGATCGTCGGTTATATGGAGGATGCTCATATTTTTAATCCAAGAGCGCGAAGAAACTCTTTATTACTTTTTGTTATTGCTACAACCTTTTTGCGTCTAGTTCGTCTGACGTTGCGCTTGACAGTGGAGTTAGAACGACTTTGTCTTTGTATTTTGTTACAGATATCATCGTTAAAAATTATCATTTTGACTTTCGCAAGTGAAGACTTATATTAATATTTTCGTTATTAAAATTAATTAGATTTCCCTGTATATCTAATATTTTCACCGTAATTGACGAAATATGTTTCTTCTTTAGAGGAAAATATATTATATTTTTAGGTACTTCAATTACTTGATATCCGGGCGGACTGTTAAGCACGAATTCATGAATTATATGTGTAGGCAAACCGTTCGTATAGGAACCTTGGACAAGATCACATTCGATCCGTATCACAGACGCAGCAATAATGCATACAGGGTTGACTGATTCATGCCATTTATTTGGATCCAACATCGGCAACATCTCTGAGAACCCCAATAATGCACCTACACTATTTTTTACCTTAAAATTAATCGGTTCGCTGCAAAAAATTGAACATTTAGAAGCATTGTTGTTAGGAACGATTTTAAACTGACAATTGTTCATATTACTTTTTAAATATTCATATAAATCAGACAGGTCATATGCGCCGCAAGGAATTTTAATATCCTTCTGTTTACCGTAAGCGAATACATTGTTGCTGTCAGTAATATTAGGTATTGAATTAAATGTTGAAAAATACAGTAAGCCGCACTCGTAATCGTCTTCTAATATTAAATGAGTATTTAATTCTGATCGAATAATGGATTCATTTCCAGTGATTGTGAATGTAATAGACATTGTTATGGACTAAAATGTTTTTTGAAAGTGTAAGCTATTTATGAAGATCCCAAAATGAGTTTAAAAAGTCTATACACAAGTGGCCGCAAATGAAAGGATGAGTCTTTTGCTTGTTAACGTAATTATAAAAAATATTTAAGCCAACATATTTTAAAAATTCTTCAGGTGGTTTTAAATTACCATAACTGTCGAAATATTCGATATAATTATTTAATTTTGCATAGGCTACCCAATGAGTGCCAGAATTCCGGGAACTATCGAGATTAATAATTCCGCATTCTTTTTTTAATGGACGTTTTGGCAACTGATCTCGCATGAAAACTCCTCAAAAATTGGGAATTTCTTTGCAATATTCGAGAATGTCGATGTTAGTTAACGCTCGTTTAGGTAGCCTCTGCATTAGTTTTTTTATTTTTAAAATAAATTCCTAATCCATTCTTGTGCTCTTTGAGATGCAACCCTCTTCCTAAATTTAATTCTTCCATTTTTTGATTGTGCCTCTTGAGTTCTTGAAAACGTTGTTTAGCAGACTTAATAGCTTCTACCGCTCTAGCAATACCAGCTGCGCCACCTGCTAAACCACCTGCAGCAGACAATCCGGCAAAAATGGGTATTAGGGGCAAAACTCCTCCAACTTTTGGCACAGGTATCACCCGGGGAATGTTTACTGAAGTATCTGAATCCGCCGTCAATTCTCGTGCAACAGCAACTGCTAACTCAATAGCCGCTTTTTTACATGTAGGTTTTAACTTTTTAATATGTTTTTTTTGTAAGAGAAACAATATTTTTGAAAGTGTTTTTAAAACCAGCGCCAGACTTGGCTTTCTGTGAGGGAGTGAACACAATTTTTTTCTTGTTTTTTCCATTCGATTTAGGTTTTGACCCTACCATTTTTGTTGAATTGTAAATAAATTATTAATAAATAAGTTATTTTTTGTTTCGATGAAATACTCTGTCCAGTTTCAAGTGCGCAATTAAAATGCGCTTAAACTATGATGTTTGCTGCTTATAAGATTTCTGTTTTATCAATCCAACTATTTTCTTGCGAAGGTAAACCTAACCATTTTACATATAATTTTCGACCATTTTTCTTCAATACTTTTTCTACAAGATAAATGTTCTTATATTTAGGTTTTTGCAATTCGTGAGCATAAAATGATCCTAAGATGGGTCGATGTCTAGCATCTTCTATGATTCACGTTATTGGGTTTGTGTTTTGTACTTTCGTAATAGTAAATATTTCAGTTGACCAATTGGGAGTATATCCTTTTTCAAATGTTCCTTTATATATTTTTTTTTTTTATTTATATATTAATCACAAAAATACAGTATCTAACTTATAAAAAAATGTCCAGCAAAACCGCTTGCACGGTTTGACTGCGGAATCAATAAGATGAGTCTCTACAGCTTAACTATAAATATGATCGAGAACATTCTATAAAGACTTAAATACTAACTAACTAAAAACTAACTGACTTAAGTATTAACTATGGACAAAGGAATTTAAATAACTTACGTTTAAATTTAACTTTGCTGGTTTCGGATTTTATATCCGCTGGCAAGCTATTAAGAATGTAAGGCAATCGTTTCATAAGGCATCTGTCACCATAGTAGTTAGTGACTCTCGGCACAACATACTTTCCAGCAGCTACAGATCGAGTGCCAAATGTGTTGTCTAAGAGCGACAGATTGCCTTGAGCGCTATGATTGGCTACCGCTAACAGATACTTGTGCTTAAGTTTTACAGGAAGAATTTTACAAATATTAAATAACTGATAATAATCTTTTCTACATCTCTCTCGTGTTTTTTTGTTGACTAGAAGTTTTAAAAATCTAATTTGTATATCTTCTATCTTATCTAAATTCGTTTTAAAAGTCAATCCGTACACATCTAGACCATAACTAATTATTGTTTCTACCAGAGTTTTATACAGGCATTTTAGCGTCCCTAAAGGAACTTTGAAACTTAGGTGGTAGAATTTTCCAAGCAATATTCTAAGTTTGTTACAAATAAAATCCACGTGGTTAGACCACGAGAAGTTTTTATCAACTTTAAGCCCGAGGTAGGTGACACAATCAACACGAGAAATTGGTGCACAATGACAAAGAGAGCGATTGCTATGTAAACAAATATAATCATGAGCTTTAAGTGGGGGAAGTGAATTAGGGACTTTCAGATAAGGGGAGTGAACTAATAAAAGATTGGTTTTACTAGCGTTGAGGGTGATACCATTGTCATGAGACCACTGGACTACTGCATCTATATCTTGCTGCACAAAGCGACAAGCCTCTGGCAGCGCGCTAGCGTCACTTGCTCGCAACACGCATAGGTCGTCAGCGAACATGTGCGCCGAGCAGTGACGCAGCACGCCGCAGAGGCTGTTCACGTGCATTAGGTAGCACAGCGGTCTGCTGCAAGATCCCTGCGGCACTCCGCACGCTACCCTCTGCTCGTCACTCAGTGTCGAGCCTACCTTCACCTGATATGAACGTGCAGTGAGATAGTCGCGGAACCATTGGTTCAAAGGCTCTCCCGCCCCGCACTCACTCATGGCTTTCAACAGAGTATCAGTATCCAAGGTATCAAACGCTTTGGTGAAATCGAAAAACACTGCAATAACCACCTTCCTATTATCTAGACGTGAATTAATTTCATCAGCGAACTTAACTAATAAGGAACCGGTGCTCTTATGCTTCTGAAAGCAATGCTGACGCTCATTTATTACATTATAACGGTGGAAATAATCCCCTAACTGATTGACAATACATTTTCCTATAACTTTATCTACACTGGACAGTATGGCGATAGGTCTGTAGTTTTTATAGTCTTTACGGTTGCCTTTTTTATAAATAGGACGAATAATAGCTTGTTTTAATTCTTTAGGAAATTTACCTTTTTCAACTGACATGTTTATAAGCTTTGAAATGACTGGACTAACTTTATCGGACACTGTTTTTAAGTCAGACATACGAATGAGGTCGCTCCCGGGTGCTTTCTTAGAATCCATCATTTTAATTACTTGTCTTACGTTCATAGCTTTCACCGGTTGCCATCTCATACATAGGTCTAGCTTATCTACATAGCTTTCCCTACACAGCCACTCTTCATTACAGTTATGTCTAACAAGTTCAACCTCTTTAGAGAAGGTTTCCGCGAACATATTACTAATATCTAAGTCATTTCCTCGTCCTTCCATACTTTTCAATATTTGAGAGTCTAGCGATTTTCTATCTTTCCCCAACATACTATTTATTTTAATCCAAATTTTCCTTATATTATTATTACAATCTAATATGCTCTGTTTATCATGTTCTATTCTTTTCTTAGTAATAGCTTTGTAGCACTTATTTCTATATCTAGTATAAGCTATCCGCTTAACCATGTTCTTTGGTTCATTAATCCACAATAAAAATAGTCTATCTCTTTCCTTTATCATTAGTTTTAAATTCGCAGTTATCCAATCCTTATTATTCCTATTACTATTGCTTATGGCAACAATTTTATAACATTCATTATAAATTCTTACAAATATTGCACTAAAGGATTTATACAGTTCTAATGGGCACTTTATGGATAATAGCTGTTCAAAGTCTGTCTCTAGCAGTTTTTCCCTAACTAATCTGTTATTTAGAACTCGCCGCGTCTTACCAGGCGCTGACGAACACGATCTTATACCAGGCCGCCTAGTGCCGTTCGTGTTCGTCCCAGGTAAGGACAGAGGGCGCTTCCAATATACTGCCAAGGAAATACAGTAATGGTCTGAAATTTTATGCTTAATGACCGCGGAATAGAGGTTCGCCTGCCCTCTGACAAAAATGTGATCTAGACAGGACTCTGATAATTTACAATTGATTATTTCACTCCTTGTTATATCATGAATGCATTTTACAAAGCCACATTCGGCCAGAATACCTTCATACGTAGATACATGTCCGTCTCGACTGTTTAACAAGTTGATATTAAAATCTCCACACAATATTACCTTTGCATTAATGGGCAAATGGTGTAGCAAATTTCGTAACTCAAGAAAGAAATTACCCAATTTGTTGCTTCTAGGCGGCCTATAGACAGAAATTACGAAAACAATGACGCCATTACAATTAATGGTAACGGGCACACACTCCGCCGAATCCATGAAGGCTACCAAAGAGCACCCAACGCCTGCCACAGCCGCGAGTTCAGCGCGCGTATACACTAGCACACCTCCTCCTCTACGCCCATCACGAGTGTAGTGGTGCCAATCATAACCCTTAATATTATAAAACGACAGAAGCGAGAAATCAATATTTGACTCCGTTAATACTATAATATCTAATTGGTGAAGGAAGGGATCCAGAATAATAAGTAGCTCATTAAAGTTCTTTTTAATAGAGCGTATATTGACATGAAACAAACGTAGATCTCTTCGTTCACCATAAGCCAGCATGAAATCTTTTAATGTATCAACACTTATATAACTAACAGTATCTTTATTATCTATAAATTCTATAAATTCTATGAAATCTATAAATTCTATGAATTCTATAAATTCTATGTTATATTCTAATTGTTACCAAATACCGTAATGGCGAGTGCCCTAGTGACATTTTCAAAGCGATGAAATATCTTGGAATCAAACGTGATTTTGTTTATAAAACATTAAAACGATTCAAAGACACCTCCTCAACGGAAGATCGTAGGAGATCGGGTCGGCCGCGATCAGCAAGAACAGATCGGGTAGTCAAAATTGTGAGGGAGCGAATTAGACGTAGGTAAAAACCATCGCTCCATTCGAAAACTAGCAGCCGACTTGAATATTTCAAGAGGATCTGTCCATAACATTTTGAGACATGATCTCGGGTGTTACGCGTACAAGAAACGTAAAGTTCATGGACTTTCCCAGGCGTCTAAGCAGAAGAGGGCCGAGCGATCAAATGCGATACTTTCGTGGCACGCTGGGGATGAGTTCGTTTTCTCAGATGAAAAACTGTTTGTTTTAGAGCAATCCCACAATGCTCAAAATGATCGGTTGTGGGCGGCAAAGATGGCAGATATTCCAGAGAATCAGAAATACGTTCCAAGATTTCAGGGTGCCCCCTCAGTAATGGTTTGGGGAGCAGTGTGTACGCGGGGCAAACTTGAGTTGATATTCATCGATAAAGGTGTTAAAATCAACGCTGAATATTACAAAACCGAAGTACTGGAGAAAGTTGTTGCTCCTAATTTGCAACGCATGTTTGGAGATGATTATTACATTTTTCAACAGGATTTGCTTATACGAACGGTATCTCCGACTGCAAATTTATTTTTTTCCTTTGTTGAACTCCTCTTTAATAAAAGCTTTTTATATTTCTGTAATACAGCTAGGGAATTTGGTCCCGGGATCCCGACTGTCGGGATGCCGGGATCCCGTGCGTATTTTAGTCCCGAAATTTTCGGGATTAAATTTTACATATCCCGAGATTTTCGGGATTAACAAAAAATATTAAAAATGATGCAAACATTTTCACCTAACGAAACGCACTCATTTAGCTTGACAGTTTGTCAGCCATCTTGTTTTGCCAGCTGATTTAATTAGTTCGCGTTTGCATAGTGTTTGCTTAAATTGTGAAAAGGTGCATTTTATTAGTTTAGTTTGTGTTAAAATTATTCCATTTATGTTTAGGTGAAATTTGTTTTCCTGACAAAACTTAAAATTTAACCAAATCTCATTATAATTTGATAATTGATATTTATCTCGTAGAAGAATACGTTTTATTTTATGTAAATTGATTTTTGTTTTCAAAGTTTAATAACAGAAGTAATTCGTTTATTTTAAGAAAAGATTAAAGTGAATTTTGTTAAGCTTTATTTTTTTTACCTTCTAACTGATTATTTAAAGGAAATTTAATTGTCCTGTTAGTGAAAATATAAGTATAAAGCTGATTTTCACACAATTACCTGAATTTTCATATCCTATCACAATCCCGGGACTGTCCCGGTATCCCGGGATTGTCTGTCAACAATCCCGAAATCCCGGGTTTAGAAAAAAGGCTCGGGATCAAATTCCCTAAATACAGCATCCTTATTATTTTCACTGACTTCAATTGGTTTAAGACCTATTGTTCTATGTATCGTATTATTATATTCATTAATTGCTTCCGAAAGTGTGTTTCCTATCCATTTATAGTTTCCTTTTAAACTAAATTGCTTGTACAATTTATTCTTAAAAGTCCTAATCTTAATCTTATTCTTAATCTTTCCACTATAGATGCTTTTTTAGTAGAGTATGTAGAGTAATGGTTTATTTTATGTAACTCAAGTAATGATTTTATTATTTTATTATAGAATTCAGTTCCTAAATCAGTTTGCAAGTTTTTGGGTATTCGATTTTTTTGGAACAAATCACAAAAAGCTTGAGTTATATATTCCTTACTCTTTTTTTTTAATGGATATACCCACGCATACTTAGAAAAAGTATCAATAATGGCTAAAATATATTTAAACTGTTAATTATTGTTTGAAACAGATTGCATATCAATAAGATCAGCTTGCCATAAATCATCTATATCTTTCATCACTACATGTCTTCGAGGAAAGTTTTTCCGCGCTTGTTTATGTATTTCGTTTACTACGATTGCTTTACTCATTTCTTGTATTTGTTCTTAAATGAAACTGTTTCAATACTTTGTTGCAGGCTATTTACTTCTGTCTCTAGCTGAGCTAATGTTTGATTAATTAATTTTATTTTATTTAACAATTTATCTGCAGTATTGTCAACATACTGTTTTGTGGCGCAGTCCTCTGGATCGACAGGCTTTCCAATATGTTTAATTATCTTATTTTTTGCATCAAAACAATCGGTAACATTTATGAAAGCCAAGGGAGGTTCATTAAAATTATTCATTTTATGCTTTTTTAACACATGGTGTCCAAACTTATCTACATCCATGTTCAACCAACACAATGAGACTGAATCAACAGTTGGTTCTGAAGTCTTTTTATTCCTTAATGATGTCTGCTTCTTTTAGTTCTTCTATAATCGAAATTATTTCGTTATCATGGTTAGTGTTGCCAGCATCTTTAGAAGCAATTAAAATTTTTAAACGTTCAATCAACTCATTAGGATCGTCCCAATATACAAAATCCGTATTTGAATTATATTTTTTTAAGGAAGGCAGATTACCACCTTGCTTTGCCGTGCTGGATTCTTGAAATAGGGGTTTAATAATTTGACAGTATTTCATTCCTGAATTACCTTGTATCTAACCTTGAGGACTAAAACCTCTCCTATGGACATTAGTGTGCACCAAAATATCTTTATAGGTTATTTTATCCTTTTCATTTATTTTGTCGCAATTCGGTTTACTTTGAAATAAAAGCTCTTTTAAACCTGGCGTTAGTTCATAACTTTTATCATTTACATTAATCGTAGATATTTTATTAGGAGAATTCTCCCCATAAGATTTAAGCGTTGCAGGTGAATTTCCTATCATAAGTGTTTCACCGTCATGTCTTACTCCAAAGGCAACATTAAAAGGTTTATTTGGGACTTGCAAATAAGAATCGACATCCTCAAAGCTTTTTACTTTTGCCACAATATTTTCCATTTTCGTGGGAGTTTTTATTTCAAGTATGTTGGGAATATTTATTTTATCCTTTTTGATACAATCCGCGTTTACATCATTTGATAATATATTTTTGTTATTATGCTCATTTTCATTATAAGATGTTATTTGCTTAGGAGAATTACGAGTATGAAGAAACATCATGGTTTCTAGCGGATCGGTTAATGGTTTCAAAATCTTCTTATTTTTTAATTCTAAATCATCCTCCCCTTGCTGCATCTTCTTTAACTTATTTTTAATATTCTTTACAGATTTAATTAATTGTGTTTTTATGTCTGTCTCCATGGCAAATCAATAACGCGGTCTAAAAAGACTCCCGATGTTTCTTATTGTTATAAGTAAAGTGATTTTATTTTAGTCATCATTTATATTTATTCAAATTTTACAAAAACATCGAATGACTTTCTATATCGACCATTATTTAATTTACAATCTTTGTTAATTATAAGACATGCATGTGAATCTTTCCATATATTTGCGGCAAGCGATTTGAATTTTTCCCAACTAATGTCAGAATTTACGTGCTCACGATAAATATGTTTTAAATTGATATCGTCTTGTTTAAAAATTATCAAAAAATTAACATTGTCTCGTATTCATTGCTTTGGCACTTTAGAGTAAGTCTGCGTTAAATAAAAACAGTCTATTCCTTTATGTCTGCCCATACAAAAGTAATTACGAATATTAGTCTGGTTTTCGCAAGCTACGTCATCAAAGATAAAAATTGAATTGGGCATCGCCTCATGAGGAGAGATTACCTCTTTTTCATCGTGGATCATAAACAGTTTAATTTCGGGTATTCTTTTAAGAATTTCCTCTAAAAATCTATATTTAGGTTGAAAAGTTGTTTTAGAGTAAATGTAGACATTTCGAAATTTTAACCCATTTTCATGAAGCAATAAAGTTAAAATTATATTTGTTTTTCCACAATTTGATGGTCCACATATAATACATCGTATATAGTTGGGAAGAAGCATACTATGTCTGTTATTATAATTAGTGCAATGTGATCCATCACTTATTTTGCTGATTTCTATTGACACAGGCTGTTTAATAAATTTCATTTCGCCTTCTGTTCAGTAATTTAATATAATATCAAATAAATACTTGTAATAATATAATCATCCTAAATCAATGAATTATCTTTGTAAGTCTTTATCATTTCTCTAATTACACATTCCTGTCTTATATTAGGCGAAGAATATTATACACCGAGATCTAAATTGCTGCTACTCGAGCGTCAGTCGCCGTCGACATTTGTCTCGCTTCTAACGTGGGTACAGCGTATTTAAAATATATAGGTAAGTAAATCTATTTATTATTGCTTCATCCAGTTATGTTGGATTTATTGCCATTTTTATTAAATTAAAACTTATGACACTTTTATATTTCAGATAATTATGGAAGACAGCACGCAGAATGATCGACTTGATTTTGGCAGCATATATGATGTCAGCCCCGTTTTCCACGATGTGCCGGAGGATCATCCTTTTTATTATGCTCAAGACGTTGACGGTTACTTGGAAAAAGTGGGAAAAAAGCGGCAAGAGCTTTTAGCCCGTAGAGAAAACATGTGTAACGCAACCGTAACGCGAGAGCCTGACGCTCCGCGGGATAAAAGGGAGTCGAAAGCATTAAATACCAAATCGGGTATTAATAAAAAGGATCGTAGTAGAAAAGGATCATCATTTGTAATTAAAAATAACATTCGCAATGGACGATATTTAATTAAAATAAACATTGAGACAATGGACGAGTCTTACAGTGATCGTTCAGTTAGTGCGCAATATCTCGTGTGTGATCCGTATGATGAAGTGTTGGACAGCACAGAAAATGTGTTAAAAAAAATATGAAAAAACTTGAAAGTGATTAATTTCGGTGTTAGTTATACTTTCGGTTTAGTTATAATTTCGGTGTTAGTATAATTGTGTCTTATTTCTATTATATCTCCATGTTTATTTTATATTATAGTTCTGAATTATAAAATCAATTTATGCCAATTATATTGTTATTTACTTACTTTGTAGAGCCAATTAATATAAGTTATTGTCAACGAAGTTTGAATTAAGGAAGAAAAATAGTAATTATTATTATTTTTCTTCCGTAATGTAATTAATGTAGCGTTGTTTTTACTTTGTGTTTTAATTTTATCATAAATTTCTTTAATTTATGTTTATTTATAAATAATTTGGCGTTATAAATATGTTATTTTTTGTCTCATTAAGTGTAAATTAGTAAAGACAATGGTTTATAAGAAGTCTGCCTGCTATTTAATTATTATTGTTGTACTTTCACCTTATTAAGTTTAATATTAATATCAACCTTATTTTAATAAATGATGTTCATATAGAATGTGGACCTTAATTTACGTGCAACCAAAGTTAAATAAACAGAGATAACACGTTATAACATGTCATGATTTGTTTCCTCTGCAACAGTATTGTAGCGGAACTACAAACCGACATTAAATTTTTATTATTTAACTTGGACCACGCGCGCAACTTGGGTCATACACTAAGATAAAGTCGAATTGCGCGCACGCCGCGTCAGCAACTCTTTACGTAGCCACATTCCTACGCGCCGAGCCAAAGTTAAACAAGCAGGGACAACTCGTTTTAACATGTTATGACTTGTTTCTCTGCAACAGTATCAAATTCCTTGTCTGAATGTCAATTATAACGAAATAAAAGAATAGCAACTTTGTTTAATTAAATTCTTAAAGTTAATCAATATTTCAGCCACTCTATTGGTGACGTGGCTGGCTTAGTTGGTAGAGACCCTGCCTACGAAGCTAGCGGTCCCGGGTTCGATTCCCGCTCAGAGCAAATATCTGTGTAATGCATGCATGAGTATTTGTTTCTGAGTCTGGGGTGTTTTCTATGCATTTAAGTATTTATTTCTTTATATAAGCATGTTTATCGTTGTCTAGTACCCCTAACACAAGCCTAGAGCTTAGTTGGGACTGGGGTAAATTTGTGTGAGGTTGTCCCATTTAATAATTTTTATTAATGGCTCCTCACTCTATATTGTCTGATTGTTTCCCTGTTGCTAACGTATTATCAACGTTGTGATAGCTCTTATTGACTTGACAGTAGAAGCGATCGAGTCATGATAATACGATTGCAATAGGTGTAAAACCAGCGTAACTCAAAATAAAAAAGCCAACTTATTTTAAATCAAGAGTGCGTCTTGAAATATGGAAAGATTAATAGTTTTGAGTTAGGCGGGTTTATTACTAAGCACGTGATTAATTAGCTGGCGGAGGTAAATGAAAGAAAAAGAATAGGCATACATTCATCATTTATTGTTTTTAAAAAAATAATAAAAATGTTACAATTCACACGTTTGCATTAAATTTCTATTACTTTACAGTGCTGTCACATTAAAATGCTAATTTGTAATGTCCCCAAGGCAAAGTCGAAACATTATCTTCTAATACACACCTTTTATCATCATCCCTTGTAAGAACTAGCTTATTGATTTTTTGCGTGAAAATTTTATGATTTTTTGATTTTATTACACACATATTATCTCTAAAACATTCATTTTGAAATAAAGCATTTTTGTATTTATTAATATTAAGTTTTTTTGTTCCCTTTGCTTTCCTGATTGTTGAAATTTGGGTATCTATGCAATATAGTTTTGCTCTCAAACCTACAAATTCCTTCACGATCTCACCCCCCATTTCGTCTTTAAAATATCCTGGAATTTTACAGTTCACTAAGGGCATATTAAATATGTTGCTAGCATCAAAATTGCTAGTATCAAAATACTTTATGTGTGTTTTGATATCTTCATAGAAATCTTCTGTATGAATTAAATACAAAAGACTATCAGTGTCCGTATAACAAAGATGAATTTTATTTTTATAAACACGTTTCATCACATCATAATGAAAGCGATACAAATGACTTTTGGCTATTTCTAGAATAGAGAAACCCACGTATATGGGTCGATCTAAAACGATTTTTGTCTGTTGCAACTGAATTGCTACTAATGAATCAGATGTAACTGCCAAGTTTTTGAAGTTGGGAGCACTTATGTATTTTTCCGCGCCGCAAAATTTATTTGTGTTATTTGAATCATCTTTCCAGATATTAACAAGTTTTACATCAACCTGTTTTCTTTTATTTTCAATCGTTTTGCCAAATATTGACTTGTTTTGCTTTTTGAAAAAATCCCTTTCATAATCTGAGCTAGCATTTTGTCTCAAGGTGGTATTTAAAGATATGTATGGTTCTAAAAAGTTACTTTGATCGAAAACTAAAACTTTATATGTTTTTAACAAAACAAGACCATTTTTCAAACATTCTTTTAAATGCATGTAGTGAATAATGTACCTATCTATGTTTGTCGTAGAGGCTAGCAATAATTTTTTTATTTTTGCTTCCTCTAGGAGCAAATTTTTCAGCTGCAAATGGCATATCTGAATGAGACTCATGAAGTTCAACAGGATAGTGAAGGTCGACTTCAAGTATAAAATCGGTATCAGAATCGCGTGACTGTTTTTCAACGTTAAAGTTTGCTAATTCATCATCGTTAAGATACCTGAAATTTCCTGTTGGCAGATGCTGCATCATTGCATATCCATATAAATTTACACAGTCTAAATAGGCTAAAAAGCTATTCGGTTCGTTAATGTTAAAATCTGGAAGATATTTATTATTCGCCTTTGCGTATCTATGCGAACATTGAGCAAGACCTCCTCTTATTCCGTTTTCCAGCATTTGATACATATCTATATCGGAGAGTAGATCCAATTTTACTTTTGTGTATAATAAATAACATAGCATCCCAACTTAATGATGGTGACGATACGTAATAACAGGGATCAAGATTGTAGTATTTAAGGCTCATGCTTCGAAATTTTTCAAAAACGTCACATAGAAGAAGCACATCACATTTCAAGTATAAATCTGTATATTCTCCTAAGTTTTTAATAGCAAAAGTTTCCCAAACATGTAAGGCATGATTATAATCCTCAGAAGATACAGATTCTGATGAGAGTTTACTAAAAAAATTGGAAGCCTGAGGCAACTGGGTTTCTTCATAACGTTGCCAAGAGTTTATATAATCGTAACAATAGACATCCTTTCTTCGCACTATATCAAACTTGGCCCCATCTCCAAAAAATGATTTTAGATGTTGGAAATCATCTTTTTTCATTGTATTTACTAAATTGTCTAAACTTGAACTCAAAAAGTTGAAAGAATCAATAAATTTTAATTGAGCTACATTTTGCTGGTCTATTGGAATGAACTTCGTAAACGAAATATGCTTTTCTTTATTTTTTGGGATAAGGTTTATTCGACCGCATACGTTTGTGAGTTCATTAATAAACAAATGGCAGTAATATCCGGAAAGGTTATGAAAAATTATTGGTATAAATGGGCAAGGTTTTGAATTTAAATTACAACTATTGTGAGCGGGCCCTCTATATCGACCTGTGAAGTGATCATGATCCTTTACAATGTTATCACTAGATGAAAACTTATCTTTACAAATATGACAAGCAGTGCTAGTTTCAAATGATAGCTGTTCCTCTAGCGTAAGCGGAATCATAGCTTTGCTGACAGATAATATTGAGTACAATCGCTGCACATCATTACATATAGACTCCACAAACTTTTTCGAACAGTTGGGACCGCGATAAGAAACATAGTCGTTTAAATAAGGCTCGCTTCTACAACAAATGTAATACGCAAAGCAAGATGCCTCATGCAATTGAATATTTTCCACGTACATAGATTTACTTTTATCTGAATACTCTCGTAATAAGCTTTCGAAGTCACCATAGATCACAATAGGCACCTCCTGAGTTCTTTCAAAATTAGAAAAAAAAAGTTGTGTATTTGCCTCTGGTAAAACAGTTTGTACCCCTGCACAACTATGCTGAATTAATTTTTCCTCTGTTGAAAAATATAAAAAACAATCTTCACACAAATGTATCTTAGATTTATGTTTAGTTATTTGTTTGCGAACAAGTTTCTCAAAGTTTTTTATTAGGCAAAAGTGTGCCTTACTATTTTTAGTTATTAATAACAAGTTGATGTGCTGTAATTTACGATTAGCGGTTTTATATAAACACTACCATTTTTTGTTAAACCATAGATGTTAAAACTAATATCAGTATTGTTGGCTTCGAACCACTTTATATCAGACATGCTTGGTGGAAATGCCATGCCGGAAGTGTTTAAAACATTTTGGTATTTGGGATAAGATGTGACTCTGTTTGAGTTAACCTTGCTAGGATACAAGTGAGCCATTATAGACCATATAAAACAGTGATTATCCTCATTATTTATATTCAAACAAGCTTTTGTATTAGCAATATGTTTTGGTAATGGTATAAACGATCCAGCTCTCAAAGGATTGTATTTTACTATGTTTATCTCTAAGTGACTAACTGATTCGATTGTCCATCCTGATTCCGAGAGCTCAAATTCCGCACATTTAGTAATTAGTATATCAGCAAGTGATTTATATAATGATAAAACGTCTGTACTCTGCAAAACTATATCGTATTTAGTGTTAAATGACTTAATGGAACTTTCACTATTTTTTGGCAAACAATACTTTACGAAAAGTTCCAAATTAACTTTGAGTGAGACATGCTTTTGTAATGAATCTTTAATAAGTTGTTGTGCTATATCAGAGTTTTGACATAAAAATGAATCTGGGGTAATATTCGTATTTGAGGGATTGACTTTATAATTAACAATTCTACTCCGAAAAGCATTAGCTATTATATAAACGTTTTCAAGCCGCGTACTTAACAAACTATTAGACTTGTGGATATTAGTATTTTTATGTGCTGCTAATTTTGGAACGGAAACATTACATACATCGCAAAAGAACATCTTATACTATTTTTGTTCTATGTAAGACGTGCTTTGTTTTGTAATAATTACATTTGTTGAAAACCGCAAATGTTTTAAATTTGCCTTTAAACCGACTGTAAAGTAGCAGATTACAATAAACCCATAACTAAAATTAGTTAAAAAGTATTTGACGGGTACAACACAGGCTGCACGCCTTTATACTCTTCTTTAGCAGCCTGAGCAACTTGTCTGACCGCTTTGAAAACTGGGCTATTATTATTTACAGCCCCTTTATATGTGAAAAAGGCATGTTTCCACCTAGTTGTTTCCGTCGCTACCGGCTCAAGCTCCCGCGTGGTGAAGACTCGGAGTTCGACGTAGTACTCCCCGCGCCGGCTGGGATCTCGTTGCAGCGTGTACCCGGAGCCCGTCCTTCTTGTCAAAAGATTACGTAGCGGAGCGGCCCTGATCGGTTCCTCTTCGTCACCCTGAAATTATTTAGCAACCTTATATTATTCACCTTTATAAATACAATTAAGAAAATCACTTAAATTATTAAAAAAATCCAGCGACAAACTGTTATCATGACCTAGGTCAGTCCAACTGAAGTCGGCCCCTTAACTTGGCAGTGTGCACTACAGGATACATACCATAATGTTCACTTTTTGTTTTTTTTGGATTGATATTTTTTTATGCTGGTTCAAAATCAAATAGGGTTTGAATTCACGACTTTTTTAATTTTTGCCAATTTAAGGGTTAAAGTTGGGTAAAAACAGTTTTAATGAAATCATCATAATAATAAATCAATCTTACACAAATTGACCTAGCCAATAGTTGAGAACAAATACTTGCGCTCATCACACAAATATCTGCCCTTACCGGATTTTAACCTGAGACCGTTAGCTTCGTAGGCAGGGTCACTACCAACTAAGCTACCGTATCCTCGAAGTATGTTTTGATAAACAATCGCGCAAGATAGGCATCTTACCTCGGAATCAAGAAACACAGCGACTCGTCTCTTTTTCGGTTGAGCAGCTGATGCATTCGCGACGCTGTCCAGGTCTGAATCACAGCCGTGCAGTTCCGCCGCCTTCTTAGTTCTTCTCTGCTTCGCCTTTACCGTCTTAACTTTCGCTGCACTCGTAGAAGCGGTAGATGCAGTCTGTTGCTGGGCACAGCTAATCTCCTCATCGGAATCGAACGGATTGAACACTGCCGACCTATTTTTATTAAAAGTATTTGAATAAGCATCACTAACCAAACACAATCAACATAAATAATAAAAAATATTACGTACATACTTGCTGCTTCTTTTTAATTACTTGTCTCACTCACTGCACTGCCACTACCAATTGAATGCTCAAATAAATGGAAGCTCCATTTATAACCCTATAAACTAAGGCTGCATTTAGATGTTACCAAATTAAAATTATTAGTAATATAATTTTATTTCAAATGAGATTGTCCAAACAAAATCAAACCTTAATTCTGCATTACAGACGTTCGTGTATTAGAAAATAAAATATAATTATTGTGAATCACTCCCAATCCTTTACACCTATAAGGCGCGGCGCCAGCTTGTTGCGTTAACCTGAAACCTTATTCGTATTTGGTAGCTGCATGTACTTTAATGCGTTTCTATGTACCGAATGTAGCCTAACTATGAAGACGATATGATGCGTTAGCCGAGTTGGTAGGGACCCTGCCTACGAAGCTAGCGGTCCCGGGTTCGATTCCCGGTATGGGCAGATATTTGTGTGATGAGCACGAGTATTTGTTCCTGAGTCTTGGATGTTTTCTATGTATTTAAGTATTTATTTCTCTATATAAGTATTTATATCGTTGTCTAGTACCCATAGTACAAGCCTAGATCTTAGTTTGGGACTAGGTCAATTTGTATGAGTTTGTCCCCTGATATTTATTATTAAAAAAAATAAAAAAAATATAAGGAAATATAAAACAGGCACTGGTTGGCTTGAAGACAGCAACGACTTACTATACTTATTGTTTAAATAACTTGTTTAACTCTCAGAATTTGTGAATCGGCTTTAGCTATAAAGAAGAAAGAAAAACACATATATTTGTTCGAATCATGTGAAGCATGAACATAAATTACTTACGCTTCCTATTATTTACATGTCATACAGCATGCTATGTAATGGCTCTCAAGGTTCGAAATTATTTTACTTTATTGCATTCATGCACACCATCTTAACATTGATTAGCGAAGTTCTTAGTAAACAGTAAAAACATCGTGCTAGTTTCATATCGATTATTTGTATTAATCCGCGCCATCTTAACATTGATTAACGAAGTTCTTAGTAAACACAGCGCGAGTTTCTTGTCAATCAGCAATAAAGTTGACACTTGATTTACCTAAATAGATGTCGTAACAATGTTCGAACTTTGATGTACATCGCGAACGATTACAGTGTTGAGATAAACTTAATAGTTTCAGTCGATTTATTTATTAAAGTTTCACCTACGAAATTTTTACTTTATTAAAGACCGCAGATTCATTTCACTGCATTATTCCATTCAAATAGCATTGTCAAATAGCGCCATCTTACGCTAACAATAACATTGAGAAGTTCTTAGTAACAGTAGCGCCGCGCGTGAGTCACTTTATCGTCAGACTAGTAGATGCTTAGCAGGTACTTAACCTACCTTTTTAAATAGATGTCGTAACAATCTCTCATTACTTGAATAATACACAAATATTGGAATAATTAATGTATTTCACTTTAATCAACACTTTTAATAATGTGGTTTTTAATAGTAACTGAAGATAGCTTGAAACCAAAAAAAGTTTGTAGTTTTTATTTTGATTTGACAGTAATAATTGAAAAAGACCTGAATCGCGCTATCAAAGTTTTTACGATCGGTCGCATATATAGATCAGCGTTCTAGTATTATCTTGGTTGAGTAAATATCAGTACAGAGCAGGCGCCCCTTTGGAACGTATCGAAAGACCGCCTTGTCCTTAAACAATTAGTATGGAATTGGCCACTCCAGAAAACTGTTAGCGGGACTATCCTATAACATTAGTACAGCAATGGTTGTGTGGAAAGTGTTAACAGGAACAAAGATGAATAAACAAAGATGACTAAACAAAGAAATAAATTTATGAAAAATAAACCGGAGTGCCGTAAACAAAAATATAAGTAATGTAAAAATGAATTATACGGCACTCCGGTTTTGCTTCTCTTTACAAAATATTTTGTTATAGACATTTTTGTAACTACATTTCGACAGTATCAGTCGAATGAACGAGGCGAGGATATGCAAATTTACCATTGAAGGATTGTCAGGTCATTCGTTAGGTCACTACCTGTTGAGTTTATGGAATTCTGAATCACTGATCAATGGAAACTATTGAGGATCCTGGATCATCCGACTAGATCCCTGATCGATGGAAACTATTGGGGATCCTGGATCATTATTGGGGTTTCTGGATCATCCGAGCGCAGCGAGGACAAATGATCCAGAATCCCCAATAATACCCTACTAACAACGAAAGAAAAATTGAATTAATACATGAACTTAGGGGTTTTTAGTAACACGGACATAAGGAAAAATGACAAAAAATCCGATTAAAAGTCCAAATACCTCGAAAACCGTGCGACTTTTACTAGACCTATTTTAGCTTTTTCATAACGTCCTAAGTGCCCTCTATCCGTAGTTCAAGGATTATCCACTCATTACCTAACACCCTGTATAAAAGAGGCGAGGCGGTGCCGTTCCGTTGCCTAGCGGTTATGTGTGCGTCAACCTTAAGTGGACAAAGGACTGAATCCGTTAACTTACTGATTATATAAGACTATTAGATTATTATATTTTGCAACAATCTTTAGGTTAGAAGCAAAGTTTCGAACGCCTTAAATATCATCCGTTGAGTCACGTGTGATTGTTGGATAGTCATTTATATACTCTCGCAGTTTCGCAATCGGAACTATTTTAGTGCCTCAAATTGTTTTAGAATGTCTCAAACGATCGTCTCTGTAAAAATAATGTACAGAGCTCTATTCTACGCGTTAAAATCATATTGCTTTTGACATGTTATCGTATTGATTTCCAAATAATCCAGCTGCCATTACCGTCAAGTAAATAAGAGCTATAGTAACGTTGACAGTACAATAACATGTCAAAAGCAATGTGGTTTTACCGAGTAGAATTGAGCCCCTGATCTTAAGTAATTATACTAAAAGCTTTCTTCAAACTAGTTTTTCAGTTTTCCGTTCCGTTCGAATCAAACGAGTCTACTAATAGGGAACATGTTTTTTTTTAACTCTTTCTTGAAAGTGCTATGAAAGAGAAGAATAACTGTAGGTATACGCGCAATAATTGTCGTGTAATTTTTTCATAAGATAAAAAGACATAGTTCAGACCCCCTGCAAAAACACTATACACAATCGACGACAGGAATGACGTCACAGCTGTTGTTCCATGTTTAAAATGTATGGACCTTATAAAGAACAATTAACCAATTTGCATTTATTTCGTAAATTAAGTACTACGTTGTGTTACCCGAGTGGTTACCGGGTTAGAATAGTGCCACTCCATGTCTTCCCGTGGATGTCGTGAGAGGCGACTAAGGGAATAAAGGCTTGTAGTAATGTTAGGCGATGGGCTTGCAACCTGTCACTAATACACTGGTAAACATCTTAGCCTGACTATGCAAAATGTGGTTACAGAATTATCAACAAGTTTAGAGTTGTTGGTAGGTATTCTGTTGCTCTGCCTACCCCACTCTGGGAATAAAGGCGTGACGTTATGTATGTATGTATGTAAGTTACTACGTTCAAGCCAATATCGTTAAATTCATTAAAGTGGGGTAGGCAGTGCTACAGAAATACCAACAACTCTAAAAAGACTTCTATATAATTCTGTAACCACATTTTGCACCAACAGGCTAAGATCTTAATATACGGGTCAAAACTCCTCGAGTATTCCTCGATGATGGAAATATCAAGTAAGAGAGTAGGTAGGCATAGGATAGCCGGTTTTGAAATATTTACTTATTGTTCATAATTGTAAGTGCCTACCTACCCAAACAAATCCAAACTCCTCAGTTGATAATTCTTTTAAACGACCTAGACCCGGACGTATGTTGGTTTAGGTCATCTTTACATATTATTTCGAGCGAAAAGCTTCAGGTATGATGTTTTACTTTCCGTAGGATTATTATTTCGTCATGTAGGATGGCTTATAATGTATACTTGTGCAGGATCTGGAATATTCGTCTCGCCTTCTGGGTTGCTGGAGCGCACGGGCTCAGTGGGCATCAGCTTCATCATTTGGATGGCCTGTGGCCTCCTCTCCTTGCTTGGTAAGCGTTTAAATTTACTTTAAACCTTTTAACCCTGGGCATAAGAATAAATACTATTAGAAGGGCATCTTCGGCCTCGTTGTATGTATTAGACAGCAAAGCCGTCAAATAATTACCTACAGCGCCCCGCGCCCCGCCTTACCTCTCTCTCGCCTGTCCCAAAATAGGGTTGTCACAAGTATATAAGACTAACTGAGCCCGCAACGAATTAGTTTATTTGCCTGTAAAACTATACGATAAACCATAACCTTTTTTTTAACAAGCGGAGTGGGATAAAAAGTACCCTAAATATTTTACGTCTCAGTGGTGTCCTTCACAAATCTCTTTTCAGTTAATAGTTGCAGTTTTAAATAAAACGCTTATTCGGTACTCGTATCAGTGACGTAATAATACTAATAATATATACCTCTACCAAGAGCAAGATCCTGAAGGCGAATCGCATTTTTTACTGTAGTGTTTTAAAACAAGTATTGTTAATTCTAAACAAAAAGTGCACAGGTAAATAATGTATTTATTTAATTATTTAATTCTTACGCTCTTTACTTAATGTGTTTATGTTACAAATAATAAATAAAGTTCAAACTTCGTTGATATCGTCCTACAATTATCGTAAAGCACGTAGTCAAAAACGGAACTAACAATTTCGAAAACCACAGTTTGCGTAGACAGTGGCGCCTTTGAGAGCTTCATTTGAAATATTGTTGCGCGTTTACTTCAAGCGCCGCTTCTGGGTGGCATGGTAACCCGCTAGTGTTTGCTGAGATAAGTAGTCTTGGATTGTTGACAGGCCACGCGGGAGCGAGCGTGGTGTGGATGAAGTTACCCTTCTAATAGTATTTATTCTTATGACCTGGGTTCCTATATTCAATACGTACTTATAATGTGACGTCTCGTTAAAATTTGACACATTTTATACGTAGCAAATATCAAATTTTAACGAGACGTAACATTTTAACGAGTTGTTTTGAATATAGGAACCCAGGGTTTCAGTGCAATAGCACAAATAACGACATTCGGCTCCTCTCTAACTCGCTCTCATACGCTGCTCTAAGTTAGCCTAACCGACTTTACATTTTACCCGAATAACTGTAACATCTAGGTATTGTATGTACTTAAACAAATCTAGAAAGTTTATTTTAACCTATTACACCTAGTGATCGGATTGAATTCAAATGATGGAGATGGAAGGTGGTCACGGGAATTCCTCAATGGCGAATTCCTCAAAGTCAATGCGTAGAGTTTGAATTGGTTTGACTAGTTTTTGAATAGAGAACCATTATAGCGAGTTTGTATTAGTGCTAGAATTTGGCATTTCGGTACTAAAGCAAATGTGTTCAGTATTAAAAACAAACACCATACATACAGTACCTACCTATATCAATTCTAGATAGGTAGAAGAACTTTATAAGAGACAGATTCGATGACGATCTAAAAATATGACAAGTATCTATATCAAAAGTGAGAAGGGTCTCGCTATGGTAAAAGAAGAGTTGACCAAAGCCACAGGGGCACAATAATAAAGTAGCAGGGAATGATCCAATGGGGAGTATCGTTCAATTTGCAAAACAATTGCGTTGATAAAAAAACAAGCGCAAGTTTGACTCACGCACCAAGGTATCCGCAAGAATATATTGAACTAAAATATAAGTATTGAGACCACATAATAAATATTCCTTTTTCTTGCCATATTTCATGATTCTTAACGGGAAGTATGCACCCAATAGGTTAAGATTTATTTGAGTGTCAAAATTTGCAGCATGAATGGTCAAATCAATTTGTATTATCATCATTATTCAGCCGAAGACGTCCACCAGTTACCTGGGCACCTATATACGGAAATGGGCCTAGTGTTCGCCTAGTCAATTTACGGTATACGAAAACATCAATACACCTACAGTATGTTAAAACAACTGGGCCTATATTCTTCAGGGTAAAACTATACTATTGCCTTTGATATGTTATCGTGTTGTCAACGTTACGATAACTCTTATTCACTTGACAGTAATGGCGGCCGAGTTTAAAAACAATACGACAAGTAGAAAAGAGGTCCTGTGTCGGTACAAAAATCTTTTCGTCATGCTGGTTTCGCACGGAGAGACAGCCTTTTTAAATAGACCCATTTTGTAGCGCATTGGGAAAATCTTAGCAGGAAGTTTATTTCAAATTCTTATAGTACGCGCGAGAAACGTTCTAGAGAACTGTACAGATAGATAGCACACGTTGTATTTTCTCGCTTGTCGCTCAGTGCGTCTCTATCGTAACATACTTGATAGAAAGGGAGATCCGAGCGACAGACAAGTCGCGGACGACTTGTGCTAGCCCTCCTGGCGCGTAGTTGAGCGCAGTGACTCAACAAAATGAGAATGAACATCCTGTCGATGACGAGAGGTGCAAGGGTAGAATGAAGCCATCGGGACCGATCTAAACAGTTCCTTGGAACACTCCCCATTGTACAGACGGTAGAAAACAAATCGCAGAGAGAAGCAGTCTCTGCGGAGGCTAACCATCTCTAAACGGTCTGAAAGGACGAGTAAACGTATCGTTGACAGTGCGGACGGCACCGCTCTGGGCCTCTATTCAACTGCGTTATAACGATATCGTTTTTGACCTGTTTCCGTATTGTCAACGTTTTGATAACTCTTATGTCATTTACAATAATGGCGACTGTGACAAAAACGATTCTTAAACGTGTCAATCACGATATCGTTTTAACGCACCTGAATAGAGGCCCTGCACGGCTAGCACATGACGGCGCGCGAGTTATGTCGCCCGCGAGATAGACTACCTGTCTTTGACCGTTCCAATTAAACAACGACGGGTAGTGTATCTCGCGCGCGACGTAGCTCGCGTGCCATCATGTGCTAGCCGTGCTGGAGTAAATATAAAAAAAATATGAAATCTTCAGTCATAATTTTTTTCTTTTTTTTCTATGACCTAATGAAAATGTTTGTCTAATAATCATCATACTAAATGTATACAATATTTGTGAATTTTGTGATGCACACTAAGATCGGTTGAAAAAAAAAGATATTGAAGAAAAGTCATATTTTCTTTTTTTCCTTTATACCAAAAACTATAAAGTTTAGGGGATGAAATTTTGCCAATTTATTACTAATGTAGAGCCACACCATCCATAAAAAAACGAGCCTAAACTCGACGGGGGCAGAATCACTTAGCTTATCCCAGCACGGCACTTTAAAACCAAACGACACAATATAGGTATGTTATTTCTTGTAAGGATTATGAATGTTCAGTTATTTCTTACTCGTTTCGTTTTTTAACTAAAACCGTATCCGTGTTGAAAATTACTCAGTATGCATATGTAAATATAGGGGTTTCATTATCGTTAATATTTAAAAAAAAAAAATTAATGAGTTACGTTACCGTTACGAGAGCAATCTAATACCTACTATGATAGCGTCGCTTCTTGACAGCTACGAAATATTGTCATATAAATAAAATTGTGAACGGGGTAGGGTGTTCATTACAGACTCAGCGTGGCCAGACTCTATATGGCACTTGAAGCAAGCCGAAGATCACTGTTATTTGTACATACGTCAATGTGTCGGTCAAAGGTTTATTGTTGCATTGTATTTGTATCGCCTTATCCCAGTTATCGTTTATAAAAAGATATTCAAACGATTCACGTAACGTGCCTGCCTACTGTACTGTACTGAACGATGCAATGCTACCTACCTACAGTAGTATAAATTTACTATCTATATTTATCAGAAGAGACGGTACAGAAAGTGCAAAGGTTGTATTAAGCTTATAATAACGTAATTTAATACGAATTTAGTAGATATCCGAGATCGCGTTGCATGCGCTACTCATACGAGACCGGGCAATAATAATAAACGGGGGTTCTGAGAATTTGCCCGGGCTCCACATAAACATCCTTTGTTAACTAAGTAATGTAATGGAGACAAATGTTGATACGTGCGCCGAGGTTTATGTCTAATATGGCTATTAAGTCAGAGTGTCAAATACGACGCGCTAAAAGAAACGAAGGGCCGAGATTTTTCACGGTAAAAACGATGTCGCTTTTGAAGTGTTTCCGTATCGTCAACGTTTTGATAACTCTTATGTCATTTGCAGTAATGGCGGCCGAATCAAATGATTCTAAAACACGTCAAACGCGATATCGTTATAACGCAGTAGAATAGGAGCCTTGGACGAAGATGACCTTTAATACGTCTCGTCACCGACTCACCTATTGTTCTGGTCTCCTATCAGACAAATGAGTACCTTCTTCAATAGTGTCAATTATCTTATGATAGATATATTATACTTTCTCTACAATAGCTAGTTATTAGACGTTACAAAAGAAATGTAAAACTTGTTTACTTTACCTGCTACTTCTCCCGCTAACAGGCACTTGGTGCCATTTGCAGATCACTTCACTGGAAATCAAGGGTGGCGGCTGGCTGGAACTATTTTTAGCATTTAATGTTACTTACGTATCCCGCGTTTGTTTGTACGGTCGGCCTTATGAGAAGCTACTCACTTTAGTGCTTTGTCACTAAGTAACTCGATACAAGAGTATGCAGCTACTCATAAGGTCGACTTTACCAAAATGAAGTAGGTAGGTAACTGTTATTATTCAGTCAGAGCGTAAAA
Source organism: Acleris holmiana (assembly GCA_949316455.1). Classification (NCBI taxonomy): domain Eukaryota; kingdom Metazoa; phylum Arthropoda; class Insecta; order Lepidoptera; family Tortricidae; genus Acleris; species Acleris holmiana. Next base: position 17,421,247 of record OX438762.1, on the reverse strand, counting down.
ACCATGGATTTGGTCGAATCTCGGTTCAATCGACACACGAATCACCACTTCCGTGCAAAGGATGTGGTTAAGGTTGCAGGTTCCTACCGCCACGTTATGCTGTCGGGCGTCCAGGTCAAGTTGTCAAATCGTGTTGATCATCGGACATACATACCTCTAACAAATAGGGGTTAGGTTTATTAAACTAAGATGATGATGATGTGTAGATATACATGATCCAGAATTATTAAGTGGGGGTTGCGATATCCATAACACGGGATCCACATTTGAATGTTAACCGCGGATTTGTTGACAGGAGCGCTCGCGTATGCTGAGCTAGGAACCATGAATACGTCATCGGGCGCGGAGTACGCCTACTTCATGGACGCCTTTGGAGGACCCCCGGCATTCTTATTCTCATGGGTATGTACTGACTTCTCTTTGAAATAACCCGATTTACAATAATACCCTCGTGGAGGCAATGGATGGACCACAATCCTCGGAATCGGCTTGAATACAGCAGTGAGATGTAGGTAAGCTACATCATAATGTAATGTTAAATATATTTCGTGCCTCAATACCCTCCAAGGAGAGTTGAGTTATCAAGAGAAATCTAAAAAAAAAATGTAACATGGTGAAGTTACAAACATCGATAATCGACGAGATTACGCGATAAGTCTGAGCAACATTGAAAGTGTTCAATGTCAGCCCAATGACTCAGTGTAATCGCGTAATCATTTAACAACCTGAGCCTCAACTCGTTAAACGATATTGCTTTTGACGTGTTATGCAATTGTTTTTAACTCGGCCGCCATTGCTGTCAAAAAGGTAATACCTGTCAAAATGTAGACAATACGGAAACACGTCACGTTTTAGTATTACCAATTTTTTGTCCATTCATTTTACGGCTCTCTATCTATTTACATAGGTAAAATTTACAATTGCCCAGTACTTTCTTACTACACTAATTACGTACTATAGAGGAAAGAGGTATTATGCACTTACTGAAAAGTATAACAAAAACAGCCGAATGCTGTAGTATATTTGAGTAAATAAATATTACTTGAAATTTAATAAGTCTTATCCTTCTTATGTTTTCGTCACCATATTGCACCCATCGTCCGCCCTTTAACTATAAGGTATTACCGTATTTAGAATAGGTGTCTTAAAAACGCCTGAAAATGGGTTTTCAGGTCATGGCGTAACCTGATAGAGGGCGGCCTGAAACGGACTGAGAACGCGTTCCAGGCCCCTGAAAACAACGGCAACACTATTGAAATTTTGATAATCTAGTCTGTGACAGAGCTACCTCTAAAAATGCTACCAAAGCACCATAAATCACGATTGCAAACCTTAATCCACCGGCGAAACGATATTTGAAATCCTTATCGTTACTAATAAGTATTTATAAGTTCAACTCATTAAACATAAACAATATAGTCCGGATACGGACATATCCGGCCTATATTTATATTATACTATATCTGTACAGAATAAACCAATCTCAAGTCGAACATTTAATGAGTTGAACTTATAAATACTGATTAGTAACGATAAGGATTTCAAATATCTACTTTTTTCCCAGAATCTCGATCAAATTTCGAGGGAAGGGAACAAGTTTGCCAGATTTCGTCCGTTTATATAAAAGACACTACTTATTAATTAAAATTGTTGCCGTATTTTCTTCGCATTTATGATCGTTTTGCCCTTAGAATAATAATAATAACACATGGAAACCTAGTCCGCGCCCGCGGCCCAAACACGTCAGACTTAAACTACACCAATAGTGGTGTACTCGGCGATCGCCGCCTGACAGTCGCAGGCACGTCACACAGTGTCAACAGCTCCCGGAGTTTTATTTATAACTAGCGGCCCGCCAGCGGCTTCGCACCGCTGCACTGACTTTCCCGTTTTTTTATTTCATTTAAGCCTTCTCCTGACATTAACAAACACAATAAAAAAAGAATTAGCGAAATCAGTTCAGCTGCTCTCGAGATTTGCGCTTAGCAACACATTCAGCGATTTATTTTTATTATATAGATGACGATTTGCATTGTTAATGGATGCCACAACACTTAGGAAAAAGAAAACAGACCCTAAGGGCTAAAAACCCTTCATGGTCAACTGAGCCCACTCACAACTCAGCCCGGAGGCTCAGTTGACCTCTAAAATATATGTTGGGGGCGACTCGGCCTACAAGGTCAACTCAGCCCGCGGGCTCAGTTGACCACAGTCTACCGCTAGAGGGACAACTCAGCCCGCGGGCTCAGATGACCACAGTCTACCGCCAGAGGGACAACTCGGCCCGCGGGCTAAGTTGACCACAGCCTATTGCTAAGGAGACAACTCGGCCCGCAGGCTAACAAGCAACATATTTTTTTACTTGAAAACAATTTTTTTGTATGTTTTGGCATTTAAGCATGTTTTAAGAATTATTAGTCAAATAATTATTACACGAAGATTATAAGTTAACCTTTAGGGATTATGAACAAAATTAAAATATTTAAAGTACATACATACATACATAAAGTCACGCCTTCATTCCCAGAATGGGGTAGGCAGAGCTACAGAGTTACCAACAACTTTAAAAAACTTAAAACAAAATAAAAAAAAGTAAAAAAAAAAGTAAAAGTAAAATTAAAGTTTTATTTAAAGTAAACAAAATAATATATGTTTCAAAGTGCACTATAGGTAAGTACCTATTTTTGGCTCAGAGACAGCTCTCAGCTATGTAAAACAATATAAATACGTAGAAATCAATGACATTTAAACAGTTAAATTTAAAAAAAAAGCCACCTCAAAGATAAATTTTCGGCTTATTCCCACCTGTTACCACCAATTTGTTACCACTGGTAACAGCTAGGATTTTTTTTCCCACCTGTTACCACTAAAGTACTCGATGGTAACAAGCGGGAATATTTTTCCCATTTGTTACCACTAAAATATTTGGTGATAACTACCACCAATTAGTTTATAGTGGTAACAGCTGAGAATTTTTATTCTCAGTAGTTACCAGTGGTAACAGGTGGGAAAAAAATCCCAGCTGTTACCAGTGGTAACAAATTGGTGGTAACAGGTGGGAATAACCCAAATTTTCGCCGCCAAACAGGTGGACAGAAAGGAAACGTGATTAAATTAACACGACTTTTACTGTATCGGTTCGGCAAACGTTACATTTCCAAAATAAACTTCTGGTTAACTTTAGCTGGCTGGTTCAATCTGAGACACTCTACCCTACCTTACTTTCCAATCTTACTTAGTGTTAGCCGACTTCTTGAACGCGTCTTATATTTGGAGCGTATGTTGGCAATACTGCGAGAAAAGATGGCTCTCGCCGATAGCCTAGCGTCACGGGTCAATACACAGATCGTTTGTTCTTAAATACTAAAATATATTGTTATCCGATGTGCTTTTATTGTTAAAATTAGTAACTTACCAAAACGTGATAACAGTCCAGACAGGTGGATCAATAATGTTAGTTCTACATATATCTCAACTTTCCGTTGTTTGGGTTGACCATATAACTTTAAACTGTAGTCGATGAGCCCGTGGGCTGAGTCAACCATATTACTTTAAACTGTAGTCGACTGAGCCCGTGGGCTGAGTCAACCATATAACTTTAAACTGTAGTCGACTGAGCCCGTGTGGGCTCAGTCGACCCCAAAGCCAATTTCGTGGCCGAGTTGCCCCCGAAAAAATAAACGTAGTCAACTGAACCCGCGGGCTGAGTTGTGAGTGGGCTTAGTTGACCATGAAGGGTCTAAAACCCTTCAAACAAACATTCCGCGTGAAAGTACTATGTTTTGACTTGTCGTTTTACGTAAAACATTCACTAAAATATTATATTATTTACTAACGACATTACATGAAAATGTTGCCAGTATAACGATATTTTTTTCCTACATATGACAATTCATAGTGAGTACTTGTACTATTATCTGTTCTGTGATATGAGTTGAATTCTGTTTATATAATTACTTTGGTGGTAACACCTTGTGCAGGGTCCGTCCGGATCGCTACCACCATCTTATCCATTAATCTAGGTACCGCCAAGCAGCAGTGTTCGCATTGTTGTGTTCCGGTTTGGTTATCCCAAACCGGAACACAACCGACATCCGATGAAATAACTTGCATAGAAGCATTCCATCTTAGTCCTCAGGGTTGGCATCGCATTTGCAGTCGTAGGATTGCAGTCTTGTGAATGCGAATGTCTATGGGTCACAGTTCCCACTTACAATCAGGTGGCCTGTGTGATCATTTGCCTTCTCGATGCAATAAAAAAAAAGAAATTCTTGTATGTAATTATTTAAACTACCTTTTTATGACATGATATTTTAGAAAGAGACAAACATTTTCTTATTACATAATTAGTGTCAATAAACGTTTGTATTACTAAGTAACTGCAAAGAAATGATAGAATTAAACAAACATTATTTTATGAAAAAATCCTCTAGTTTAGGGGGAAATGTAATCCGCTGGCAACATTATTTGCTTATTTGCGTGCATGTTGTCGTGTGTCAGTACGCGTTGATTACTCCTACATGAATCCATTTTGTCCGTCACTTTTGACGGGTTGGCGAAAGGAAATTACTTATCATTCTATGTTATTATTGTAAGGTTTTGCCTTTATTGTCATATTGTTTTCGTTTGTCGCGGGAAGAAAGTACCCTAAGTCCTTTCAGTTCCTTCCAGTTTGTAAGGGTTTAAGCAATCTTCATACCAAATTTAATTCCGCAGTCACACCGTGCAAGCGGTTTTGCGGGACATTCTTTATATGTTAGGTTGTGATTAATAAATAATAAAAAAAAAACGAAATTGTTTCACCGGCTTAACCGTGAAAGCGCAACAGACACACAGACAGACAGTTATTTGAATTTATTATGAAGAACCAAGGTGTTGCAAAGGCAAAACACTAAAAATTAACTCGGTACAAGCTATTCAGGGGTTCAGGGTGTTAAATAAAAAAAAAACTGGCAATCAGTGATACTTCAAAAAAAGAAATTACAATATATGTCAAAAACTGTGAAACTTAACATAATAGTAAATGTGGTCTAAAATGTTCAGAATGACTTCAACTAACTATCATCCCTTAAAACCCCTACACCCGCCTGCCAAAGAGCCTGTATATAACACTAGTAAACATTTATTTTAACACTGTAAATCGCTGTTATTGAAATAAAACAAAAATGACTACTTTAGCAATTTGATCTGTGTATTTCCAGGGTGTCCCTATATTTAGGCTTCTTTAAGACACGCTAAGTAATTTCGTCTCGTCGCAAGTTCACATCAATTCTATAATATATCTTTACGACTTATTCACGAGTATACTACCAGGAAGATAATTCAAATTCAAATTAATTTAATGACACATTATTTACATTTATAAATTTAGTCAAGTTTAAAGATTCGGTACATTAGTTCTGTTTTTTTTTTATTTTAATCGTTGTTTAGTTTTATGCTAATTTATATTGAACAAAGAAATGTATTTGAAATACTTACTGGGTATATTTATTTGTGTTTTAGACAGCCTTCTTTTTCAACATAAACATCCGGCATATTAGGGTAGACGGACGTTAACACGTCTCGGTATGATTGTTTTGGGCAGAAAACAAATTAATATGACTTACCTGATATTTTGTGTGTGCGTCAATTAGGGTAAATATGTTGACATTTGAAAGAATCTTGACCGGAAAACTTTAATGGAACGGGTTTATACATGACTAACTACTAACATCAATATGCACAACAACTGTCTTTTTAAATACTTAACGTAACGGCACTAGTACTCGACAAAGGAGCAATGTTCGACACTGACCCTTATTCAAAGAAAATAAGTTATATTCATTGGTTTTGCAACAATCAATTATATTATAACCCTATGATCTTTAAATTAGAAGCTTTTATCGATTATTGGTGCATGTCAGCTAAAAGTGTCGAACACTGGTACCGTTACGTTATCTCCTTTAGTGGTGAGTGTGGTGACATATACATTAGATTAAATAAAATGAGCTGAGGAAAAAAGCATAAAATATTTAGTTTCTCAAACACTTGGAATCTTTTTCTTGATACTAACTTGCGCCAATTTTTTCTCGAAATCTCGTGTGCCGGAAAGCTAAAACACAGCTATTATATATATAATAAGGGTTCCGTTTTTTGCCATTTGGTAACAGAACACTAAAAAGAGCTATTCTATTGTTTTCCTTCTGACTATGTTCTTGTCACTACCTTTCAGCCGTTTCTTTCTAACGCGCGTGAGAGAAAGATATGGAATACTTCATACTTGCTGTCAATCATTAATGACATTTATTGAAAGTTAAATGGTTTTAATACATTAATTACAAATTTTCGCGTGTTATGTTTCATAAATACAATTTACTTAATGATGGTTAGTAACACCATCTTTTTTTTGCCTTTACTTTTTGATGACACAGGCATCCATTGTGTAAGATACATGACATTCTACAAAATTTTGTTTTACATTTGACATTGTAACTCTGTCATATTTACTAATTATTATGTTGTATGTCTAACCGCCTGTTTCACAAACGACAAGTAAAGCTTATTTGACAGATAAACTTAGCCCTTTCTCTTTCTGACACTTGAAAATAGACAAGGAGAGAGACATCTTTATGTGACAGATAAATTTACTTGTCGATTGTGAAACAGGCCCTAAGTCTAAGAAAGAAACAACATCAATTATGTTTTTCAACATAGATTATGAATTACGATTGAAATAAGACAAAGTTAAAATAATTAAATCGGCAAATATTTATTAATAAAAGTAGTTTTTCACAAACTAAACATAATCAGCATTAACAAATCTGCATCTTCTTGGTTTGTAATGGTTTTTAATCGGGAGCAGAGATATTATTTCGTTGAGCATTGTAACTCAAGTGGAAATGTAGTCACGTTTATTGTTTCCGATACTTACAAGTTTAACAATTAAAACTTTTGTGACCCATTTACCCACTTTAACCATTTTGTTCCCATGTGTGTGTAACACGTACAATGTTTTTCATGCCATAATTATGTAAAAAATCAGTAGAACAAACAATCCACAGCTAAAGATATTATGTTACTCATCTCAGTGGATCCTTACTTACAATGTTTTACATTTACCTAACGGGAAGGAATTGAGATACAATGATGGGAGCTAAAATTCGCAATTTTATGTTGGTCACAAGTATAAATGTAACCCAAATTAGCTAAAACGTGAGTTACGATGTTTTTCCTTGCAGGTGTCGTAATATACTTACATGTCATTTAGTTTTACCATGTTGTCTTTTTTATATTCTCGCTGCTGAGGTGAAAAGTTGTAAGTGCATCACGAGACCAAAGTTATTTTCATCTCGTGTCTTTGAATCCCTCGCTGCACTCAGGATTCTAACCTTAGAATCACTCGCTACTCACTTGTGATTCAACTCTAGAATCCTTCTCTTGCTCGGGATTCAAAATCAACACTCGCAGCAAAAAACAACTTTGCTCTCTCGTTGCACAAATAACTATATCATACTGGGTTGTATAATTCTTAGGTAGTACAAATAGTGCAATACAATATAATACAAATATTCTTTATTGAACACCACACACAAATACAGCATGAAAAGTAAAATACAAATAAAAACGTACTAAGTGAGTCAATAGGCGGTCTTATCGCTAAGTAGCGATCTCTGCCGGACAACCTTACAAAGAAGAGAAGACAATGTTGTTTTATTATAAATAGAGTTGGTAGGCACCTATACTGAACAACAGCGTTGGCTCGCTGTGTTTAGTTGCAGTGTCTGCATAACAGAACATGCGTAGTTAGTGGTAGTTATGTGGATATGACTGTCCTACACAGGTGTCGACGTTGGTGCTGAAGCCATCCCAAATGGCCATTATATGCCTGAGTTTCGCCAAGTACGCCGTGGAGCCTTTCGTGTCCGAATGCGAACCTCCCGGCGCCCTCGTTAAACTGGTTGCCGTCATATCCATAGGTGAGAAACAACCCATCGCCTTTATTTATTTATTTCCCTATCTGCTTGCAAGGTTTTTGGTAACATACATTATTGCATATTGTTTCATAGTAGGCTATCTAGTTCACGGTTTTGTTTAATTGGTTAATTATGTTGAAATGGATGTGTTTTCAATCATTGCTGTGCGACAGTCCTCTTATTGCGAATGTAAAATTGTCTGCTGTGCGTCCTTATCTATTTATGTCGTCCTTTTATACCCAGATATTTAGTTTACTAGTACTTACGTGGTTTCGTTTAGTTTCCATGTCCCCGACCATCAATGAACTTTCGTTAGTTGTTGCCTAACATTAGGTATCCGAAACCACAGGAGACAAAGGGAAATTATCTGAGGAACCATTACTTGGATCTTTTATAACCCCTGATCAACACAGCCTGACTGTCTTTTTAAGACTCGTATTCACTAGGGAACGAATGTCCCTAAGTAATATTTAAATAAATGCAAGAGAGGTCGTGGGCTTCGTGGGATATTCATTTGTCCCCAGCAAGCGAATATGCGGCTGAAAAGGCTGTCAGTTTTCCATTTTGTTTGGTGCGTTTGTACCAAAAACCTGATTTATTGTGGAATTTGACTTAGTTTTATTCTTACCAACTGGAGTTGTTCGTAAAGTTTAATCAATCTGACTTATTACTTGTTTATGCACAACACGCAGTTTCATTTTATTAAAATAAAAATATGTTATTGGCTGTACAATGTAAAAAAGGCGGCAATTATTCCTTTCGCTGTACCTATATTAAATGTTTTTAGTCATTTAAAAATGAATACTTATAACACTAACAGCATTTTATTATATACGAACGTAGTCGCGGGATTAGAGTCGTATCCATATTAAGAGTACAACTCGATATCCCGCGAATTGCACCCGAAAATGCAATCACTGGTAATAAAGACAAATCAACTTTTGTAGTCCTGGTTTTTTTTCTTATCTACCGATGACGTCCTGTTGTCTATGTACACGAAATCGCGCGGTTTCCTAGATATCACCGCGCCATACTGTTTACATAGAAAACGTTTTAGTGACGTTATTCACTGCAGTAGGTATAACGGCTGCTATGACGGTACCGCTATATATCCTAGGAAACCAGAGCTTTACGGCATTACGGCATGCCGTGTGTAAATACATGCCCACATTTCCCTGTTTTTTTTTTCCATTTAGTAAATCTAACTAACTGTTTATAGTTACTATATAAAAAACCCGTATCCTATTCTAGTGATGATCTTAGCAGTGAACTGCTACAGCGTCAACTTGGCGACGAATGTCCAGAACATCTTCACCGCCGCGAAGTTAGTCGCGATCGCCATCATTGTCTGCGGCGGCGCATACAAACTGATATTAGGTAATATATCCACGACAAACGACACCATCGTTCGCATCAAAAGTTAACGTGACACTCGTTTTCAAGTAAATACCTGTCTTCAATCAAGAAGTTATACGACATTAGTAAGCATGTGGTAAATAGATAAGCAACACTTGTAACAAATATTGACGGTATTACCAAACTCTACGAGGTACCTACAGATAGGCTCAGTCTTACTGGTCACGTTATCGCAATGTCATTCCACTTGAATGTAATGTAATACCATTGATAGAGTTTAATTGATATAGCATGGGTTGAATATCGAGCAGACTTACAGTTGGTTGTGTCCGTATGGTGCAGGTAATACGCGACATTTACAGGAGCCCAACTTCTCCAGTAGCACGGCCACGCTCGGCAACATTGCCACGGCCTTCTACACCGGCCTCTGGGCCTACGACGGCTGGAACAATCTCAACTACGTCACTGAAGAAATCAAGAACCCATCAAAGTAAGTGGCCATGCTGCATGTCAGTTCTTTGCTTCGTTTATCTTTTCAACATTTTTACCGTCCGCCATGCCTTTACTCACTATAATTAATAAATTATGATTATATTATCTTACTTGTTTATTTATTTATTTAACTTACCTACTTATGGCTTAACTGATATTCAAATTACGACAGTCATTTTCGTTTAAAAACTGCGATCATTATCACCGCTTAGAGCTAGACGAAAATAAACAAAATACGTCTATCTATAGATGTGCTATAATTATTTCTGCAGTAATCGTGTACAATCAAAGGCACATTTGTAAATCAGTAAATCTATCAATAACTGTGAGATGTAGGGTGTAGGTAGGTACTTACCGGAGGATGGCATCTCTATGGGATTTCGAGCATAGCCTCGTTCACTCGTAGGTACCTACTAACTTGGAGAAAAACTATTTTCCATCCATCTCATATATACAGTGGTGGACATATAATTAGAAACAGTACCTACATAAAATAATATTTTATGAGTTAAAAAAAATCATAAATATTATTAAAAAATAAATCTGTTCTATCTTTAATTATTAAAAGAGTTTTCACACCACCTGCTCGACAATGCCAAATTACATATCATGCAAACCTTACGCAAACCAACTCATTAAAGCCCTTGGCTTTAGCCGGGGTGTAATGTTGTACTGAATCTCATTATAACTCGCTGGGTTGTAATATTTTCACTTTTCATAGTTCTTATTATAATGGACTTAAAGTCTAATTTCGTAATAAAAGATTAACTAATACTCGAAGGCCGGGCGCGGCGCCGCCGCCACCGCCGCGTCGAACCTAATTTGAAAATAGAACATTTTCTAAAATCGAGCTGGCCACGGCAAGCTGAATGGAACACATTTGAAATTAAACAAAAGCCGCGAGTATTGTAAGACGCTGCAATAAAATACATTGGTGATAACTGCAAAGTTTTAAATAAATATTGTCTTTCCACAACTGGACTAATGTCTCAAATATCAATTTTCACTTTTAATTTTAATTTACTATAATAAAACGCTGTTTTTAGTAGACTCGCTTTTTTATTGTCTTGCAAAAGGTGAGAAAAGTAGAGTACACTCCTCGGGGATAAAGCTGTTTTCGTCTTGGGCGCGCTTGAACCCCTCACTGCGCTCAGGACTCTTCTTAATTCCCTCGCTTCGCTCGGGAATTAACTCGTAACACCCTCGCTGCGCTCGGGAGTTAAATCTGGAGTCCTTCGTTACGTTCAGGATTCAATATCGCGCCCGTGACATAAAACTGTGCTTTATCCCCTCGGTGTATAATCTACTATTAAATATCATGATAGTTGAATTTCTATTACTGGCCGCTTGGACAACTAATTAGAAACAGGACCCATGGTTCGTTCCATTTTTGAAATTTAAAAAAAAACCTCTTTTTACGCTTTTCCTGTAGTTTCGGCGGCAATTAAACGTCAATTTGGAATTACGTGAATAATAAGTATTGTTAAAAATGGGTAAAAATAAGAGTTGTGACGAGTCAACTAGGCAATTAATCGTTAAATTACATTTAGATCGAAAGTGGACTTATAGAAGAATTGCTAAACATCTAGAATGTTCTGTGAAGAAAGTTTTCAACGCTATTGCTCCTTACAAAACAAACGGAACTACTAAAAGTGTTGTTAGAAAATCTCGTCCAAGGAAAACGTCTCCCCGGGAAGATTTGCAAATAATACGTGTAGCTAAACAAGACCCGTTTAAAGGCTCCAACGAGATTAGAAATGAAGTTTTTTCACCTGATGACCCAAGGAACATTTCCTCGAAACTGGTACGCCGCAGATTAGTGGAAGCTAAATTGTTCGGGAGGGGTTCTCGAAAGGTAGCGCTTCTTACCAAGCAACACCGAGAGAAGCGATTATTATTTGCAAAGAAATATCTTAACTGGACCGTACGAGAATGGAAAAAAGTGTTATTCTCGGATGAAACAAAAATAAATATGGTGAATTCTGACGGCAAACGCTACGTTAGACGTCCAATAAACCATGCTTTTGATTATAAATACACGAGGAGCATAGTCAAACACGGCGGTGGTAACATTAAAGTATGGGGATGTTTTTCTGGTTGCGGAGTTGGACCCGTCCCGCGTCCGTAAGATTGAAGGTATAATGGATCAATTTCAATACAAAAACATCTTAGAAGAGACAATGATTCCCTACACCGACGACCATTTGCCTGTGACCTGGATCTTTCAGCACGATAACGACCCAAAACACACGGCCCGCAGTGTTAAATCCTTTCTTAGTGAGCAACGTGTTACCATGTTAGACTGGCCTGCAAATAGTCCCGATTTAAAACCTATTGAAAATTTGTGGTACGTCGTTAAAAAAATAGTCTTCGTTAAACGTAATTCCAGTCAAAATGAACTTTACGAACTCTGTTGAAGCATGGAACTCGATCCCACTCGATAAGTGTATGAAATTACTTGAATCAATGCCACGTCGTTGCAGAGCCGTCATTAATAAAAAAGGCTATGCAACTAAATATTAATTTTTAAGAAATTTTGTAAACCAAACATTATTTTACATAAATAATTTGAAATTTTTGACGTTAACACGTTAATAACTTTGATTTTTACCTCATTTCTTTAGTGTTTCTAATTACTTGTCCATGACGGATGGTACTGCGAATGTCGTTTAGTTGTTTGTACGTAACTAAATATCTAAATGGTAGTTGTAAACTCAAATATTTTTTTTGTTTTTTAATTAATTATAAGTTGTTGAACGTATTCTATGCATTTTGTTGTTTTATTTCTTTTGTTATTTTTTTTTTGTTTTTTAATTAATTATAAGTTGTTGAACGTATTCTACGCATTTTGTTGTTTTATTTCCAAAAACAAAAGTTTTACGGCAATGTGCCTTGTATAATGTGAAATACGTCGCAAGTGTTTCTAATTATATGTCCACCACTGTGTATATATATATATTTCTAGTATTTTTAATCCACAATGGTACGCGCTGCCACTCAAGTAAAAAAGAGGCTGTGTGGCTTTTAACATTAAGCTTAATAACATTACTAGTGGCTTCCCACTTTATGAATTAAAAACTTTCAAATACTTCCGGCAAACAATTGGTCATGTACCAATCTGAATTAACCGTACGATTCTCTATATAGTGCATGGCACTGTAGCCATTAATAGTTTTTAGCGATCACTATCCCACTGAACGCTCACTTCTCAATTAATAAGCACCACAGGATATTTCTCGCTCGCCGCAAGCAACGGCGCGGGAAAGTCATAGTGTATAAGTATATTTAAACCATTCAAATATGTTTCGTCATGTTCGCTGAACTATCTAAATCGATCGGTAGCAATCAGTAGTCTTCATCACCAAATAATACTTTCTGCATGCAAATGCTACACTTGTTACTGAAAATACCAAAATCGCTATAGATACATATGTACGCCTATAACATTTGAGGAGTTATCTTAATTCCTCACGGAGCCCCTCGTTAAATACCAAATTGTGTGACCGTCGACCACGACCGTCGTGTGAGTGGCAGTGGGACCATCTTGGGAGGTACACCCTGTCAAACAAAAAAAATATTAATCGATCCTCAAATGACGGAGTAATCGCGTAACAAACACACACAAAAAAAACATACAGTCGAATTGGTAACCTCCTCCTTTTATGAAGTCGGTTAAAAATAATAATGTAATACTCGTAAAACAAAAAGTCTAATGCAAAAAGTCTAAAATGTGCTAGTACAGTCAAGGTCATAAATATGTATACACTTTAGTACCTTGTCTATTTAACGTCATGTTTAAACCGCCATATGAAATTGTCACAGCGATTAAAGTAACAAGGTACTAAAGTGTATACATATTTATTACCTTGACTGTACCTACTATCAGTAACACAGTTACTCGTAATTTACCATTTGTAAGTCTTGTCACCTTACAATAAGGTTTATTAGTGTTCTAACATTTTTAAGTCTTCCCAGGGGTTAATAGGTACCCCATGTTGCCCCTACGCGCTGTCACATCGATACATTTATAAGAAGATGAGGGTTACGATTACGAAGCCAATCATGTCTGTGCAATGTGTATTGATAGTTAATTGTGTTTGTATATAAAATTTAACTAATTTCCTACTATTAGGAGTGATGGGTAAGGACCAAACAGTTGGACCATAGTTAAGCGTAATTAACCATACAAACAACAAAAGTTGTGACACGAAAATTATCCCTACAAATGTATGACTAATTTTCATGTCACAACGGAAAAGTTTCATAGAAAATTTAATTGAGTGAGTTAGCGTTGCCATCTTTTTGGTCCTTACCCATATTCTTTGATAATAAAAATGTAGTTCGTTTATAGTAATTGTTATTATTCACAACACAATGCCCCTTCTGCTGCCCCACTTCACCCCAATATATGGGGCATAGCGGGGTAAAAGCCACTTTTATTAGAATCGAACATGGACCTAAATTTAACCAAATTTATACAAAATATAAGATCCAGTATTTTAAATTGAAAGAATGCGTTTCCATTAAATAGAAGTATCCGAATCTAACTCCCTTTGCTGCTTAGCTCCCCCGCTATGCCAAAAGGGATGTTTGGAACATAACTTACAAGTACTACCTCTATGTTTTGTAAGTTGTACTTACGGCACGCAACGCAGGAAATAAGAAACTGTTAAAAAACCCCTTTCCAATAATATTAGCCATATCACAAAACCTTCAATTCTGAAGTTTTGTATTTTTTTGAATAATATTTTCGTTTTACTAGTCCTAATGAGTGGCGGTTGTTAGGAATCTCCCGATGAGCATCATCATTGGCATCCCGCTGGTGACGCTGTGCTACGCGCTGGTGAACGTGTCCTACCTGGCCGTAATGTCCGTGAGCGAGATGGCGTCCAGTGAGGCCGTGGCCGTGACCTTCGGGAATCGCCTCCTCGGCCCCATGGCGTGGCTCATGCCGCTCGCCGTCACTATCTCCACCTTCGGTTCTGCTAACGGCACCTTGTTTGTTGCCGGGAGGTAATAATTCTGACCAATTTTCCAATTTTCCGGACACTAATAGTCGGGAATGAAAAGAGTGACAATATCGTAATTCCGGAATGGAATTTAGTTTAATATTATTTCCCTTACAATATTAATACTATCCTTAACAATATTACAACAAAACTAAATTATAGAAGCAGTTCATTAATAGTTTCTGGCTTCAATTATTGTAAACATATTACAACTACGAGTATTATTTGGTCCCCATGTTATTTGTACAACTATCTTATATTTTGGTAGGTTCTACTATCTTTTTCCTACATTCTAGCGGAAAGTAGCGGGTTCTCTAAACTAAAGTACCTATAACCGTAGAGTGGAATGAAAAGCTTCGTAACTTGGACTTAATTGAATTGAAATAAAAGTGATGAACCTTTTCATCCCGCGACTGATGATAGGTAAAGCTTTCATCATACAGGATGTAATATCGGTCGAAAATCAAGAGATACTAAAGGATAAAGGATACTAGTCGACAGAGGACATCGAAACCTATCTATTCTACCCTTCTGTATGTTCATCCAATTTTCTGTTGTTCGAAAGTTACTAAGTAAATTTTTTGTTCAATTTGAACAAAATTCTCTTTTAGCACCTTACATCACTTTAAAATGTTAACAGTCAGTGTACCTACTGCTATGATTTTTGTAGGAGTGGAGCAGCGTGAATATCCAGTAAACGCTGCGGCAAAAACAAACTGATTAATCAGTAAAAGAAAGAAATCTTGAACTATTTTCGTAAACACCATTTTACCTATTATTTTGTTTTTTTAGAATGTATTTTAAACATTGTACTATTTATTGACTTATTTATTAGTCAGATTTAATATGAACTTACATAAGAAAAAATAAAGAGGGCGAGCAAATGTTGTCTCACAAATCTATTTTTGACCACAGCATATTTATTTTATGATACACGTTTTTATGTATTAATAATGTCAATACAAAGGCATTTAATATTATAGTGTTTTGAACTTGACATGTGCCTACGGAATTGTAGCCAAATACATTACACGGAATTGGTTCAAAGTTTACTTACAAGATTTCAAATGAACAGACTCTCTAACAAACAAATAAACTTGTGAAGTGAAATTAAGACACATTTATATTTGTTTCACTTATTGTTATAGTTAAGACCCATTCAATACTTTTATTTAATTTGATATGCAGGGCTTCGAAAGGGTTAATCGCGAATTCTTACTCAGGGTAATACTTAATTCAACCATTTTTTGCATGATATTGTGAACTAGGTAAATGCACAAAATTCGTAGTTTGTAGAAAAAATGTTAGGTAAACTTTTCTGACGAATGGTTTCGAAAGTTGAAGCTTAATTTGCATAATGCAAAGATTGTTCATGATTTCTTTTTTTTTATTTAGTACTGGTATTTTTATTAGTTGGATATTTAAGCCTAACAATCGGAATACCAAAACAACAACTGCAAAAAGCAAAAATAACAACTGTGTGTAGACTTTTCTATTAAGTTTATAGGTGTCAAAAAGTGATAATTGTAATAACTATTACAAAAACTTAAATAGGTAACTTTCGAACAGTAAAAAATAGCATAACATACATAGGGGTAAAATCGAAAACTATCTCGATGTCCTCTTTCGATCAGTATCGTTTGATCCTCAAACAATTTAAGGTACGCCCTGTATTACGTCTTTACTTACAAGTCTTTGATCAAAATATCTCGGATATAGATGAAACTATGCGGAAGGAATCATTTTTGTTAATTTATCATACGAGTATACTTAGATGTTTAGATAAACTAAGTAACGAATTAAATAATATATCACGTAACGTTTTCTTTCTAATGTTTGACACTATAAAAAAGCATCAATTAGTTTGACACAAGCAATAACAATTTCTAGTAGGTAGCCGGGTAGAAATGAATGTCGAAAAAATCATCCATGATAGAATTACGTATCTCACGATTTTGTCATGTCCCCAGGTTATGTTTTGCTGCGTCCAGAGAGGGTCACCTGCTGGACATTCTGTCCTACGTCCATGTACGTCGCTTCACACCTGCACCTGGACTAATTTTCCATGTAAATATCAATAACAATATTCTACATAGGACAAAAGTATAGACGGCAAGCAAATGTTGCCTCGAAATTATTTTTTTAATTTATACAAAATCCCCCTTGCTATCGGGATTTTACCATAGTTTGTTAGTGTTTTCAATATCTTTGTTGAATGAACAATACCGGGATCCCGAGTTATGATATTATAAGAGGATTAAAACGTTCGATTATTTTTACTAAATTATGCTTGCACTTTATACTAACCGCAAAACTATCTGGCCGGTAGTGGAATAAACGTCGGCTACCGTTAGGGGTGTAAAATGTCGATAACTTATAATGTAAACGTCGATATAATCATTATATTTTGAAATGTTATTGATATTGTTTTTTAAAGTTATCTAATGAATAATACACTGAAGACGAAGAAGAATAGTATTACTAGTAAAAGTAATATTTAGTAATATTAGTACTAGTATTATCCTTGTTTATTTCTTTATTTTGTTATACCTCCTTATTATTTTATTGTAATACTTTATGTCAATAGTTCAATATACCTATTTATATTTCGATAGTAACAATACAATACTGTTATATAAAACACCACGTAATTTATATTCTTTGTTACATTACTTTATCGACATTCCTTTTTATGCGTAACCCTACCAGAGGGGCGATTTTTGAAGCTCACCGACAAAAAGTGACTGAGTTTGAAATCAATTTGTGCAGCGATTTAATCTACAAGCGGGCCCACCTTTTGCATTTGATATCATTAAGCCTTTATCATATCAAATCCAAAAGGTAGGCCCGCTCGTAGATTTAATCATTGCACAAATTGATTTTAAACTTAGTATTTTTTCGTCGGTCTGCTTCAAAAATTGCCCTCCTGCCCTATTGCTGCTCGGCCCGCTCCATAAGCCGTGCAGGTGTGAAAGAGATAGCATAATTCCGATGATTTTTGACCTGACCGGCCAGATAGTTTTGCGAATAGTATAGTAGTTTTTAAACGATTTCGGTAGTATGCCATTAGCCGTCCTCATTGTGGACTCAAACCCAAAATCATCTCAAATTAGTACACCTGATCTACGTACAAGTATTAGTGTGGCGCGCGCGTTCGATCTTGGTGGGTGTGTTGCTCCGCGCAAGTATGACCGTTATAATGACGTGCACTTTGAAATGTCGTACGTGTATTGTGTTAAATGAGCTATTAACTTTCATACACAATAAACTAAGCATATCCACGGAAGATAGTTTAAAGGCAATTTGTTCATAAGCGTTATCTTCAAAAAAACTAATAACTTGAGAACACTGTTGTTTAATTGCGTGCCCTCAGACAAGAAAGTTGTTGAAATTACAAGGAAGGGAGATGGCAAGGAACACCGAGACCTAGAGGATATCATTGGTCTGTTAAGTAGCGTGGATCCTGAGGTCGTAGCTCGTGACTTGGACAGGCTACCCGCTTTAAGTTTGACGTTGCAAAATTTTCGAAAAGACCGTACACGAATAAGGGCAGATATTTCGAACATGAAAACAAAGATCGTAACTGTTGATCAAATAGAAGAAATTAGAATGGACTTGAGAGCCCTTCAACGGGAACAATCTATTTCTAGTTCTAGCTGCCAACGCCAACTCAATACAAAACGAGGTGCTTATTTGGGTGTCCCCTGTTTACAGAAACTCATTTCATAGGATGTATCACTTCGCAAAATTTTCGTTTTATAGAAAGCTAATTTCTGCTGAAACCTTAATGTTTTCAGATTATCTTAAGCATGAGTTAAGTAGGTTAGGTTAGGTTAGACCTGTGTCCACCAAAAAATCATCTGAAAACAGTAAGGTTACAGCAGAAAATAGCTTTCTATAAAATGAAAATTCTGCCCTGTGATACATTCTATGTAATGAGTTTCTGTAAAACAGTGTACAACCGCTCATTTGGATAGAGGCCCGGTTGGATTTTCTCATTTCGAAACTTATATTGCCACCTCGAACATTAGTCCTGCGGAGTCTCCTTCGCTTGTCTATATAGCGAGAATGTGCGAACCCGCCATGGCGTTATTATCTAACATTACGGATCAGCTGAGCGTCAGCGCTGCGCCTTCTTTACATGCACCTGTGGAACAGGATAATAGTGATAACAAGCCATGCAATAAGTCTTTCACCGAGATAGTCAAAACCACCCCTATAAATCCTGTATTCGGAATGATCGGACTAAGGTAAAAAGACGGAGTGAGAGGGTAAAGAAACGCTGGAGGTTATTATGACTTAGCTATGCAGTTCATTGTACGGTGAGCGTAAAGGACAGAGCTATGGCATTTATATGGCTCCGTCCTTTTCTCTGAGCGTAAACAGAACTGCATGCATAGTTATGTCATAATAACCCCCTTAATAGCAAGTGAAACTAATGTAAATTGTAAGGCTGCGGATATAAAAGTGCCGATGCTGATAACCAATGTACACAAGGACTCAGACATTTTAAACCACATTAAGGGAAATACCGATGAAATAGTAAAATGGCCATAAAAAGCAGAACAGGGCCTCTATTCAGGTGCGTAAAAACGATATCGTGTTTGACACGTTTAAGAATCGTTTATGTCACAGTCGCCATTATTGTAAATGACATAAGAGTTATCAAAATGTTGACAATACGGAAACAGGTCAAAAACGATATCGTTATTACCTTGTAGAATACCAGCCCAGGGCCTCTATTCTACAGCGTTATATTATAACGATATCGCGTTTGTCATGTTTTAGAATCGTTTACGTCACAGTCGCCATTATAGTAAATGACATAAGAGCTATCAAAACGTTGACAATACGGAAACACGTCAAATACGATATCGTTATTACCGTGCAGAATCTCAGCCCAGGCAAGGTCTAAATTTATTTGACAGATATGTTTTACTTGCATGACTTTTGTGAAATAGGCAGTAAGGCTTATAAATTCCAATAAATAAGTAACACCAGAACGTTTTACGAACGGAGTTATAAATATAATTGTCGGTTATACCATATTTTTATATAATGTTACGAAAACGGTTACTACAAATACAAAAATCATTTTGGAGAAAAATGTAGTACTCTAAGGCTACAAAATCTCTTCGGAAAGGCTCGTCGTCCCTTTTCACTCTATATAGTCGAGGTTGGTCGTCCAATCACACTATAGTGTCATTCTATGGAACTTGCTAACTATGTAAACAAGCCGCCATACTAAAATTGACATTAGATGTCAATTTTAATATATTGTTTGTTTACATAGTTAGCAAGTTCCATAGAATGACACTTTACGAGCTACCCCATGGTATTTATTAGGAGGCGTTAGGTGTCGTTGTTGTTAAAATTTAACCAAAACGTGGATAATTTTAGAATAGTAGGAGTGAAAGTGATAGGTCTTGGTGTACTTTATTGACCACATTTTTTTGATTATCTACCTTATTCACACAAACATTTGCTGTACAAATTTTTGATAAAAAAACTGGTCAAGTGCGGGTTGGGGTCGCTCACCAAGGGTTCCGTACCGCCGCACAGTAGGTATTATTTTATTATATTTGAATTACAAACTAATGTCTTAACCAAATAAAAATAAATATAATATGACTAGCGCTTATAACCGTTATCGCGAGCCTGACCAGTTTTGAGTAAGTATTTGTTGTAAAGGACCCCAAAAAAGTTGTTAGGAAAATGTGGTTTGAGTCAATTTTCATGAAATTTAGATATGTTATAGACTTAAGTGCCCTGATCAGAAGTCCCTTCGGGTGCTACCTCGGTTTCCGAATCCGTTCCCGAGATACGATCGAATTTATACCTACAGGCTGATCTATGTATTTTCCCGGCGTTGTGTTGTTTTAAACCTTAACCTCTGTTGTGATGATATGGACATATACCACACAAACACCACACCGACTAAATGTGGCACCTAATTGTGGTGGGTTACCTAATTGTAATGCCATTTCTCTTTATGTCTTGCCACATCCCCACGATACGTGTAGGGGAGGTATCTAGCATAAAAAATATTTTTTTTTTACATTTTATTGTACCTCTTTGTTGGCGTGACTAATATACATACTCGTATTCATGCCAATTTACAGCTTTCTAGTACTTACACTCTCTGCGCTAGGCTGCGGACGGTCGGACATGGTGAAACTATAAGGGTTCCTAGTTTGACTACAGAACCCTAAAAAACCGAATAAGATCTGATAGCTTAAGGAAAATTGAAAAATTGTTGTCTCATTAATTCCTAAAGTTACGAATATTTATGGGAAATGTACCACAGGAGACGTTACCTTATGTAGGTACTAAACCAGTTAGGTATAAAAAGACATTTTATACAAACTGTTAAATGTAAAAAATAGTAAACAGTGTAAAAGGTACTTAAAAGTCACTACATATCTAGTTACACTTATGAGAAAAAATATGTCAAGCGACTCTCTGTTTACGAATAAGCCACACAGGCTTCTGTAAGTAGAACAATGTTACTAAATAAAGATCAATTCTGGATAAAAAAATAAAAAAATGATTGTAACTTTCTAAAATTTTTCTCATCTGTTACCAGTGGTAGTAATAGGATTAAAAATTCCCACTACTAGTTATCACCTATTCAACAGCTGGGAATTTTATTCTCAGTACTTACCACTTAGTGTTATCGACAGGTAACAAAGGGGGTAACAAATTGATAGTAATAGGTTGAAATATCCCCATGTTTTTGGTGGCAACGCTCAAAATCGCACTTGTTTGTAGGGTGCCGTACCTCAAAAGGAAAAAACGGAACGCTTGTAGGAGCACTTTGTTATCCATCCGTCCGTCAGTCTGTCAAGATCCTTTATCTCGGGAATGCGTCGACGTGTCAAGTTAAAATTAAGACCATATACTCAAGTCTACAGTCCCTTGAATCTGTGAAAAAATCAAACTTTCACGTTAACGTAAAAAAAAAAGATACGGCCGCAAAAAACGTATATTTCGACCTGTCAAGGGAATCATAAATTAGTACTTCCCATAGACTTAAAATCCTGAAATTTGGCAAAAAGGTAGGTCTTACAACACAACTAAAGGAAAAAAATCTGGAAATTGTTAATTTGTTGCTCCATCACAAAAAAAAAGTTTTTTGCTATTGCAAACTTATTTGCAACAGTGGCGAAGCGAGGCGCAAACCAGTAGAAACGGCTTTCCAGTCAAGTGCTACAAAAAATACAGGTTTTTTATCCATGTGGATTTAAGTTTAAATTATATTTTTGCGTCGTTTGAGTTATAATGGTTAGGTATATTTAAGAAAATAACGGTGTTTTTCTGTTTTTTGTATAACCAGCAGATTGTGATTTTAGTCAAAGCTAGCGACGATGCAGAATTCTCTAGTGCCATTATTTATACTTATATTCATTATACAATTAGGAGACTGCATATTTTACGTATTTTCTTATCATATCAGGTAAAAATTAACGTTAAATTGAGAGAAGATTAAAAAAACAGTATTTTCATGAAATGAATATAACATAGCTAAAATGTTAAGATGCAAGGCAACCCAAAGAAACAAAAGAGCAAATTTCTGCAAATCTTCGGTACGCATTATGACGGTAAATCCAGGCAAACATTTCGTGCATGGACTAAACAAGAAAACAACAAAAAAGTACAAAGCTGCAGTTCTTATCGGTTTCGGCACCTAACAAATTAGATAGTGACATAATATTTTTGTTCGACTGCTTCATTGTATGACTAACAAGGTAATAGGTATGTTTTTTGTTATTTTAGCCCCCTTTTAATTACTGTCTGACCTATTTACTATATTTAATGTTGGTTTCCTTTTATTTATTACTCAATATTATTTAAAAGTTCATGCTCTATAAAATAAATTAATGAAACGGAATAGAGCTACGAATAAAATCACACGATATTTTTTTATCCGACGCCTATAGAGACACTGCATTTTATCTTCACTCAACTTCGCTGGCAGACCGGATCCACGTGTACTTAAGGTACTTGAACACGGGTACATGTGACTTAATTACACGTAGCCGAATCTCACGTGTCGAACGGGCCATAAAAGCGTTGCCGTGTTACACGGAAACGGGCGCACGGCTACGGGTATACGAAACACGGACACGACCGCGAACCCTAATAGGAGTCCATTCGGAAGATACTCTAGTGAACTCTGGCCGAGTTTGAGCAGTTCTATACGAATATACAACTACATTTAGATACCATTAAATCATTACAATCATCTCCTGGTGAAGCTAAAACTTAATTAAGATCAAATAGATGTGTTTTACTTTTATCATGTAACTCTGTTATTAAGACTTTAATTTACTTCATCTAAACAAGACTCAAGATCTCTCGAGCCTCTCTGTGATAGTACTACAGTCCATCCAGCTAACTACGCCTTATCTAGCTGCTTTATTTAACAAGTGTGTTGATATTGGAGTGTTTCCCGATTGAATTGTAAAAGAGCCCTCATACTACAAAAACATTTACAATATTATATTTTTATGAACGCTTTGCCACACATTTTTAGTTGGTAAACTATCTAATCACGACCTATGCCGATGTATTGAGACAACAGTTTTTCAACGGCAAAGTCAAGTTTTGTCCTTCATACAAATTTAAATTCTTATAAGTTTGTATGGAACCTTCAGTGCGCGAGACCAACTCGCACTTGACCGATCATTTTTCAATTGTTTTCAGTCCCTGATAGCAGTGGCAATGGTGTTGTACGGGACAATAGACTCGCTGATCGATTTCTTCTCGTTCACGGCGTGGATATTCTACGGGGGCGCCATGCTCGCGTTGATTGTCATGAGACGCACCAAGCCTCACGCACCAAGACCGTATAAGGTAATAACAATATAAGAAAAAAACTCCAATTTTGTTACCAGGCCAGGGCCTCTATTCAGGTGCGTTAAAACGATATCGTGTTTGACACGTTTAAGAATCGTTTATGTTATGTCACAGTCGCCATTATTGTAAATGACATAAGAGTTATCAAAACGTTGACAATACGGAAACAGGTCAAAAACGATATCGTTATTACCTTGTAGAATTCCAGCCCTGGGCTTCTATTCTACTGGATTAAAACGATATTGCCTTTGACGTGTTTTGGTACTGTTTTTAACTCGGCCACCATTACTGTCAAGTAAGTACATAAAAGTAGCTATCAAAACGTTTGCAATACCGAAACACGTCAAAGGCATACCGTTTTAACCCAACAGAATAGA
Source organism: Acleris holmiana (assembly GCA_949316455.1). Lineage (NCBI taxonomy): Eukaryota > Metazoa > Arthropoda > Insecta > Lepidoptera > Tortricidae > Acleris > Acleris holmiana. The sequence goes on along the minus strand of OX438762.1, from coordinate 17,397,202 downwards.
GATCCTGAGCTATTGCTCTAAATAAGGCATGTAAAAATTTATAAATGTTAATAACTTATAACCCGGTTACTACGAGTGCGAGCGAGACTGTTCTACGCAGATTTAAAAATTAATTTAAGGTCAACCGGGGCAGTTGGGTCAATGAGGCCGATTTAGTACTACTCCTGCCCGCTCTTATAAATGTTTGATACAACGCGGCCATAACCAAGAGCTGCCTGAGATGGCGCCTTTATAAATACATATTCTTCGTTGAATATCGCCACATTGCTTGTCGCGTTTTTTGCGCATGGTGTACACGTGACCTGTGGTGAATCAAATCCGCTTGAATCATGAAAATCCCCACAGTTTTAATGTTATTTAACGCAACCACTGCCACCGACGCGTGTATTCGTTCACTGTCTTAAGAGTTTGTTCCTAGGTCACGCCCCCTGGCAATGAATGCGTTAAGTGCGCGTATTACCATTACGAACTTATTTATGGATTAGCCTAATTATATTGCTTAAAAATAGAGGATTCTTGCCAGAACTTGACCCATTACTCCCATAATGTCCAATTCTCTCTCCCAAAATGTAAAATTCTCAGAATGACAAACTCCCAATATGTCAAATTCTCAGAATGTCAATTCCCCAGCAACTAAAATTCTCAAAATAATAGTTCTCAGAATTTTGATTTCCCAAAATGTCAAGTGCTCCTAAATTATAATTTAGTCACCATTAGATAAATGTAACCAGACAGCGTACCCATTAAAGTTGGTGTGGATGGTTTTCAAAAAGAAAGTAACAACCGAAGTAGTCAGTAAAATGGCCTTAAGATAATCGCTTGATCTCATATTGTGAAGATGTAGAGTCTGGCAAAGGGAAGATGAGAATTAAAAATGACGGCAAATTTAAAAATCAGGGTGGGGTATCCCTGTCTCAGTAGGTATAGTGCGAAAAATAGTTATGACATTTTGTAATTTATTAAATTTGACAAGTTCTTATCTGGTCAACTCTGAATAACAAACTACATATAAAATAAGTAAATAAATAATAAATACTCGTAGTAGTTCTAATACAAATTTGTTTAACCTAATGGTAGACTATTCAACAAGGGACTAAAACAAGCCATAATTACACGAGATGTTTAGCCACGCGAGCGAGCTTGCGAGCGAGGGTGGCTGTAGTTCGAGTGTCAATATGGTTGTTTAGTCTCGCGTTAAACACTCTACTTTTCACTTTGAATGCGAGGAAAAAAACGACGTTCTAAACAATATTGTTTTTTAACAACGTACGCTCAATGCAAGTTATGAACATACATACATACATACATAACATCACGCCTTCATTCCCAGAGTGCGGTAGGCAGAGCTTCAGAAATACCAACAACTCTAAAGACTTACTGATATTTCTGTAACCACATTTTGCACATTTAAGTTATGAACATCTATTCAAAATACAAATAGGAAAAAAAAGTTCCGCGGTTTTTTTGCAAAGTGATATTTTAAATGCTTGCATATTTAGCCAACAGATTCAAACTTGGAAACCATTTTAAAAGTAATTGGACCACGCATAATAATAGAGTTCGGCCTTAATATGATTAAATAGATTCATATTCGTAATAATTAATCGTGTTTCACGAAATTAATTTTTTTTTTTATATATTGCACAATTGTCATTTTGAGGTTATTTCGACACCCAAAAATATGGTCCATACACAATCACTGAAAATGGCGATAATCCTCCATTCACAAACACCGTGATTGGGTTTCCAAAGTAAATTAAAAAAAAACTTGAATCCCTAGAGATTAATAAGGAGCTTTAGTCCCGATTCGCAGAGATTTAAGTAGCATTTTAAGAGCATGAGAAGTGAAAATTTAATTATAATTATACATGTTTAGTTCACACTGGCCTCTTATGATCTTGTGTCAAATTGCCATGTCATAATGTAGGAATTAGACATTGGACTACGTGCAAATTGGTCAATGAGGGAATTGGTCAATGTGGGCATTGGTCAATTTGGGAATTGGTCAGTGTGAGAATTTGTCAAATAGAGTAATTGGAAAATGGGGGATTTGTCATAAATAGGAATTAGATAATGTGCGCATTGGTCAATTTGGGAATTGGACAATGTGGGAATTGGACAATGTGGGCATTGGTAAATTTGGGACTTGGACGATGTGGGAAATTGGCATATAGGGATTGGACAATTTGGGAATCGGACAATGTGGGCATTGGTCAATTTGGCCATTGGAGGACCTGACAAAAAAGCTTAACTTATGGTTCTATTGCATACAGTGTGACACTATTACCCCTAAATAGTTAAGTGGTCCTAATTTATTTTACATTCAATATATTTGGATAAAATTAATAAAAATGTTAGGATGTTGTAGTATTGACTAATTTAGTACGTAACTTGTTCCTTGACTCTAAACGTCCACGTCTTACCCAAAGTGCCTAGTTACAAGTAAACCACGCGGGACAAAGAGATACTTCCAGTCATACCTACTCAGTATGAGTCTCTTTACTCCCCTCCCCTTTTTTCCATACCCGCCGTTTTCCGTTAACATTTCATACTAATACTCATTTCATACTTATTTTACATTTCATACTTGAACGCATCTCCTTTGTTGAACTTTGTTGAAGTATTGACTAGTATTAGCTATGACTGTAAGATGCACTGCCTGCCCAATGATTGTACTCGTACTCGTATGCATTTTTTGACTACCTATTTTAAAAGTGCGCCCCCTCCCCCGAGTACCTACACATATAGAGCAATTCAACTTTATTGACGCAACGCATACAAACTCAGAAATAAATAATTAAATGTAAGTATACGCTAAAGTCCCGTTTAAATAAAATACTGTACTATAGAGGTTGTAAAACAAACCTCTATAAACTACCTACTTACCTAAGTATATTTAATGAAAGTAGTTATACCTCTACACTTTGAGAACCAACTAATTTTACTATGAGTTTTGAATATTGCTGTCTTACCCCTACAAAATAGCTCGGTGCAAGATTGAATTGTATAAAAACTCGAGAACTAAGAAAGATAATTAAATTTCACATTAACAGGTAACTAAAATAACAAAAACAAGCAAACGTATCAACACAAAATCTCTCTAGCCTGCAAAAGGACTTACAAAGCATGGGGTAAGAATAAAAAATATGATTTGAACGTAAAAAGCTAACCTTGTCGAAAAGTGACAATAGCACAAGACCAAACTCGCTCGGCGAACGGAGCTGACTGAGGGGCGGTAAGCTACAAAATGGCATTCTCAATTACGTTGTCAGGAATCAGAAATGTGCCCGCAGTAGGGAGTTACGAAAGTACCCACTACACAAATTGAAATTAAAACTTTGAGGTCACTTAATCTAAAAAAGACAAGATCTCTGGGGCCTCTCTGTAATAGTACCTACTACAGCCCATCTTAGAGTTAACTGCTCCATATCCAGCTGCTTTATTTAGGAGGGCGCCGAGCGTCCCGTGGCGCTTTCATTACTTTTATTGTGTTTTCTAATAAACGATAGTACTATCTTTAAAAAAAAAAGTTCCACTTCCCCAAATGATACTTTCTGTATGCAAAAGCTAGACTTGTTACTAAAAATACCAAAATCGCTATGTTTGCCAATATGTGAGGAGATCCCTCAATTCCTCACTGATCCTATCATCAGATTAAATTTTGGTGACAATGGGACCACCTCGAAAGCATACTTTAATAGAAAGTGCTCTCAATGCATAGCACTTTCTAGAGAGGGTAATAAAAGAAAAATATGCATGTTCCCTATTGTGCCCGTATTCAAGTTTAGCCTCGGGGTTACAAAATCAAGGCAAAATGGTTTAAACTGTATCAAACTGAGTAAAACGTTCATTTTTATTTGTTTCATGGTTTTAAATTGCGTTAATGAGCATAGGTAAGTTAAGTTAGTGCTGTTAGATTTAAATCCCCAACTATAAAAATCTCCCTATATACTATACTATGGTGTGGGCGTGTAAATATATCGAAGATAAATAATAACAATTGAAAAACTTTTTAAATAATCTTTTTGTAAAACTAAGCAGAGATAATTTTATAAGGGTTGTGACGCAATTGCCTCCGTTGACCTTACGTCGTTGTCTTTACTTTTTACCTACCTATATAATAAGCATGTTTGTAAGTATCAACTTAAAATATATCTACAATTATGCGTAGAGCGGAGTCGACGTGCAAACATACAGTAACTTGGTATTTTTTTCAAGGCGTACAGGATGCAAGGTTAATAAAAGTATATTTCATTTTCTTAGGTGCCCATTATAATACCATACATCGTACTTCTGGTGTCAACGTATTTGGTTGTAGCCCCAATAGTCGACAAGCCTCAGTGGGAATACCTATATGCAACTGGTTTCATATTCGGTGGCTTGTTGGTTTATCTGCCCTTCGTGAAATGGGGTTACTCTCTGCCGTTTATGGGTAAGAATCTAGTTTAAGGCTATTTTGAACGGCCTACATATGCGTGTGGGCTCGTGTGATAGTCAAAGTGTCGCCGGTGCGTCGGCGACAACGCGGCGACTTGTGTCGTTGCCGCCTGCTGGCAGCGGTCGGTCCGCTCGGGTTTACCGTCTTGGTAGTGAGCTGCGACACACCGGCGACGTCTGACGATAGTGCTTTCGCCGAGCATTTTAAAGTTCGTAAGAAATATATTTTGATAAATCATAAATAATTGACCCCCTATGTGTGATATTGTTTCAGATAAAATTACCGTTTTCTTGCAAATGATATTGGAAGTGGTGCCAACATCGACGACATTCGAATATTAAAGTCTGCGCTGGACATTAAATGAAGCGTTTCACACTATTTTACATAATATACACGCTCTTACTTTTCAGTTAACAATAGAACTGGCAGAAATTAAAAGTGTACTTAACTATTTACCTTATGAATGCGCAATATTGGTCGTACTTTCTGTGAGTGGCTTAAAATAATTTTGAAACCGAATGTTCAAATTGCAATCAGAAAGTGTTTACAGTTGGATAATTCGCCTACGGTTCCCTTTAGCGTAAAGAAAAAGCCACTGTATAAAAACTCTGAAAACGGGGTAACAGGTCATTTTGGTACAAATGCAAATGCATAAAAGGTTGAGATGTAATTTTGTCAAAAAGTACAAAATGTCCACCAGCCACCGTCATTTTGTCTCAATATTTTAAAGGCAAAATATGCTATGGACAACATTTATTTTAGTCAAAATGTTCAAGTGGCTCAAGTATCAATTTGACTGGAAATTTTCAGGACAGAATACTCTGGGCCAAAATGTACAAAACGCGATTAACTAAATGTGCTCAACCCGAAATGTTTTTACGATCAAATTAATTATGTTGTTTTTTATTTATATTTTTTTATTATGGGACTACTCTACCCGTTGACATATTTTAAAAAAAATGTTAACCAATCAAATCAACACTTACTCGAGTAAAATTCTGTTCATACGGCCGATTTCGTCAGCCAACTGACAAGGACGCAGCTATTTAGTACTTAAGTAAAAAAGTTACTAAAATGACCCAGCTTGACATTAGCACATATTTTCAAAGGGACTTTTTTGACACCTTGGTTTCATGACATCAAATCATTATGTCATTTGTTTATTATATCATGTTTACATTTATGTACTTTTTGACCGTTTAACATTTTAACTCATTGAACATTCCGGCAATTGTACCAACATTACCCATTACCATTTTGTCGTTTTATCTTACAAATATGTTGACATTAATATACTTTTTGACTTTTGTAGGTATAATGTGACAAAGGGATTTTCGAACCCATTGAATATTTTGGAATCTTGGCCATCTTTTTCTACGTTTTGTCTCTCATACAATTACGCTCTTAAGTTTTTGTGACATTTAATTGTTTTGTCTTTTGTTCATTATAACATATTTACATACTTTTTGACCGTTATACATTTTGATAGTGAGACATTTTGATCCATTATACATTTAGACATTAGTACCAAAATGACCTGTTACCGAAAAAGAATAATTGTCAATATTAGTGATTTCACTGTCCTTTACATTAATTAACAATACATTTAAATACACCATTGATAACAAAAGAGTTGTAATTAGTGCAAGGACAGATTTATTTCGCTGTTTTATCATGATGAAATTGATGAATATTCTCTTGGCATAGCGTTATGTACCTATAACTACTACGTCATGAAGAGTGTTCAGGCCTAGTGCGTAATGTGTTAATTGTTTGTTAGTACCTACTTACCTACTTAAAGTAATTTACGGAAGGGAATAAAACGTAGCGAAATGTTATGTTAACTGACGCGTTAAGTATAAGTTCCTTAGCGACCCGTTACTGTGAGTCGGTTTAATATGCGTATTGCGATTTTTATGACATGCGTTTAATAAATACGCATTGGATTATGCCGATGCTTTTGTACTCTTTATTGGTTTTTTTTATTTGTTTGTTTTACTAGTTAATAGATTATTTAAGACTTCCAATGTCTTTTTCAGAGTGTCAGACGAATAGTATTATTTTAATGGATAATACCTGTACTCGTATTCGAGTAAATAAAGTCATTGCTCATTTCATTAGTTTGCACGAATCATTCCTATGGGGTCGAGCACCTAGAGACAGCTTTGCCACTTAAATACTAGGCCCTTTTCTTATTTATTTTTGGCAATGAACTGCAATTATTTTTTTACTAATAATATTCAGTATAAAATAAAAAACAACTCGGGAGTCCCTAAGTCAACAGTAAAATAGTGCTTATATTAAAAGCTGGTCTCGACTGAGCTGGGGCCCTGTTGCGTCACTATGAGTGATTGTGCTAAACTCATAGTTTTTAGTTCGTCGCTTCATCAGAATAGTCGACCTTAGAATCTAAATCGCAGGAGTTTCTTTTGGTTTATGTATATTGTTGATGAGGGTATCAAGAATCTACAAATGTTAAAAATATTTGAATAATTATAATATTAATTATTATTGTGTTTGTAGATTTGAACTGTTATTATTATATCATATTTAAAGACTAAAGAGTGTTTTAACAGATAATAATTGTTTTGACGGCAAAACTTTGCGACCGGTAAAATTTGGTCCTATCATTCCTTACCGGGGCAAAATGAAGCTGTCGTTACTAACTCTTATGAATGAAAATGTTATTTTTTTATATTTGTTAACGATATTGTGATTTGTCAAAAAAATGTACCTACGTTATTTAAGGAGCAAAAAAAGAGCTCTAGTAATGGCCAAAAACACATAAGTATTCATTTAGCAGGTGGTTGTTTACCGTGATTTAATGATATTTCTGTCAACACCTAAAAACAAAACTTTCCTACAAAATAAAAACGAACATACATGGTTACCTACTTGTAAAATACTAATAACCTCTCCTCACATAAACAAACAACTTTTGTTCGAATACTTATTGCAAAAAGTAATAATTTTCCCAAAAAAATATTTTTAAGCTTTTGTTACTACTACTACTTTTGGTACTATCTGACACGTTTTAGCTTTGTATTTGTAGTAAGTAATAACTTTTAGAAGGGGGTACATTGCGCTTGCGTCAAATTCCACGACAACTTTTCTTGTTATTGATAATTGAAACTTTAAAATTAGAAGAGTTATAAAATGTTTACATTTTAAAACCTTATCGCTTTAACTTCTTTAACAATTGCGTGTGACAGTTCGAACAAGACGTTAAAGCGCCGGAACAGTTAAATATTTTTAATGACTTCTTAAATTTATATGAATTTAATAAAACGTGATAGTTACAAGTACAATACATCGATTAATCTGATTAAACCAGTTAAACATTGATCAAAAAATCCTAAGATTTATCGGTTATTTTTAAAGCACGTATGCAAATGTATCATTCATCATAGCTTGCAATCACTCGCACCATTTCGTGTACTCAACCTTCTAATATCGATACGTCATTGTAAATTACCCGCACGCACTACCCGCATTATCGAAAATCGAGATACACAGCGCGGACCGGCGCCGGCGATTTAAAGTGAACGACTAATGGCTGTAGGTATCTAACCCGCCCGCCACTGAGTTTCGCACTGCATTTGTTTATTTATTGACTAACGGTGCTATAATTTGCTACCACGTAGAGTTACCAACATTTACAGTGATCAAATAAATATTTTTATTTTTGTATCAAAGTAAAATATGATTTTAATGATGCATTACCAAAAGTCTTCGAACAAAAGTTGTTGATTATGATGACATGTTAATCATTTAACCCTGAGAGGTTATTTATTACTGTATTTTTGTACCTATACATAGGTACAAAACGTAGGTTTCAGTTTTATAGAACAAAACATGTTAGAATAAAATTATATAAAAATGTCTCGTTTCAGAAAACAGGATCTCTACTCGACGTTGGTTTTAATTATTAATGTCCTTTCCCAATATTTAAACGATGGATAGAAAAAGTTACTTCAAGTATCTTTTTTCAATTATAAATTATATTGTGGCGAATGTCAAATTAGTAGACCGCCATATCAGTATGCTGACTTTCTGCAATACTTATGTATATTAGGGTAAACGTTAGTAACGGGATAAAAAAGAAAAGATCACGGGAGCAACACGTTAGGTATATAGTTAAAAGATATAATTTTGATCACGCCGATACTGTTTTCCTTAGACCAAATTTGACCTCCTTAATACATTTACACGCCTAACGATGTGATATTGTTATGGGTAAGACCAGTGGGTTTTATTTTGTGAAAATATCATTGATAACACATATTATTATGGCTACAACTCTTAAAAAGAGAAATATTTATTGTTATACACTACCATTGAATCAAAATTTTAATTAAATACAATTGACTAAAATTCAGTGATCTTTTATTGTACACTAATTATAGTTGTATTTTTATTGTATCTAATACCCATGATACCACTATTCGAAGGCCCAGTCGACCTTACTGTACAGCTGAATTACTTTCCAGACGTACCTATCACGTAAATATACAGTCGACCGTGGCTTTCCAAGAGTTCAACATGATTTTTATACGTCAGATAAAAGTAAGTAGGCCACAAGTATGAATATATTAGATAAAATCGGGGGGAAAAATACATTTTGAAAAAAAGGTTAATCAAAGGTTAAACGATGAAAAAGTACAAAGCTTTTTTTTAAATTTGATAAACTGGTAAGTGACTTTGAAGTGATGTCAAAAATGGACGACTCTGATAAAGTGGTACATTTGCTACTCGCCTTACCCAGTAAATATGATATGGGTCAGTATCAAAACGACTGGATTCTCAAAACGACTGGATTCTCAAAACGACCAGAACCACATAAAGACTTGATCGCAAAACGACCACATCTGCAAAAAGCCTTTATCTCGTAATGTTTTTCTAGTAAAACGACCACATAGCATGAAGTCTAAATATCAGAACGGCTTACTATCAAAATTACTTGTTCGCAAAAAGACCACCTCGCAGAAAGTATACATCTTAAAATGCCCTAATAGCAAAATAACTAGATCTTAAAACAACTTCCTAGTGAAACGACTACAATTTATGGTAGCAAAACGACTAGTTATCAGAATAGCAACAATATCTATCCATAGAGTACTATTAAATAAATATCGTGCTTCGTGAGCAGGGTCACTACCTCTAGCTCTAGGCTGTGGGAACTATATATAACAAAGTAAACTATGAATGGAAAAGGCGTTCTAAACAAGTTTTTTTTCTTAATTGCTGGTTTTTCTAAACTTAGACAATAAAACACATATTTATTTCAGATAGAAAAAAAACTTTATTATAACTTAAATTGCACATAACAGGGAAATATGCATACTGACTAAAATAAAATTCTGGTACTTCCTGAACGTAAAATATTATTGGACTTATATTATGTGTACTGTAGTACACATTTTTAAATTTAACTTGATCTCCGAAATGTTTTAGAGAAATTGGAAACAAGTTATGTCTCCTTCATTAAGCGAGTCGAGCTCATTTTTGTATTTCCGATCAAAAATAATCTTTTTTTTTGCGGTTTGTCGTATTTAGTATACATTTTCCGTAACCTGAGGGATTGGTACTCGGCTTCCCTTTTTAGAGTCTCCATAAACAGGATGAGCGAGGGTTTAAGCTGGAACCGTACATTGACGCGTCTGTGCCATGACTCTAAGGCATTGGTTGTTCTATGCCGTTCATTGCAGCAAGATACCAAGGCTGGTAGGTACTTTCATCCAGTCCTTCTCAAAATATCAAATATAAACCCCACAATACCAGTATTTTTATATATTATGTTCCTTTTTATATCAGTTTTATAAAATAATATGTTCTCAATACACCATGTTCCCTATAAAAACTTATACCGAAATATCAAATTTCGAAATCACAAGAATCTCAAATACACTGAAATACTTAACAAACATGATTAGGAAAACACAATTATCTCGAAAGAACTTGATCTCGCCTTAGCATGATCATGTAATACTAGATTTTTCAAAGAGCACTTTTCAGATAAACCATATTTTCGATATTCCAGATTTAAGAACACGAGATCCCCAGAATATCAAATATCAAACAAGTACGGTCAGGTGCTTCAGGACTTCGTTT